>CM024802.1:18650168-19102668 GCA_014281875.1 Nibea albiflora | reverse complement strand
CCAGGTTTCTGTTGGTGAGTTAGGACCCGGGATTTTCATAGCTGCACCGTAACATCAAATGGGAATACTCTATCAAGTCGGACGGACACGTTTGGTATCTTTGGAAGCTTTTGTGTCCTCAGGCGAATTTAAAATAAACTCCTGCGGGTTTTGGCTTCAAAACGGGAGATTATGAAGATGAATCCAGCGGTGGGTGGTTCAGAGTGCGAGCGGTCAAAGTGCTGCAGCTGATGCAGAGTTTGTTGCACCGTCAGATAAAAAACAGTCTTTGGAGTGAACTCCACCTGAACCCTGAAAATCAAATGAAATGTGTCGTGTTGACATTTTTCTCAACAGTTTTCTGACTTAAGGAGCTTATCGTGTTCGCAGGGGGACAATCCTCTTTCTATCAAAAACACACTCTGTGAAATTGTGTCTGAATTTCAATGACTGAAACCATTTACTGTCAGAGAGACGCAGCCGGTTGGTTATTGTCCAGTATTAGAACAGCCATTATCTGGCTTTGTGGCTCATTGTTAGTTGTTTGGTTGCCACAGTTTAATATTTCTGATATGATGTGTTGATGCATGACGCCGTGGATGAAGTTTAATGCCTACAGTCCTGAACACTGCTGCATGCTCAAAGAAATCTGCACTTTAAGTATCGATTGGATCTAAACTTGTGTTTAGCTCACTCAGACAGGCTGATGTGGGCTGATGTGTCGGTGCGGAGAACACCATGGACCAGTCACCAGTTCGTCACAGGGCGCTGCTCGGGACGCACAGGAACAAACATCTATTCACGCTCACGTTCACGCCGTGGCTTCATGACTGATCCTGTTTAATCTGTGTCATTAGTGAAGAACAAAAAACTGCCTGAAAACACGAAGAACAGTTTATCTTCAGAACAACAGCAGCACCTCTGAAGTCTGAATCCAGAAAGGTAGGTCGGTGTTGCGTAAAAGGTCTCACAGTGTCACAACTTCAGTCAACAAGCGTCGACGGTTAGATCGACGTGCATTGAAAGGATTTATGGAGAACGTTTGGTTATTTGTTTTTGTATCTGGAAGATTAGTAATAATCATACCGCTTCAATCTGAGTGAGTCACTGAATGCCTGAAAGGTAAAAACACACACACACACACACACACACACACACACACACAAGGAGATGAAGGTTAAGTGTTGATCCCAAGTCTACGTGTGTGCGTATGTGTGGTGTTGTGTGTGTGTGTGTGTGTGTGTGTGTGCACCCAAACCTGACAATGATTCACCAGATGTTAACAAACAGCTGATCCTCGGCCAGCAGAGCTTTTATAACAAAACTACAAAGAGAAAGTGTGTGTGTATGTGTGTGTGTGTGTGTGTGTGTGTGTGTGTGTGTGTGTGTGTGTGTGTGTGTGTGTGTGTGTGTGTCACAGGTTAATGGTGTCAGACTTGTCGTGAGACTATAATCCTCTGCTGCTTGGTGAAACCAAGTGTGTGTCTGAGGTTTGTCCTTTATGGACACACACACACACACACACACACGTGCTGGTTTTGCTGTACTTGTTTTGGATGACATTCTCAGACATGGATCCTCACTGAGGACGAGAACAAAATAAAAAAACAGGTTTTGTTTTGATCAGTGTTGTTCTCTTAGTAACCGGCAGAGAACAGTCGGGGACAGACCCCACCCCTGAGTCACATCGTTTAACGGGGAGAGCACAACTCCGTCAGCAGGCCCGTTTTTTATTTGTCTTCCTCAGTTAGGCTTCAGTTTGAAGTCGAGGCACCGAGAGTGAGCAGAAATATACATTCACTGCTTTAAATCAGCAGGAGCAAAAGTTCTCATGAGATGTTTACTGCTGCAGGAAATCAGAAAAATGTCCTCCTCTTCAGGTGGAACACCACGAGACCGCATTTCATAAGACATGTGATGTTTTTCTAAACCTAGCCGAGCGGTTCTGTCGTCTAAAGATGCAGCTGAAACTCAAAATAATAATAAAACAAAGTCTAAAAATGAATTTAAAAAACTGGGCACAATCCCACGTCTCCGTGGTGACGACCGTACATCCCTCACTTTTCACTGAGTGAAATTTTCTTTACAACAAAGTTCAAAGATGCTGCGACCCGTCCTGTCAAACAGCACACAGATCAGTTTAAGAATTTTCATGAACGTCCTTTGGAGTCCAGGAGTAACTCTTTCTAATATTTGATCTTCTTCTAATTTGCAGTCAGGATTTAACTTGTTGTCCAGTGTCATTTTCAGCCTCACAGCTGCTTCCAATAAAAGTCTTCGAGTGTGTTCAGCTCTCTGCATAGCTGCAGTAACCGTCCATCCACACGGAGGGAGAGTTTTTTAACTTGAACCCAAATAAACCGCACGAGCTCTTCACTTCTATTTGTGTGAATTAAGCCGAGTGTGAGTGTTGGAGATAATAATAAATCAGGAACAGGTCTGGAGGAGCACCGCTCGCTCACTTTCATTTACTTTCTTGGCGTGAACGTCGAGCAGATTTATTAAAAAGCGCTGCGTCTCTCTCCCCTTCGCTCTACATCACTCGACCCCTCCCTCCTCCGATGGGAATGGCGACACGGTTGCCGTGGCAGCCAGTGTAGACAAACAACAGTGATACCATGGAATACCGCAAAATATTTACAACAAGACTGGACGCACGCACACACACACACACACACACACACACACAGTGTTTCACAAAGGCACGCACAAACTTTCTCACGTTTTTCACACACACACACACACACACGACCGTTGGTGGTGTTCTGGTTGTTTTGGTCCTTGGCGACGGCGCCATAGCAACCACTCAGCTATTACATCATCCTCTGGAGTACAGGAAGAGACACAAACAGACACACGGTGTCTTTGTCTCCTTCGCTTCGATTTTTTTCACAGGAATGATCATTTTTTTAAAAACACAACTCCGGCTCAGCTCGGCCCGGCTCAGCTCGGCTCGGCCCGGCTCGGCTCGGCTCACCTCACACGGCTCTGACAGAAGGAAGCCTCACAAGGACGACGGCTTTTTGCATACTGCAGACAACGTGCTGGAAAATGATCTCGTTATCTCGCAGGCTGATTCAAAACACACGCGCAGCGCTGACTGCGTTATCGGTCAGTCGACATGTGCGAAGCGTGTCAGCCGCTGTCTAAACATTAGATTAAACCCACTTCCTGTAGATGGCCAATCAAAGCCAGCGACCCGCCACCGGCTTCTATTCAAATTTAGAGGTTCACCAGCGCCGGCTTTGACCGCCGATAAGATTTATCAAGTACTTTATGGAGTTTATGACCCACTGACATGAGTAATGATCCAAGTAGGACTTATTTTACATGTCCTGTCATGTAGAATTAGAATATCAATCAATCAATTCATTTAGGACACAGAGCTGAGACACATCCAGCTCCACCTGGAGGTCCCGAGGCAAACCCAGACCAGGTGTGGAGATCCGAGTCCTCGGCTGCGTTACAGTCTTATTTTGATGTGGCCTTTAGGACTGAAGCCTTTGCATCAGCTGAAAACTGGAGAGGAAATTCACTTGAATTGTCACAAGTTGATTGGCTCAGCAGTTACTACAGTACAGTACTGACTTTTATCTACTCGGCCTGCTCAGCGTGATGCACTGCAGACATTCCTGTATGGTACAGTAAGCAGACAGTGTTTGTATGTAAGAAACATTTCCAGGGTTGACTGCCAGACACATTTAAACATTCTGAGCAGCTCGTCTCGCTCGACTCTTTCTTCTGACGGCACAGTTCACCCACGCTAAACTGATTCTGAAGCATGGATTCAAGTTCACTGCTTTCTGTAAACATGCAATACAGTTATGACGTCCCATGAGTAGGGCTGCAAAATTCTGGGAATTTTAAAAGTTGGAAACTTTCCATGGAAATTTATGGAAATAAACTGTGAATTTACAAAATTGAACATTGGCTCTTAAGGGAAAATATATTTTAGCATGATGTTGACTAAAACAACCAGAGTTCATGCAGGTACACGTGAATATCTGCTACTCCTCAATCACATCTTTGCTGTCAGAAGTTTCTGATTGTCTCAGACTTGAAATTACAGGTCTGAATGTTTTTCCCTATGAGTTGTACTAAATCAGAAATACTGCTACAATTAGTCAGGTGAGGTACTGAGCTGTACAGGGGCGGTGTTATGAAACTGGACCAGTACCAGCATGATAATAATAATCCCATAATCCCTCCGCTGCGTCTACATGCACTGCACACAGGGTTTAATTTTCTTTATAATGATATATTGACTGACTTTTATCCGTCTGATCTCATCTGTCTATATTTCCCATGTGCTGCATGAAACTCGGCACATTCGTGTTAAACTGATTTTTTATCTTTACTGGTTAAATAAATAAATAAGTGAAGTCTAATTCTTTCTCTGGTGAATCAGGAGCATTTGTGCAACAGGCAGCGTGGTGCCGCGTTGGCGGCGATGCAGACATTGTGCTGCTGGACTGTAGAGAGCGAAGCCGAGCCTGAAGTGCCGTCTAATTATAACACCAACAGACACAGAGCGTCTGTTGAAACCATCCCAAGCCAGATTTTTCACGCTCTGACCGATTATTAGCGGTCATGGGTGAGTTAAACGACGATATCCGTGCAGGTCGATGGACTCACCATGCCGTGGTTGAGCCACTGAGGGATGAAGTTGTCCAGTAGTCTGGGGTAGACCAGTTCTCTGTCGTACAGGTAGAGAGACCAGAACGTAAACACCACGAACTGGAGAGAGAGAGAGAGAGAGAACAGAGTTAGCATCAGTGCACCGGAGACCGTGACAAGATACCATGATGGTAGCATACTAAACATTCTATCGTGACGTCACCCACTTATTTGTGGAACCGTTCTGCAGCCTCGAGTTTGGCTTCTTCTGAGCCAGCAGCAGCGCACATTTTTGGAGCTGGTACTGCAAGCCGGTCTGCACAAACTACATCTATCTGCAGGTCGATGGTACAGTCCATCTAATGACTGGTATTTTTATGGTGTGCGGAGCATCGAAGCCTCTCCGGCCAGCCGGCCTCCAGCTGAGCAATCCAGAATAATCCCGATGGTCGACCCGGCTGCCTCGTGTCCCACGTGTCCTGAACGCACCACAAGCTAACGAACCCTTCTCGGTCTAATGTATCTCCAGCAGACTGTTTGGACTCGGGCCAGAACATGTTCTGTTCTGTCGGACGGGGGGTGGAATTACCTGACCGTCATCTGGGTTCCAGTTCGAGGCATCTGAACCAACCAACCAACCCCCCCTCCTCCCTATTGTACCCTGACCGGCAAGTTCTCTGCTTTCAACAGGCCGGTGGAGGCAGGAAACACACACACACACACACACACACACACACACACACACACACACACACACACACGCACACACGCACACACACACACACACACACACACACACACACACACACACAAACACACACACACAAACACGTCCCTCCTGTGTGTCACACATTTCCTCTAATTTTCACACACATCCACATGTAATGTATGCACCTGCACACTCGTGCATGTCTACAACATATAACTGGAATATCACACACACACACACACACACACACACTTTCCACATCAGCCAGGCTAGGTTTCCAGACATTAGCTGTGGTGATAATCATGTCTATTGTACTGTGTGTAAACTGAACTCTGTGCCCAACTCACACACACGGCACCGTGCCAGCTTACTGCTTCTATAGGTGTGTGTGTGTGTGTGTGTGCTGTTGCAGCTATCTTACTGGCACTCACAGGTTGCTTCGGGCAGTTGATTACCGTGTGTGTGTGTGTGTGTGTGTGTGTACACGTGTGTGTTGAAACCTAGGATGTGCTTGTGGTCAGACGGCCATACAAGTCAGGCAGCTTCAGGGCGCTGTGCCAACTGAAGTCTTGAATAAAGGTGTGTGTGTGTGTGTGTGTGTGTGTGTGTGTGTGTGTGTGTGAGGCAGAACCATGTGAGCGGAGTCTGCCGGTGTTGTGAGAACAGCCCGAGGATCAGACAGAGGTCACCGTCTGACTGTATGAAGCAACAGAGGGCGACTCCACACTGTTTCCTCTGTTCTGTTTATTCACAGCGAGACTTCATTTAATTTAACAGAAATTTTAGAATGTAACTACAGAAAATTCACGTTTTATTTGTTTGATTTGCTTCACGTGACCTCACGTTTAAATTCCTCGTTTGGCGAGTCCAAGACTCCAAACTCAACGACAGAGACATAAAACAGTCAAAGAACATCCTCAACCTTGAAACAATCACCTTAAAACTCCATCTGCTGATGAAGACCATGTGATATGATCGAAAGCTCCACAGCGGCTACAAAACACACTCTGGTTGGGCCTGTTTTCTCAGCACTTTTACACTCACTCGAATGCTTTTATGTGCTGCAGCCCGCCCACTCCTCCCGTCTCCGTCACAGTCAAATCTCCCCGCTGAGCTGAGAGAGCGAATGTTTCACACTGTGGGAGAGTTTTTTTGAACAGAAGCACCGTCACCTCTCGCGGCTTTCAGCTCGGCACTCGGTTCTCTCTGACACATTCGTCAGCCGCTATCTCTGCTCGCCTAAATCATGTTACATAACCTGGAGACGCTGCTGAATAGTTTATTGTTGCAAACTTGACGGCTTTTGGAGAGATTCCTCATCCTTTGGCTAACGAAAGCTAATAAAGGTTGAATCTCAATGTCAATGTTGCAGGAAGTGCTAAAAACAGTATGCCCAAAAAAATGCCCAACTTCACTTCTTCAATTGACCAAAGTCTAACGTCCAATCTCAATGACCCCTCTAAGAGCTGAACTCTGAAAGACTATTGTTGCTTTCACAGCAGGATAGTCCGGGGGACTCTCTTTGGTTCGCTGGATAGTCCGTCTGCTTTCCCTGTAAACGAACCGCACCAGGATTCACTTGCAAGCGGACCTTTAGAGCGTGGAGTCAGATGAGCTTTCACACCTGCCCAAACAAACCGGACTATCCCAGGAAACAAGGGCAATTTGTGACATGTCATGTTACATGTTACGTTTTTATTCTAAGTTATTTTAAGCCTTTCTTCACGGCACTTTAAGGACCAACTGTCTTGGCATCATACGCATGCATTCTTGGAGTTGGTTCTTCCATGTTTGTTAACCTTTTTTATGCTTCCAGGCTCCCCCCTCGTAACCCGGTTGTTCAGTGTCGCGACGCGATGATCTGCGGGTTCTTCCTTCAAGCAAAGTCTTCAGAAATGTGGACTGACGGAGAGGATAAGGTGTCCGAACGTGACTGTCTCACGTTACAAATACGAGGAGAAACTTTACTGATGAAGTGAAATGTGGCACTGTTGAGAGGAAAAGTGCCTTGAATGAACATTTGGGCCTCGTTTCAGAGGGATCAATGAAGGCCGACAGAGCTGATTGTACTGCAAACGCACAAGTCAAGCCCTTGATTCCTGCGAGCGAGTCAGGATGTTCCTCCCCCGGGGCTGTTTCTGTGTGTGTGTGTGTGTGTGCATGAATCCATCCGCTCACCGCTCCGACGGGGAAGGCCAGCACGGCCATCATCCAGTCCCTCAGGCCGATCAGCTTCCTCAGCTGCCGCTCCTGCTCCCTGCTGTCGCTTCCCTTAGTCAGCAGACTGGACACGTCGATCAGGACGCACACTCCGAAAAACACCGCCTGGATCACCTGCAGAGAGAGAGAGAGAGTTCAGCAGGCTGACATCACTTCAAAGGGAGGAGGAGGAAGACTTTTCAAAGGAAGCAGAAGAAGAAGAGGTCAGGAGAGGATGAGGCGGATGATAAGAGAGGGCAACCAGACATTAAAGCTGCACTGCAATCAAAGCAATCACCTGCATTTTGTGGCGCACTGACTTTCCCTTAACCTGCCTCGCCTCCTTCTTCTTCTTCTACTACTTCACTCACTTATTTCCTACATTTCCCCAAAAATCATTACAACATCCTCAGCGGAGGACGGGGCTGGAAATACTGGCTTCAATTTGAGACGAGCGTGTAAGAACACATCCAGCTGCAGAGCCTGTTTGTTACGCAAATATAACCGCTGGAGTGTTCCTGCGGTCGAGTTCACTCACCCGTCAATTTGTACAAACGTCATTCGGTTTTATTTCATTTAGAAGTTGCTAGCTGCCAATGTACCGACACGGAAGTGTCTGCGTTCTTTCTAACAGCCAGCAGGGGGCAACGCCATTGGCTTGCACCAATAAGGTAAGACTAGATTAGGTGTTCTGGGGAAATGAACCAACTTCTCTCCTCGAATGTCTTCAGAAACATATTTTAATGTGCTGCTTCAAGAATGCAACGGCCATAACGGCAGAACGGCTGTCCACAAACACAATGGGTGCATCACAGCGACAGCACAAAGAATGGACGTGCCGGACGTCAGCTCGGGTTTGAAGCTCAGAATCTGTCTTTTGCTGCATGCACCTCGAGTCACGTGACTTCCTTCCTTCACTGACCTTTGACGGGACAAAAGACAGAGTAGGAACAAAAAAGAAGAGTCCATTTAATGACACACTATTCAAGCTTTACATTGCATGCTGCCATTTCCTGATAAACTTCATCAGTCCCGGGGAATTAAGCCTTTACGTGTATTTTAATGGCTTTTTTAGGGTTTACTCTTTTTCCTGGACTTAATGCTGAAATCCAATAAACACTAAATCATTCGCCGTCTTTCAAAAAGGGAGTAAAGCAATTTCCATTTTATTGCTTGTCACCTAGCAACAGTGTTCTCAAACTTAAACCACTTGCATGCCAAACATATCCTGTACTTGACTTCTCGTATTGAAAATACAGCCGGCCTCCTTTCCACTCGAAGTGTCCGGACGCGGTGTAACTCTGTCCGGATTCGACTAAAATGGAAAGAATTTCAAGAATAAATCAGGAGTATCTGTTTTTGAATCAGTGCGAGGACGCTAAGATACCGTATGAGTATGCTTAGATCAACAAACACACTGTAAATACTTCACTGCGATCATAAATTCAGGTGGAGCTGAGCATTAAGCGATCTGTGGCGAGCCTTCACTGCGTAATAAAACACTCCCATCAATATGTTCACAAAGATGGATGTAACCTTCTTTACCAGAGAAAGATGGAGAGGACGTCCCTCCTCCACCTCCTCTAATCTGCCCACCGGGAGTATCACGTGTCCTCCTCTGGCCGCGGGGACGGCCGGACGCTCGAGGCTTCACAGCTATCGGATGCCCGCTCTCCTCCAGTTATGCGCGTGCACGTCGTCCTTTGGTCTAAAAATACTTTGCTCGTACCTGATGTGTGTGTTCCCTCCGTGCATGTTTGTCTATTGACTGAAACGTATGTGGATGCCTAAATTAGCTTGCCTGCTACGTTAACATTGGGTTTCTATGACAACTCAGCTAGCGATGAGGCTCAGCGCATTTGTGCTCAAGATCGGGCCCAAGACGACGCGGAGGTCTCATCTCAGAGTCTTGTCTCAGTCTCAGACAAAGCAGACCTCAGCCGCCTGTACATCGTTTGATTTATTAGTTACCATCATTAGTGTGATTGCAGGTAAAACTTAATGCTTCAGATAAAACCAATAACTCATTTCTAATTAGGTTTTTTTCACCCGTCCTTGGTGCCCTTCACACTTAGAAAGTGAATGATGGAGACGGGAGAAGAAGCTGTGAACGTCAAGATGTCTGACGAATCCTCTGTGATCAAAATTTGTCTACCTAAAAAGTTAATCTGCAGAGCAGCATCTTGGTATCCAGTGTCGTGGAGAGCGGTCTCAGTCTTGAGGACCGGTCTTAAACCACTTTTAAATGCCTCGGTCTCGTCTCAGTCTCAGGCAAAGAGAGATTTTAGTTGAAGACAGGTCAAGCATTTTCCAGTTTATTCTTTAGCTGTCTCGGAGGAGACGTCAGCCAAATCTTCTGGAATAAAATTTGGTTTTTCTGAACCACAAAGAGCTCATCTGCAAAAGAGCGTCCAGAGAGCACACAGCGGTTTGTAACTACTGCAAGGCGGCGCTTAATGAGGCGACTCAAAGAGCTAAGCTCAATATTAGCTACCTAAATAGACTTTGTACTGTCTGGTCTCGGTCTTGACGTGGACTTGGTCGTGTCTTGGTCACAGTAATTTCTGGTGTTGAGAAAACTTTGAAAGACTTAAGACAGTGGGTCAGAGTTTTGAAGATTTTGCAAAGACTGAGGATCTTACAAGACTGCAACTAGATTCATTTTGAGCTTATGTCCCATCATGCACCTGGTAAACAATGGAGCAGAGAACAAAAGCAGGCTTTGGCCACAGTTCAGAGGTCAGCAGCGTTTCTGTCCACGAGGACGGGACAACTCCAACAATCTCTCCGCCTGCTGCCAGCTGGAGGGAGCGCTCTGATTGGTTGTTGACACTGTTCGTGTGATCGAACGAGCCGAGACTAAAAAGCTGAGATAATATTAAACATCGGAACGTCAAGACGAGAGAAAAAGACTTAAGACAGCTCAGAGTTTCACCAAACGATCGTCTGCGACAGGGAGTCTGTTCCATTTGTGAAATTAGGGGCCTTGAAGTGGAATCACGTCTGCAGTGTCAGTATTATTTGCAGGTCTTCATGTTGCACACACAGCAACACACACACACACACACACGGTATGATTAAGAGCCAGATGTTATGCTGGTGTGTGTTTCCTGGCTGCTGGTGTGTACAGGTCATTAACAGCACAGTTAACCAGGAGGAGAGGTCTAATGTGGAAAATATGACACAGCTGTTTCTCACACTCATGCTCACTCAACACACTCACACACTCTCACACACACACACACACACAGGTATGCACTGCAGAGGGAGTTAGTTAGGCCTTAACTTAACCCCCGCTAAGAAAACTTGAATGTTTGTCAGCCTTTAAGGCCTTTTATCAATCAATATTTAACATACACATTACATACGACCTGTTATCATTAATAAATATACAAGTACTGGTTGTAATTGTTGTGATTATTGTTGTTACTGTTACAAAGCAGCAGAGACAGACAGACTTTGTCTTACACGCTCAGCCTGTCACAGCCTCGCCTCTGTGCGACATTGAGTCGACATGTTGTGTTTGTGAACGAGCGGCTAACTCAATTAGTCTCCCACAGAAGTGTGTCTACATGTGTGTGTGTGTGTGTGTGTGCATTGTGTTTGGGATGACTGGGAGTTCTGTGTGTTCGTCTGGTCGTGGTCGTCTTTAAGTCCTGAACTGGATTATTTCTCCCTCTCAACCACGACTCCTCCTTGTTGCAAGTTTCCAGCGGCGTACACGCATGTGTGTTTGTCACGTGCAACTATCAGAAAATCATGCTGGCGTTGATTAAAGGAAGTGATGAAGTGTTTGGTTTCGATGCTTCGAACGGATCACTCAGCGGTCCTCACGTGAGACGTGGAGCGGGTTGAATGAAGCACGTGTGCTCAAACAAGCCACCTGTAACAGCACCAACACGTGAGTTGTATATAAATTCACCCTCAGTACAGTTGTCATGAACGGGGAAACTAGCTATAGAGACCAAAACTGTTTTTTGTACCAGGCTGTAAACATGTTTATTTCTGCTGTCTAACATGGGGACTTATGGAGACTGACTCACTTCTGCAGCCAGCCTCAAGTGGACGTTTGAGGAACTGCAGTTTTTGGCTTCATAAGTTATATTAACTTGCAGTGTGCTTACACTTTAAGTTTATTCATAATATGTTGTTTATAATAGTATCTTTGTTTGTTTGTTAAATATTCACTTCATCACGTGTCACGTGATTTAATAAATCAGTTTCAGGGAGCTGCACAGCTGTCAATAAAGTACGCGCGGCGCGCTCCCGCGTAAGGGGGGGACCGCTTTTAACAGGGGAGCAATCTTCACTGCAACACCTGTCCCCGTTCAGCCGCTTATTACACCGTGAGCTCAGCGTGGGTCGACCACGTCCAAACGAGACACGTTAACGTGCAGCACTCCGGTTTTATGACCTCCTCGCCGGTTAACGGCGCGTGCAAACACCGGAACAACCACGCGCACGGAGGCGGAAACGCTGAATAATCGTTTAAATCCGGTCACAACACGAAGCACCGACCGCGCGCGGCTCATGCAGCTGACCCGCCGGCTGTATTTGAATAAAATGCGGACTCCTACCAGGTCGATGAAGGTCAGGAACTTCCAGCTGCCCCCGTAGGTCTGGTGCGCCGGCATGTCTAACGCTTTGTAGTGGCACAGGATGGAGAAGTAAGACAGCAGGATGGCGACCCGGAGAACCTGCGACGGGATCAGCGCCATGATGCTCGGCTCGCTGGCTCTCTCTGTCTCTCTGTCTACCTGCCTGCCTCTTTTAGTCCTGTCCACCTGAGCTGCCCACCTGTCTGTCTGTAATCCTGTGTTTTTACCTGTCTGTCCTCCCACCCTGCGCCTGCCTGCCTGCCTGCCTGCCTCTCCTGCTCCCCTCTGCCGACGACTGCTTCCGTGTTATGATGATGATGTAAGGGGGAGGGGAGGGTGACACGGTAGTACTGTGTTGTACTACAGTATATGTGAGTATGCACAGTACACATTTAAACGAATATAACTCATCACCTATAACACGTGTTCAGGTTTTATAATTATGCAAAAGCACATTTTTGTTTGTTGTCCAAGCTTCTTTTAAAGAGAGTCAGATGTGACAGTGTGAAGTCTGCATGAAGCTGGTACAGATCTGACCCTCGTGTTCATTTTAAACTTATTATGAATAATGCAAAGTCTGTTTTTAAGTTTAAAACGTCAATCAATAAACGACAATCCTAACAGGCCATAAATAATATATTAGAAAAACGAAGCTTCAGGCTGCATGAAGTCTAGCCACAGGCCGCGATCGGCCCCCGGGCCATACTTTGGACATGCCTGATTTAAATAAATAATATTAATAATAATTTGAATAAATGTCTTTGCCTGCTGCTTATTCGGGGTAGAAAAACGCGACAAACTGTTTACAGACGTCTGTTCTCTGAAGTGTTTTGAGCCTGTGCAGTGATACTGTGGGTTTTTATTGCAGTGCTGCCTGCGGGGTCGAAGGTCGCCGACATTCAGAGATTTCTCTGAATCTTTGAATGATTTTGTGGATGGTGAAATCTGTCACTCTTCAAACCGTGCATCAAGAAACGTCGTTCATAAGTGACATGATGCAGATTCATAAATTCTCAGAACTGAACTCATCTGTCTTATTTTAACAGTTTAATTAGAGTTCAGTTGTATTAAATTACATTTTTATTGCCTTTATTGTCACCAGTCACTGTCCCTTCACCTTCTCAGCCAGTTGTTTATATACATGCACACATACAGTACACGTTGTGCAGAGGAGAGTTAATCCTTACAGTCCACACTACATTACATTCTGAACAGAATGAGTGAAAATTCATCACTGTGTGTATTTTGGTCACGCAGAGAAAAGAAAAAAAAAAAACAGCCTCATGCCAGAAAGGCAGCCGCTGAAATAATAAAAATAAATAAATAACAGATTTAAAGTGAAGGAGAGAAAAGAGAGGATGCTGAAAAAATCCCCAGCGAGCGAGCGAGGAAGGAGGTGATGCTGTTGCCACGGCGACGGTGAAACCACTACTCGGGGAAAGAGTGCAGCGCTGTTCCTCCACTTGCAGCCATGTTAATGGACGGACGGACACATGTTCAGGTCGACAGTACACGAGTATGTTTTGAATGTTAACACGGCGAAGCGTGTACTCGGACTGCATGTAAGATGTTACACGTGTCAGGAATCAAACCTGCGACCTTTGGGACAGACGTCTCCCTTCACTGCTGCTTTGTTCTGCAAAATAAGGACGAATAACGAGCAGATGTAATCGGTATTTTTATCTAATACAACAATGACAGCATGAGGATGTGAAAGGGGCCTCAGAGTGACGCGTCTCCGCTCAGCTTTACAGACCCTCACAGGCAGTTTCAGCTCATTGTTTAGCTCTGCGGCTCGCCACTTCACTGTTCTGCTCCACACTGTGTCCGCACAGTAGACGTAGGCCGAGCAGCACGTGAGCAGAGCGGCAACTTCAGTCCTCTGTGTCTGCACAGGATGCGTTCAGGTACAATAGTGACTGTAGGTCGCCGGCGCGTCGACAGCCCTCAGAGCTCGATACAAAGAAAATAGAACATTTAAACTTTAGCTCACATACGCCTGGATGCAGCAGCGTGTAGACCAAGCAGCAACCAAACTGCAGTTCCTCAAACGTCCACGTGAGGCTGGCTCCAGAAGTGAGTCAGTCTCCATAAGTCCCCATGTTAGACAGCAGAAATAAACATGTTTACAGCCTGGTACAAAAAACAGTTTTGGTCTCTGTAGCTACCAACTGTACTGAGGGTGAATTTATACACAACTCACCTGTTCACATTATATTAAGGCTTAGAGTTATGCAGGATTAAGAGCGTGCTACATCTGCTCTGAGTCGACTGCTCGATATTGCACGCCGTTGCGTAAGAAAAGGTTTGTCTGGTCAGTGACAGCTGAGCGACTTCTGTCTTGATACAAATGATTAAATCACACGAACATGCTCTCTGTCAGCCTCAAGCTCTTCTTCTTCTTGCTCCTCTTTTAAGTTAATGGGGTTTGACTAGTGATGGTGCAGGACCTCCACCATCTGGTGAGCCGTGTGGTCAGGCTGGTTCGACGGAGATGGTCAAACACTCCATTTGGCCTCAGCAGGGTAAATCTCCATCAGCGTCTCACTCTCTAACAGCTTGTTTTCTTTTTCCAGCTAAGTTTAGGCTGAGTGTAAGCAAGCTGAACTAAAGTTATCGTTTGAACAAGTAAGAAAATAAGCCTTCATTTACAACGCTACAGGTGTTGCTGTAATTAGTTAGTGTTTGCTCTGATGTGTCAAGATCTAAATCCCATAGAGCTCCTGTGGAACGATCTCATAACAGCGTTTAGGAGAAGGAACCAACCATCAAATCTGAGAGAGCTGAAAACTCCACGACAGAGGTGTAAGAAACTCACTTCAATTATTTTTTAGATTTTTGGAGTTCTGTGTGGAACATCGTATATTTGGATTTGTTTCTTTCTTCGTTTTTTTCGTCTCGTTCTACTTCAAACAAAAGAAATGCCAACACATTTGTAACTGCAACATTTTCTGAGAGAAGCAGTGCATCATATGACGGTAACGCACGATTTTTGCCAACACTGTACGTGTTAATTTAATAATACAGATGTATGTCACGTTGTCTAAAGGAGATATTCAGTTTGCCACCGAGCTGGAGATGTTTAAGGGACTGAGCGCTTTGCTGCAGGGCACCTCCCTTGTTCAGATCGGGGGGGGGATTCGGGGGAGTAACCAGGTTGTTGTGGGAGGGAGATCTTGGTGCAGCTTGTTTGGGGTTTGGAAGAGTTTTATGGAAAATGCCAGAATGATTGGACGGAATATTTTGACCCTCGTAGATCAACGAAAATCCTGGAGAAGAAGCTGGTGTGAGAGGAGAGGGGGAGGGAGGGAGGGAGGGAGAGCATGTGTGAGAAGTTTCCCATTGTGGACACACACACACACACCCACACACACACACACACACACACACACACACACACACACATTATGCCAGCTCTGTGGGGTCTCTGTTGGCAGCAAATGTTTCCTCTTTCCCTCTTCCTCCTCCCCCTCCTCGTCTTCCTCTTTCATTCTCCAAAATGTTCCACTGTGGAAACTGTGAGACAGAAGGCGAAAGAGAAAACACAAGCAGCCTGATGTATTGTTGACGACTGATTTATTGATCTATCATTTCTTAATCAATGTTAGTGCGTAGGATCAGAATCTAGAGTTACAGAGTGAAATGAACAGCGTCTGTGTGGAGATCAGACAAATCGAGGACATGAAAATATTTTCTACCTGGTGTACAGGCATTTAAATTTGATCATCTGTAGCATCTTTCTGCATTCAGGCTGAGCTCGTCTGCAGGAAAAACTCGAATGGCGAATGGAATTTAATTTGTGTCACTAAAAATTGAAAAATTCAGTTTATCTGTACAGAAACTCATTTTCATAGTGACTACTCCTTCTGTCCTACAAAGAATGTTCACAGTGAAACAGGCACGCACGTTTCTGAAAAGACACCGCTTCAGAGAAACTCTGAACCAGACGAACAAAAAGAAAGATCATATATCACTTCAGTGTTAGTTAACCTTCAGGAACTGATTTTAAAGTGTTACTGGTGTACGAAGCTCCTGATTTCATTGAACTCACTTTCCATTGTTCTATTCTCATCTTTTAAACATTACACGGTTCTCCTGGTTCTTGCTTTACTCGGACATATCGCACTGTTCTCAGCATGCTGCACGCGTTGTCGTTGCCTCTTCTGTGCTTTAACTGGCAGTATTACAGACTCTGTTGCATGAATGAGGTCATAATTATTATTGTCATCCTTACCGCTGACCTTTGTGAGCTCTGCCATCATTTCTGCGTTTACAAAGATAATTAAGCTCAGTTTTAATTGACATGTATGTTTATTACATTAGCATACTGTGTGTCTTATTGAGGCTGTAGTTTTCAGTGAAGTGAACAGGTTAAAAAACAAAGATTAAATGTCATAATTTATATTTATTTGTCACGTTAATTACCTGAAATCGCCTTTAACTGATGAACACACACTGTCTCAGCGGCAGTATCGATGCCGACCAGTAAGGGGCGCTGTTTAGCATGAAACAGCTGATATCTTACTGTATGTGTGAGTGTGTGTGTGTAGGTTTGTGTGAGTTCACAGAGATAGATACACACACACACACACACACACACACTGAAGATGTCTTCATGAAACTGTTATCTCTCAGGTAGTTTGATCTTTACTCTCTGTGCTTTTATGTAACAACTGGGCCACACCTCAATACACTGATGGCAGCGTGTGTGTGTGTGTGTGTGTGTGTGTGTGTGTGTGTGTGTGTGTGTGTGTGACAGGGGATTAATGTGGCTACAGGAAGAGAATCCAGGATTGAAAGATACACAATGTTAATGTGTGTGTGTGTAATAAATAGTGTCAGGTAAACGCACAACTTGTTCACTGTCATTCTATGGGAATCTAGGTGTGGTACCGAGGGGAGCGGTCTTGTGTATGTATGTGTGTATGTGTGTGTGTGTGTGTGTGTGTACGTGTGTTTGTGTGAGTGTGAGAGTGTATGAGTAAGCATTAGTAATCTGTCAGCTGTCACAGAAGTGCTTTGTCTTGCAGAGCGTTACAGTTCGACTCCAGGACAAGAGCCTGAGGCGACTGCCTGTTTGTGTGTGTGTGTGTGTGTGTGTGTGTGTCCACATCTCTGATGTAATGGATTATTCACCACTTCCCGTAACAGCAGGTTTCTCGTTCATGGTTGTTTTTCTTTAAACGCACAGTGAATGCAATCAATGAATAGGGAGTATTAAGAGTTCCAGTCTGGGACTTTAACCAGCACCATTAAAGCGTGACACATGACTCACTTCCTGGGACTGTGGCCACGCTCTTACTTTAGCCGATACACCGTCGGATGAGACGATTGGCACCAAAAATCATCTCGTAGACGGTCCGTCTGCATGCTAATGCTAAGTAGCTGCAGACAATTAGCATTATCTTTGAGTCATCAGTAATGAGCTCAGTCGCTCTGAAGCTGCACTCAGTATTTCATGTATTATCTTTAATCAAATGACTAATGGCTCCACTCAGAGTTATCAGACACTCTGCAGCTCTGCAGAGCTTTTCAGCCTCTTTTAGCTCACAGTTTTGTTCGGTTTTGGGTGCCTGCACCTCAGTGCGTGTTTCCAGAAGCTGCGGGCAAACAAGCCAGATAATATTATTTACCAGTCCAACAGCAGTCAGCCCAGCTCACCAACCACTAAAAGTCAGTCCCCTGCTCGCTCACTCTCTCCTTTTGTCTTCTTAGCTTCCTCCGTCAGCGTCCTCTTTGCCTCTGCCATTATATCCACAGAGGCTGCTGAGCCCGGTTACATAAAAGAAACCTCTTCTGGTCCCAAACGCTCTGAGCTCACAGCCTAGGCAGCTACCAAACTGAGCTAAGATTAGCTACCAGCAGCTCAAATCTCTTATTTTAAGCTGGAACAGTCACATGATGTTGCTTTAAACAGCGTTCGTTGGACCAGTCGGCATCAGCAGGTGCCTTTATCTCACATGTTTGGTTTAACACTAACACTAGAAGTCAGTGCAGCTTATTTCACTTTCTATAATAAGTGGAGTGTTTTTCTGCTGCGGCAGTTATTCTTATCCAAAGAGACACTTTAACATTTATTACATCCAGGAAGTTCATGTGATGGAGTTTAAAGTGAAATGGCGTACGTGGAAAACTCGCACCTACTTCATCAAAATGACAGCTGCAAAGCAGATTATTAAAGTAATGAGTCATCTGAAGACATTTGCTGGCAACTAGAGTTTTACTAATGACATTCAGGAGTTTTTATTTATTTTTAAAATGTGTGTCCAGCTCTGTTGAATGAATCCTGGACGTTTGCTTCCATGTAGACAGAATCCACGCCGACTAAAAGCAGAGCCGCTCTCCGGAGCTCCAGACTGCAAACACCTTCTTCCTCCTGGGCTTCATATGAAAAGCAGATGCAAATTGCCGCATCAGAAGCTTCTGCAGCTCTCTGTCGCCATGGTGCCGTGTTGCCACGGCGTCGCCATGGGGACTCCGGGGTCACCGGTGATGAGGTCACATCCCGATGAGCCTCTTATGGGAAATGGCAGACGTTAATCCACTTATCGCTGGCCAGCACAAACACACACACACACCAAGGATAAGCAGGCCTATGGGCTAAGACTTTCACTGAGAGTCAGAGACTCTATCTATCTATCTATCTATCTATCTATCTATCTATCTATCTATCTATCTATCTATCTATCTATCTATCTATCTATCTATCTATCTGCAGACAAAGTTCAAATTAATTGAACTTTAACGAGTGTTGCTGATTGGTAGCCTGTTTCCAGACCGTTCAATTATCTCGTATTGTGCTCATTGATGGATTTTTCCCTTGAGTCACAGAAACAACTGAGCCAATCAGAGCTTTGTAGTCTGGATTAAGAATGGGGGGGTCATCAACTCGTGGATGTATTACAGGTCAGAGGATTTTTGCAGGGATCATTTGGGCAGAAATGGAACATAATATTCCATTTTCATTGGTGTATAATGACCTTAAAATGAGCCACAGGTCCTCTTCCACCATGCAATGGGGTTTCAATCCACAATAAGACAGATAGATAGCACCTAATGCTACTGTACTGTCTTCAGTTCTAGTGGCCACTTGTGGTACTATTTGGCGGGGCCAAAAAGCATTTTCACCATCGACCTCCAACGTCAAGAAGGTCAATTATTATTTTTCCTATTGCCAATTGTTAAACCGTGATGGTTTCATAGTTGCAAAAGTTTCCCCAGAGCCGCTAAATGACTCTTTACGTAGATGACACCATCCTAACGTGAAGTCTGCAGGCCCCGGAATACAGTCATAAATGATCATGTGCGCCAGGCTGCACAACGCTGTGGCAAACCAGGAAGCATTTTTTATGCACACAATACATCCATGCACGATCTTATCTCTGCATCACTACGGCAATGAAAAACAGAAAAACAGCAACAAGCAGCAGCATGGATAGAAACTATGCAGCCGTGCAGGTTAGTGGCAGGTGAGTGGACTCTCACCTCACCTCTCATCCAGGAGGCTCCTTCGGTTCCTACAGTACCTTCAGTTTTGGGTCCATTCTAGCTGTTGGGCATGCTAACTTTGCTATAGAGACTCAAGCAAAACAACAAATACTGGCAGGCTGCACAGGCCTCCTAAAGATTTCCAAATAATGATTTTTTTACATAAATCTTTCAAACTCGTGTCTCGATTAGCTGTTTGTTGCAAACTGCATGTGAATCTGCTAAAATAGCTTCTGCTCCTACAGGAACAACCAAGACTGCAGCTCCTTGCTGTGTCCAGTATCGGCTTTCCTCAGGATGAATGTCGTTCCTGAACCGACGGTGAGTGCAGCTCTGTAAAAGACGGCGTTCACAGGCTGTCGTGTTTCTAAAGAGCTGGATTCATTAAACTGCATAAAAACTGTTAACAGAAGGTGGGATTCACACCCTGCACACTCCTTGCACTCTGTGACATCATCAAGAAGAAATAAATAACTCCATGTTTCATGCGGTGCAGTTAGCTCAGCCGATGTGGTTGGATTCTAGCCCAGGATGTTTGTATCACTCCTCATTCTTTTGGCTCATTTAATCCCTTTTTTGACAGCTTACATTATAGATAGACAGGAAGTACAGAGAGAGTGAAAAAACAGGAAAATCTGAACCACTCGGACACCCCACGACTTTTCTGCCTCCCTTCACAAATACGAGATGATTCATGCTACATGTGAAACCCGTGGTATCAGTGGAAACTCGACAACAAAAGGTCACTGTATTTCTAATTGCTGCATTAAGCAGCATCTTTTTCCTCCTTCTCGTTTGCTCTCATCTTGGATCACAGCGCTATGAATGGACGGATGCCACCGAGACATTTATGAGACCATTATGTGTCATTATCTGTTCCCAGGTACAATGAGAGCTATTTGGAGAAGGCTGACATCTGAAGGGCTGTGCTAAAGTCTGCAGCCTGCTTTATTATCACAGTGGACGGGTTACGTCAGAGCCCGCATGCTGCATTTTCACATTTCAAGCCTTTGACTTGATGCTCTGTCTGTCAGAGTAATCAAACCTGTGAAGCTCTGGTTACAGGACGCTTTGTCTCTAGTGATTTATCAAACCTGCCACCTGTTGCTAAAAGGTGCTTACAAAAGCTAATGTAGTTTATTAGCACAAAGAGGCAGCTGCATGTGAATCTGTCCAACGGAGGGAAAAAAAAGGACTTTATCAAGCCTGATTTAATTTATTAGCAGGAGGGCTGCCTAAATGAGCTCTTCTGTATTCCTAAATGTGTTTTACAGATGAAAGGACTCGGAGCTGAAGAGGGTTTGTTGTCTGAATACTGAGGATTCACCTTAAATCTGGCAAGAGGTGAAGAAGATGGCTTCTAAACACAGGCTAAAGAAAGACGCAACCGGCACCCATCTGAGCCGATAAATAAACGGCGTGGAGACGAACTCCACGCGTCGGTCTTCCGTGTAATGTATGCACTGTCACCTCCGGTCATGTTCAACCATGATCCAGGTCTCTTCAACACAACTCTCAAACTGCATGCAGCTCATACTCCAGAGTCCAATTTGGCACGCCAGTCCTTCCCATTAACTTCTTCCTTGTTGTTGTCATGGTAACAGTGATAAACATGTGGTTGGCGCTGTCGAATGTTCGCAGTCTGGTTACTGGGGGAATATCACAGTTTAGACCGTGAAATCCGTCTGGATGACGCCTGACTTCGGTGATGTTTCAGGCAGTTTAACCAGTCTATCGATTGGTGTTTTTGTGCCTGATTTTTTTGGTCTGAATCTTGGTTAGGTTTAGAAAAAGATCCTGATGTAAGTTAAATACGTTGTGTAAGTTAACTTACGTAACAGATCTGTTGTTCTTGTGGTGTCCTGAAGTAAATAGGAACTGGAAAATGTTCTTCATAGCTGAGGTTAGGGATGGGCCTTCGTACGTGCACATCATCGCTGCAACCTTTGGCTTTCTTTGTCATGTGCTCCGCTCTTATGTCTCACATACATTCTCTTACTACTTAACAACATCAGCAGCTTAATTTATCCAGTTTCCTGAATGAAACATGACTCTCCTCTGTTATCTGGCAGCCGCTCTGACCCGTCATGACCAGTCACAGCAGGGTTAAGTATAAGTACATATAATTTTGGGGTGCAATTTGGAGAGGTTCATCAACAGTTGACTTTCCCAGCCGTTTTCATGCTATCTTGTCTTTCTTTTTTAGTTTCAGATTTGTGAAATCATTCTCCCATCGTGATCTCCACTTACTCAAACAATGGGGCGGATTTGACAAAGAATTCTGACCTCAGAGCTCTGAATAATATTTGTTTTTCGGGAGACAGTGAGCTCAAACGGTCTGGACGTTTACTTAAATGTCTGCAGGGACGTCTTTGCTACCAATAACAGACTGTTCTTCCGGCTTCAAATATACTGTGACCACGGAGCTGCAGTATCTTATCGTGCTATTTTGTGTAAAGCACGGTAATAAAGTTTGCATTTGTTAGTACAGTACTGCTTCACGCTTCATGTGAGGCCTGGTGTGGCCAGCAGTGTGGTCAGTTGTTGCAACTATCGCTGCAATATTAGTTCCACTCTAGTTTCACATTCAACTGTAGAAAATTCAAATACGTGACATCTGTCGAGCATGTAAGCTGTCGTGCACATGCACGTATCCAGATCAGTCCCCTGATGAAAAGTTTTTATTTTTAGAGTTAGCTGAAAAGATTGAGGCCTCAAGATGTTAGCTTAGCTTAGCATAAAGACTGTAAGGAAGTGGAAACAGCTAGCCTGGATAAGATAAAAAACAATCCACTTCCCAACATGTGTTTTAAAAAGTTGTCGCGTGCTGTCTGACTATTTCTTAGCAACCAGCAGCAAGGTACAGTACAGTGACTTCCTGGAGTCTGTAGTTGTTGCTGCGAGGTTGCCAGGCAACCAGAGGAGATCCAGGAAGTCGCTGTGCCTCAGACACCTTCACTGCAAGGTTATGTGCGGATACATTCCTGTTTAATCACATCAACACAGGGAAAAACATGAGGAGAGGGTGGGAGGACGTGGGGGTTAACAGCAGGTTTATCTGATCCAAAGCTCAATAAACCTTTAAAAACTAAAGTCCAAATTAAGTGCATGATTGTAAAGATCATAAATCAGTAGGCTGAGTGTGAAAGGATGAATGATTCTGCAGGTTTTTATAGTATAATTAAAGACTGGGTAGTACACATGAGCCTGTGCGTATTTTATGCATACACTCTTGTGATCATTTAGTCCTGCAAACTGCATGTCAGTGTGTCCCTTTCCTGTCTGAATCCACAGCTGAATATACAGTAAAAAAAACGAGGCAGGCAGACAGTCAGACAGACAGGTCGCTCCAGAGGTGACCGGGGAATCCTGCTCTCTCTGTGCCGGCAGTCAGAGCCTCCTCCTCGGCCACTGCTCCTCCTCCCCTCCCCTCCCTCTGCCCTGGTTGCGCGCTGGGGGATCCGACGACGTCACACGAGCACACACACATACACACACTAACACACACACACACACGCCCTCTCTCTCTCTCTCTCTCTCTCGCTCTCTGCCACTCCGTCTCTCTCACTCTCTCTCTCTCTCCCTCTCCTCTATGCTGCTATTCTGGGAAGTGGCGTTTGGAATAACCCCCGTGTGCGTATGAGTGTGTGTGTGCGTGTGTATGTGTCTCCTGATTTCACCCTCACACACGCACACGTACACACTCATAACACAGTCAGACGCACACATTTTGCTGTCTGTCTGACTGCAGTGTAGTGGAGCTCCGGCAAGCAGAAATCCGGTCGGAAAGGATTCCTTCCATTTTTACGCGCAACTTTTCCTCCGTCGGCCGACTCCACCGCGACTCCTCGACTGTTTGTGTGGATTTCTAACAACTGCCTCCTTTTTGCCTGTTTTCTAAACGGACAATCAAGCGAGGTGTCAAGCCCGCCCGGAATCGGATCTCCTGTCAGCCGGGGTTCAGCTTGTTGTCATTTTCGCACACGGAGACGGAGACGCGCAGCCGGAGCGCAGACAGAAGGTAAGTGCCGCTGCTGCGAGGAAAAAACGAAACCTTCACCGGGACCGTAATTCTCACACATATCACAGTGACAGCGGGCTTTTCTGCGCCGTGACGGACATTATGAGCTCTTTTCACGGCACCTGATCTTTTGTTTAGCTTATAAGGGCAAGGCTATGCAGGGGGAATACCCCGGGCACGCATTGCATTGCATGCAGATTACCCGGGTTGCGTAATATCCTGAGGAATTTGCAGTAGCCTGCACGGCCAGGCTGGCTGCAAGGCCGGGAGGGGGAGAGAGATATATAGAGGGAGAAGGAGAGGGAGGGAGCGGGGAGTGTTGGTGGATATGAAGCTGTGAAAGTGGAAGCTCGCTTAGGTGTGACAGTGTTATATTTTTTTTCTTTGGCGTCTGGAAGGTCGATTTTTCTGCATGTACTCGTTGTGTAGCAACAAAACCAGCCCTGTCTCACATCCTGGCGGTCTGTCTCACTGAAGTTCACTTGCACATTAATATTCATGCCATATAATCACCGTGTGGTGCTCGTGGAGTGTTCAAAAGTGAGTTTAAGCCGTGACCTTAGCGCACTCCCTCTGGTATTTCCTTGTTGCCGCTACAGCCTGATGAGAGTGACAGAAGCGACTTTTTGCCAGTTTGTTGACTTCTGTATCCAAAAATTCAAAGTGTGTTAAAGGAAGGAGTTTTTTTTAAAGAAGGGAGTGACTTTATCTCATATGCTCATCGTTTGTTTCCTCTGTTTGTGTGTCTGTGCATGAGAGAGAGAGAGAGAGGGAGAGAGTGAGAGAAATGGTGGGTGGTGCGCTGGCTGGTTCCGGGAATGTTCCATGACGTGTTGCCGTCTAGAGAGGGGCCCCAGCCGGGGAGACTCCGACGCACGGCCCGGCCCTGCTCTCTCTCTCTCCTTCTTTAACAAGCCTGCTGATACTCTTATGCCGGAAATTTTTTTGTTTGTCTTTCCAGAGAAGAGATTTAAAACCTCATCATACAAGCAGAGCATAAATAATCCTGTGATCTGCTCTCTCTCTCCTTCTCTTCCCCTCCGAGCACAGAGAGAGGTCAGAGGTCAAAGGTCAGGGTCAAGTACTACTGTATGCTTAAAGGAGGCCACACTACAGCAGAGGGTGGGTTTGATTGGCAGCGTGAGGGGGTGCAGGTTTTAACAGCTGGGGGACGCCGTGCCATGCCATGCCGTGCCATGCCGTGCTGCCCAGCTGCTGCCAACATGACTGCTTGATGTTTTAAATGTGCCACACAGGAAACACAGATAAAGGATGCGTTAAGATCGAAGGCGCGCGGTAAATCAATCAACCAATCAATCAGTGAGAAGAAAGCAAGAAAGTTGTTTTCACAAACTGTGTTGTCACTTTGTCTTTTGTTGGCAGGGAAAGCGGCTAATTTTAAACCGCCGACTGACACTGTAAAGATGATATTTTTAGAAATGACGCGCGCACTGCGAGACAACTAAAGAAAATGGAAGCTCAGATGTGGACAGAAACAAACAAAGTCCACGAGAGACAAACGCTGGTGGTGATGAATGCTCTGTTTGCTGTTTCTCCAAGTGCAATAACAAAAAAAAAAGTTTGCCCCCCCCTGAAATGTGTTCTGTGGTTGTTGTTGCTGTCAGAGAGCCTGCAGCTAAAGAGATCATTACAGTGTGTATTCTGCTGTCAGGACACATGCTGCGGACGGCTGTGTGAGAGTGTGTGAGAGCGTGCACGGGGAAAGACCGACCTACGTACCGTCTGTCCCACTGCCACCTCAGATGGCCATCGGGGTGTACTGCGTAGGAGCGAGTGTCCATGCACAAACACACACACACACACACACTTAAGAACATTCAGGAGGTGTGAGTTGATTTTCTGCAGCAAACATTAAATTACTTCATAACTTTGGCCTTGTGCGAGCTGAATGTGTGTGAGGTGCATTTAAGAGTGTGTGACATACTGCAGTTGGAGAGCAGTGCCCCGCACAGTTGAAAGTATTTTGCAGATTTGACAGTAATCATCGTTGCAGCATGCAGGGTGTGTGTTGATTTGTGTGAGATGAAAGCAAATATATATATCCCAAATCTCTGGGAGCGTTTCTGATCGGAGGAGCGGCTGCGCTGTAAACGCGGCTAGCCTTCTAGCTTAGCTCCCATCCTGAAGATTTGGACTGTAAAATTCTGCTGGTGCAAAGCCCACGCCGGGTTTTAGGTGTCGATGTTGGGTCGGGCTTTATCAGCGACGGCCTGTTTGTTTAAACAACACGTGTTTGCTGGTGGGAGGAAGTCTCTGCTCTGTCGGGAATAATATCATACATGTATAAGTCAGAGCATTGTTTGCTCACGCTTGCATGCGGTTAGCTCAGTTGTCAGTCTAACAGGTGGTTGAGGGCTTTAAAGGTGTCGATGGTGAACGGCCTTCTTGTTTTGAGCTTCACCATGACGTGTTTGCTTTGAATAAGCAGTATCTAGTAGTACTTTATGTTTGTTAGAACTACACCCGAGGCCTAAACGTGTCCTTATTTGTACTCTTGAGTTTAAGTTTGTGTGTCTGCATGTCTCACTTTTTCTATACGGCTAACTGTGGCCTGTCTGCGTCTCCCGTTGGCTGTGTTTCGGTTAGCGGCGCTGCAGATGTGACGAGTTTGCATTTGCTGTCAATTAACATAGTGCACACATCATAGCTGGAGAATTTGAAATGATGGCAGATGCATAGCACGGTGCGATGAAGTAACACACACTCACATGGCACACACACACACACACACACACAGTGAAGTGAAGCGTCTGTATTCGGAGCGTCCCTCCACTCTTTTTGTGCGGATGACGATAAACACCATCAGCTTCTAATATTTTCAGCAGTAACATCTTGAGTCGAGCGTTGAAACGATTACTGAACATCTTTATTTGATATCACCATGAAAATCAGCTTATGAGCATAAAAAAAAAAAAATCATTCGTTGCAGATTTCAAAATGTTTTCGTGCCGTCTCTGCATTAGTTTGAACATTACAGGACGGTTCAAACGTTATTCATGCCGTGAGATCTTTGATGTTTTCTAGACAGAATAAATATTTTAATGAAGTACACCAGGTGCATGTTTGTGCACCTTTACCATTAAAAGTCATAGACACAGATATTTATTTATTTATCATCGTAGCCAAGATAATTCACAAGTTAATAAATAATGCTGAAAGTCAGCTCAGTTCTATTTTACTGACTCTTATAATGTTATTTACAGAGACGTAACGCTCGCCACCATGAGCAAACACCTGCTGACAGTGACGAGTCCAGTCAAGTCAAATCGAAACACTCGAAATACAAAAGCACGGAGGAGAGTTCAGCCCAAATGATACGAGATAGTTTGTGAATGTGGATAAAAACAGGCCTTTCTTTGTGGATCTTACACAGATGTGTTGATGTGAAGGTTCTCAGAGGGCTAAATCTTCTTGAACGTGTTAAATAATTCATCATACGCATGTCTGCTAATTGTGGTTGACATTGTTGACGGCTGCGGAGTCTCTGTGCTGCTTGCAATCAAAGTAGTTTACGCTGGCGTTCACTCCGCTGGATGAACTTTGCAGTGACACCGATATATTACCGCAAGCACACTGGTGCAGCGGTTTGCAGAGTACTTTTGTTCCCAGCCCAAAGACAAGCAGGTGAACTGCTGACTCTAAACTGCCTGTAGTGAATGTGTGTGACTTGTCCAGGAGTTCACACACTTCTCCTTTAAACCTCACCTCACCCAGCCTGTGATTGTGACATATCAGACACCTCTGAGTGGATTATTCCGAACGAATAACGAGCTGCGGTGCGACACACTGCACCTGCAGCACGGTGACGGTGTGTTTGCTGAGCCGCCTGTATGAAGTGAACGCGGCTTCCTCCAGGTCAGAGCATTAAAAGAGGATTTTAAGCCTCACACTGAAGCGATCCGCAGTTTATCTCACTGAAGCGTGACATGTCTGAATGCAACAGTTTCACCTGTGTGTGTGTGTGTGATCACCTGAGAGCTGTACAGGAACCTGAGAGCGCTCCGGTGACCGAGGTCCTGACAGCAACGGCTAAATTATTAAGATACACACTCATACAGACACACACACAGCTAATGAGTTGGTTGACTGGCTCGTCCCGATAAATTCTTCCTCTGTGGTTTGTTTTATACCTGGTTGGACGTACAGTACATACACCTGGAGGAGAGGAGGAAGAGGAAGGGAGGAAAGATGAGATAAGGGATGAGGGAAGAAGTTAAAGAGAGAGAGGAGGAATGAAGGAAAGAGGAGAAAGGGGTGAGGAAAGGAAACAAGAAGAGAGGAGAAGAGAGGAAGAAAAAGAAGAGGTGAGGTGAGGTGAGTGAGGAACGAAACAAGTGTAGAAGGGAGAAGATGAGAGAAAGGAAAAAGGAGGAAAGGAAACAAGAGAAGAACAAATGAAGTGAGAGAAGAGGAAACAAGGGGGGAAGAAAGGAAGATGAGAGGAAACAAGGGGGTAGGAGGTGAGAAGGTGATGAAGGAGGAGGAGAAGGACGAGGAAAGGATCAGAGGTTTTTAAGCTGCACCAACAGAGGAGTGTGTCTATTCTGTCAGCTGCTGACACACTTTTCACTTGAAGGACTTTGCTCAGTGTGGTGTGTGTGTGTTGTGTGATCTCAGCTGTACAAAAGGAAACTCCCTCTCTTACCCAGCTTTCTGTCCCTCAGCCAATCAGCGACCGTCCTGCTCCTGATTGACATGCCCACTCCGGCCAATAGCACGGCAGCTTTTTATCGAGACAGGAAATATGATCGGCTCAGCTCCCACCTGAGAGATGCTAGTTACAAACTGTGTGTGTGTGTGTGTGTGTGTGTTTAAATGATGCGCTGATGACGGAGAGACAGAGATCCAAACTGGCCTACTTTCCCAGCAGCTTGTAATTAGTTTCACTTCATGCATTTATGCATCAGACAGCGGAGCTAAATCAGTGTTTTGTAATCAGAAAATCCCGAATGACACAACCGACATCCGCTCTCCTTCTACTGTACGCCGCCCGTGAACGGATTATCACTCACACGCGGTCGGTCAGCATGTACAAAGCAACGTATGTGCACAGCGTTCTTCAGGCATGGACGTGGCCCACAGGTTCCGGTCCGCCTGTCAACCCAGATAACTAAATTAACAAAAGTGGAACTAGTTTAGTTATTAACGCTCGCTGATACTGAGAAGTGAGAACACTGACTCTCCCATCATAGTTTCTACATCACTAGATACCTCTGAATCAGGGAGGCCCAAAGTCCGGCCCGGGGGCCAATCACGGCCTCAGATTTCATGCGGCCCTCGGCTGGATGGCTGACATAATGAAGCATTTGAACCTTTACGGTGACACAAAATATTACTTTTGTGAAAGAGAAGAGACTCAAACGTTCACAGCCTTTGCATTACTCATAATAAGTCATGTTTAAAATGAACACGAGGTTCAGATTGCTATCAACTTGAAAAAAGACGTGTCTTTTGGTATCAGTCACTCTGAATCTGGAGCCGCTATTTCGCAGCGACTTTCAACCATCGTACGGGGAGAAATACAAACTTTTGCGCCCACGGCAGAGAAACCAGAAGCAGAATTCGTTAGAACGATACATTTGGATGTTTAGTTTTGAGTAAAATGTGAAACTCGCTCTCTCTCAGTGGGAAACTCACACTTTCATGTTTGTAGTAATTCTCGCCTCGTGTCTTACGTACATGTAAAACCAGCTCAGGTGTTTTCTGTGTGGGGTGAGTGGCATTTTGGGAAATGTAGTAAATCTGACTGACGTAGGTAAAGGAGGCGGCTTTAAAGGGAGAGTAGGTGAGCCAGAAAATGTCACATGAAAATGACAAACGCAAAATCTACGCCTGAGATATTTTCTTAGTGTTTTAATCGACCTTCTCTCTAAGTTTGTGCTTGTAGAATCATTTTCTGAGCTCTTCTCGTTGCAACAGTAACAACATATCTTGAATACGTATCTACGCTGAACCGTCTGACTCTTGTTAGTGTGCCGTTCCCAGACTCTGCCGCCCAGTCTGATGTTATCTCCCACAGTGAAGTTAGCGGTAGCACACTGAAAACCGATGAGACAGTTACCGTTGTAGGTTTAGGTCGAGTTATTTGCATATTCATACAGAAGATAAGACGGGGGGATGAAAAGAAATCCAATCTCAGCGGGTGAGACGGGACAGAAACCTCAACGGGCTCAAATAAGAAATAAAAAAACCCCAAGTGACGAAAGAAAAGTGAAAATCAAGATGACAAACGAGATGACACGAGTGATCTGAAACTCTTAAAGACGGAGCGCCACTGTTTTTTTTTTTTTATCTGTTTATTGTCGGATTCATCGAAGGGTTTGAAATGTCAGTGTCAAACTCTCCGAATCCGCCAAGAAAACGCCAGGAGTGTTTTTAGAAGATTTTAGATTACAAACCTCAGGCTCAGCATGTCACTTTTCTGTTGTCATGGAAATTTCACAAAAAAAAAAACAACACTCCTTTATTTTTCCTGACGTAAATTCAAACACTAGATTTATATTTATGTGCCGAGAGACTCTCATGACATTTGAACCTTTAAAAATACGAAGGGAATGTTCACAATCTATGCTTTTATTTTGGCGGACGCCCGGTCTCGTATGTCATTCTTGAAGCTCTCATTCTAAAATCATGGATTTTAATCTGCTGCTACAGCAGCGTCCGGCTCTTCGGGGACGACTCTCTGCCAGATGTTTGCAGGGATTTTCTCCAGTTCGGCCACAGGAGCATTAGTGAGGTCCAACACTGATGATGGGAGATAAGATTTGGCTCACAGTTTGGTGTTTGGCGTTGGATGACTGTGATCCTCCTCCGTGACTGTGAAGTGGAGCCAATGCACCAAGTCCCAAAAACAGCAGTTCCTCAAACGTCCACTTGAGGCTGGCTCCAGAAGTGAGTCAGTCTCCATAAGTCCCCATGTTAGACAGCAGAAATAAACATGTTTACAGCCTGGTACAAAAAACAGTTTTGGTCTCTATAGCTAATAAACTCACCTGTTCTGAGACAGGAAGTGGTCTTCCCCAAACTGCACACTAATGCCTGCATGGAGCAGTTATGTGGAGACTCTGGGGAGTTACTGGTCGAGAAGTAGTCCAGCACATAAATCCATGTGATATAATGTGTAACATTAGTAAGCTTTGGAGATGCCGTATGCAGATTTTCATAGTAGAGCCAAGCTAGCTGTTTGCTCCTTCATTACCAGGCTAAGCTAAGCTAAGCTAAGCTAAGCTTACTGCCTGCTGGCTGTAGCTTGCAGTATTTTCAACGGACAGATTTCCAGAAAGCCAATAAGTGTCTTTTCAAATACATCAAACTGCTGTAATGTATCTCTCCACTGGCCAAAACCCAAAGTACACAAATGCTTCGTGAGTGTCCACATACTGGAAAGAAAAACAGCTATTTGAAACATGCACGGGCAATCATAGAAAGTCCCAAAAAGGTTAATAAAGACCACGATGACCACGATGCTCCCTTTAAGCTGTCTATCTCTCTCTCTTTCCTCTCCAGGGGCCGTGACCAGATTGTGGACTTGCTAAATTGGACCAGACGACAAACAGTGACATGAGGTAGGATCCAGAAACCTTCTAACCGTATGTGTGCACGTGTGTGTTGGCGGTCACACACAACAAACACAGTTAAAAGCTGACGTGAAGGATACATAAAAAGGTCAAGGTCACGTTGTTTGCAGGAAGATGTAGGGAAGTCTAAACTCGAGGATGGACACAGGTGACATTTGTGAGAGCTAGACAAAGTTAGATGGGTCATTGAAGGCAAAATTATGTTTGAGAAGAGGTAAAATGCAGAAGTAAAAGTTTAAATGAGCTCAAATAAAAACCTCAAAATGACGTGAAATTCGGTTGAAATGAAATGAAAGTAGATTGAAGCCAAGAGAAGAAACTCCTGGCCGAGTACAGAGTGTCTAAAAAAAATCCAAACGAGGATAAAATGGCAGAAAAAAACAGTCTTTGTAATAATGAGCATCGATATGATTTAAAATGGCTGAAGCTTTTGTCATGAGAGAGAGAGAGAGAGAGAGAGAGAGAGAGGCTCGCGCAGAGAAACAGACGGTGAGACAAGGAGAGAGTTGAGCTGTATTCATTTAACCAGAATTACTCTCCCCCTGTTTTCTCCTGGCTGGTTGCCGGGGCAACCGTCCAGCTTCGTTACCAGAGGTGTGACCTCGGCTGGGAGTGTAAATGAAAAAAAAAAAAAAAGCTCACTTTCATGGTCCTGCCGCCTGCCGTCACGTAAAGTTTCTTCTGCTCTCCCGTCTGTGTGTCGTCAGGCAGGGCTGATCGCTCGGAGACGGTGTGAGGATGCTTTTACTGTGACAACACACACAGATCTGTTAGACACCACGACACAACTGAATGATATGAATGAGATAAGCCGCCGCGATCAGACGCGTTTCCAGCCAAATGTATCATAAATTTTAATTTGGCAAAAGAAAATGAGGCTGAACGCTTTCTTCCATCCAGCGCTGTCATGCAGACATTAGAAGATGAGTTCATCGAGGTAAGCAGCGGTAGTGTAGTGCCAAAAGATGACTTAATTAAAAAAGAGCGTCGCTGGAAGCTGCCCGATGCAGAAAACAGGATGTAAATGTGACCATGTGTGTTTGTTTCATCTGTGTGGAGCGACCATGGACGGATGGTAGAGCCATGACTGTGAAATAGTGTTTCCACCTTCCATCAACACCAATAACTCAATTTATAGAAAACCTTAAGTGAGCGTAAAAACATTTTCTCCTCCTTTTTTTGCTGTTTCCATCAAACTTTTCTCATTCGAAATGCCTGAAAACACGTCGACAGAAACACGAATGCTTCACAACGAGAAGTAACAGAAACTGCTTCACAGTGATAACCAGAAAAGTGTCTCATAAAATGAAACATATCTGACGTGACAAACATAAACACAGCGGGCCTTTGTGTCTGTGTTTGTAATCCTTTCCTTTTTGTCGATGTCATCTCAACGCGACACGTCACTTTTCTGGTCGGTTACGAAATAACGAAGCCGCGATTAGGAGAAAACATCCTGATCTCACGAGGAGCTCACAGAGATTAGCAGGAGAAATGGGAAGGGGGGTGACAGCTCAAGCTCGGGGAGTTTCTCCGTTCATCGTGATGAAACCCTGAAGAGTTTATGGTTAAGTATGTTCAAACATTTAGGTCAGATTTCACGAGTAACAACAGAACACGCTCCGTTTTCAGCGTACAGCATCAGGCCTGATGTATGAAAGCGTCACCATCCCCTCACACAGCGATCATCGAGGATCAAGGACACATTTTTGCATTTTGAATCGCAAAACTAGAGAATATTAGAGAGAGAGAGAGAGTGGTGATGTGAAGCGCTGATTCCGGGAAGATTAAGAGCAATGAAGCTCTGTTAACACATTCAGGATTATACATGAAGAAGAAGGCGTGTGTGTGTGTGTGATGGCTGCTGTGCTGCACGTGATGTTGGATGCTGTGCAGTCGAGTCTGGCCTTCTTTAAAGTTGCGATGGCTGCAGACGTTGGCAGTAGAAGAGGCAGCGTATCGTGTGTGCGAGCGTGTCAGCGGTGTCACTTCCTCTTCCTGTGTAACAGACGGCTTCGCGTCAAGTACGAGACACGCACAACTATGTCATCCCGAGACCCCCTCACATCATTCCCCCTCGTCTATACTGTGTGTGTGTGTGTGTGTGTGTGTGTGTGTGTGTGGTGTGTGTGTGTCAGTGCACAGAAATAGATCAGGTGAAACAAAGATTACTATCTGCACCTCAAACGAGCGGGTCTTTATTTTAAAGTTCATGCGGTGTCATCTCCGTAAAACACACACAGTCACACATCAGAAATCATGCACAGGATGTGCGTCAGTGCTTGCAGGCTGTGCACATGCTGTAAAATGTGCGCACTCTGTGTGTGTGTGTGTGTGTGTGTGTGTGTGTTAGGTGGGTTAAAAGGACTTTAGATGGTGACAAATGTCAATGGCTGCTCCAAATGGAGGCAAGCTGTTCAGACAGACAGGGAGAGACAGAAAGTATGTCTCCATGCCAACAAGTCCTCCAAATTAAAAGACAAAATATGTTCTCGTGGAGCGACACGTATCCTCTATCGGCAGAATTTGTCTGCGGTCTCCAAAAAAACTCCTCGAGTTATAAAAATGAATCATTTTCGTGATGTGACAGCTCCATGGTTAAGGTTTGGTTTGGGTTCAGAATATGTACTTTTGTGTGTGTTCGGGGAAACGCTGCAGTTTGGATTAAAAATGCCGACTCCGTCAAGGTTCAGGGACCTCCGTTCGTCATGTTTACAGTAATAAACAAGCGGTTCGCTTTAGAAAACAACAAAACGGGACGCGAACAGCGACCTCCTGTGTTAGAATCTGATGTTTTACTGATCCACACGTCCGCCCTTGACCCTCAGCCCTCTAGAGGCCGCTGTCAAGTGATTGATGCTGTCGACCCTGGAGGACAGTCTCCTGCTTACATCTCTCCATACCAAAAAATGAATGAATGAAAGTACCGAAGGGTTTTAGTATGAAAACTGGATTCAAGATGACAGAAAATGACACAAAATAACACCCAGCAGAGGCCAAAAATCTTCTCAGTTTGCCTGTGTCACGTGACCTTCCCCACATGGGCATTAGTGTCTGTTTCTCAATAGAAACATTAATTATCGACCTATCAACAGTTCACAAATGTCTCCTTTATAACGATCGTGGGCTTTTTGATATGCAGAAGCTTCTCTCGTTGCAGTACCATATTTTGCCACTGTGGCAAATTGGCAGTAGGCTCGATGCACTGTAAACATCTGTGCCTCGGCGTTCACTTCTTCTTTCATATCCAGCGGTGCAAACACAGCACTGGGACACACTGCTGTCCACCAGAGAGCTTAGAAAGATACGTAATAAAGAAGGCAGCTGACAAAAGCAAAGCAAGGACTGTGCAGATCGAGGAGATGACTCCAGCAAATGTCAAAAGGTCGTCCAAATGTCGTAGGTGAGAATTACTGATGAAATGCGACAGTTAGAGAGCTGCTTTAAATGCTGTCCTAAGAAGAGAAACTTAAAAATAGCGTCCATGCTCTTTGTCATAGATTCTCCCAGTCTGTGTTAGTCTACCGGAAGGACGAGCACCATTCTTTCAAGATGTATTTCCTCATTTGACGCGTTTATGATTGCGGTGGAGAGCGCTGTGTAACACCTGGCTCCAAAATCTCTGCTTGAGTTGAGATTGAACGCGTGATCGACCACATCATTTTCATTGAGACGATTCAGTGAGAACCTCGAGCTCTGCGTGGCGGGGACGAGCCACATCAGATCACATCTGGATGATAAGCTGACAGATGAATTAGCAAACAGCCGAGCTGCAACACGTTCCGAAAACTGAAGACTAAATGAACCGTCACGTCGGAGCAGAATAACAGAAATCTCACTGAATGAAGCGAAATAACAAAAAGAGAGAGGGAGAGAGATGGAGGACCAAATGGATGCGGGCGCCATGGTAACAACAGAGTCGGTACATTGAGAAGTACGCTGAAAATAATATGAAAAAGCACACGGAGGTGGACGGGAAGCCAGCGTCGAGCTTCACATCTGTTGTTCTGTTCATCGATTGGCTAAAACAGACCAGGAAGTGAACTCACACACACTAACACACACACACAGACACACACACAGACACTCACCTCCTCTCCCACACAATAGTATGTTCAAATAGAGAGAGAGAGAGAGAGAGAGAGAGGAGGGCAGGAGGTGAAGAGGGAGAAGAAGAAGAAGAAGTGTATGTTCTGTTGCCATGGCGACCGCGGCTTGGTACGACGGATGCAAGCTGCGCCCTTGACAGCATCGCATGGAGAGAGAGTTTTACAGACACACACACACACACACACACACACACACACACACACACACACACACACCACACACACACACGGCAGCAGAGTGATGATCATGTGTATTGACTGACAGCTGTGTCCAAATGAATGGCCTTTGGGTGAGCAACTGCACACTAGTCTAAATGTGTGTGTTCAAGTGCGTGTGTGTGCGCGTGTGTGTGTGTGTGTGTGCAGACCACAGACCAACGAGCGAGATAACAGAGCGGCAGAATTTGAATAGCATTATGGGATATGACTGTTGCTGAGACAACAGCAGTTAGTTTGGCTTCCATTTCCTCCAGGTAACCAGAAGTCCACTGGCCTCTTTGTTTGTGCATTCAAATCACATGGAAAGTAGGTGTGTGTGTGTGTGTGTGAGAGAGAGAGAGAGAGAGAGAGAGAGAGAGAGAGAGAGAGAGAGAGGCAGGCACACAGTGTGTGTAGTGGTGGGTACAGTGCGGTGCCGTCAGGAGCTTTGGTTTCACTTCCGCATCGTTCCTCATGCAAATGACGGCTTTGTTGCTTCTGCAGCCTGCACACTTCCTGTAAGTGCTGCTCTGTGTGTGTGTGTGTGTGGGTGTGTGTGACAAGGACTGTACTCTGCATGAGTGTGTGTGCATGTCTGTATTCATATTTGCATTGGTCCATGCATGTTTAATGCATGTGAATGTGTCCATTCTTGTAAGAGGACTCCATGCACAATATATTTGAACACCACAACAGCATGTGTGTGTGTGTGTGTGTGTGTGTGCTTATATGTGTAAACTGTTTCCTGTGCAAATGTATTACCTACTTCTTTATTCTTCATTCCACGGCCACGCCAGCAGCTCTGAGGGCGTTTTGGGGCTTTGCACTTATTCCTAACGTCAGTGTGCTAACCGTGTGAGCGCCCTGATGTTCAGCAGGTGTAGCGTTTACCTGCTCACACATCAGTGACGGTGGAAATCCAGTGTAGACATTCGGAAAATCACGTGGATGGTGGTTAAAGGGGCACTGAGTTGGATTCAGCGGCACCTAGTGGTGTAGTTAATGATCGCAACCCCGTCGCCTCACCCTCTCCCTCCTAGCATAATAAGCATAATAAACACGATACAAACAGACGTAGCAGAAGTAAACTGCAGCAGTACTTGTAGTAAACTGCAGCAGTACTTGTAGTAAACTGCAGCAGTACTTGTAGTAAACTGCAGCAGTACTTGTAGTAAGTGGTAGCATTGCTCTGGCTCCGTGTCATTCAGCGTGAATGGGTTCGTATGAATGAGCTGACTTCTCAAGGCTGAAGCTAACAGAGTTTAGCAGCCTGTGTGGATCTGTGCACACACACAGTGTTCTGATCTAACTGAGCGCGCTCACACGGAACTCGAGCCGACTTTTCATTCATAAATTTGACATTTGAGGTTTCGGTCTGCTGTTTTTTGTTTGTTTTTTCTTCACTCCACTCAACCATCAGATGAAGGACCATTCAGAGGAAGACAGGATGTCTGTGGGAGGAGAGATGGAGTGATGAACGGAGAGAGGACAAGGTCGAGAGGTGGAGGAGGAGGGATTGTAATTAGGGGTCCCCGCATCTTCTCCTCCTTCTCTCGTCCTCCGTGCTTTTCATCTTAGCTTCATCTCTTTCCTGTTTCCTGTCTCATCCCTCCTTCCTTCTTTTCCTCATTCGATTTGTCACCTTCTCCCTCCATTGTCTTTATTTCAACCCTCCATCCCTCTCTCTATTCATTTTTTCCATCTTTCCTTTCCTTTCTCATTATTCTCTCCATTCCTACCCTCCTACGATCTTTTCTTTCTCTCCCCATCCCTCCTTTTCTCTCTTCTCTCCCTCCTTGGTCCAGTTTTGCCTCATCCCTCTTTATATCTGTCCACTCTCCTCCTTTTCCTCTTTCCTCTGCATCCCATCCCTCCTTCTATCTTCCACCTTTCATCTCTCCTCCCCTCTTCTCTTTTACCTCTTCCAGTCTTTCCTTTCTTGTCTCATCCTTCTCCTCCACAGTTTGACTTTTTTGATATAAAAGAAAGGATGACAGAAAAGACCGGAAAGGTCTTTTCTGTCATCCTTTCTTTTATATCCCTCCATCTTTCTTTCCCTTCCACTCTCCCACATCTCCTCCCTAATTCCCCCTTCTCCACCTCTTCTTTCCTTTCCTTTCCTCGACCCCCCCGCCCCTTCTATCCCCCTCTGCATCTCCCTCGCTCCATCATCGCGCCCTCCGCCCTTCCCTCTTCACCTCGCTCTCCCCCCCTTGTGTCATTTCCCCCTGCCGTCATCTTTTCATCACTCTCTCCATCTCCATCCCTCCACCATCTCCTCTGCCAGGGAGGAACAGGTGGCTCGCCTCTGCTGTGCCACTCGGTGGCTTCCTGCCCGAAACACAGCGAGAGAGAGAGAGAGAGAGAGAGGGAGGGAGGGAAAGAGAGAGAGAGAGAGAGATTGTAGTCCGTGTCAGTACCCTGGCGCTCGGGCTTGCACCATGTGATGGACGGAAGGAGGAGGAGGAGCAGGAGGAGGAAGTGGAAGAGGAGGAGGAGGAGGAGGCGGAGGCGCCCCCGACTGAAGGCTGTGATTTTCTAGACTGAGGGAAAGAAAGAGAGCAGCAGGTGCTTCAGTTTGAAGCACTTGTACAGACACACACATGCACTTAAAGATAAGAGCCGCCGAGATATTTCTGTGCCCACACCAGCGTGACATCACTTCCTGTCGCCGCGCAGGAAGTCAACACACTAAAGAGCCTGCGGTGTGTGCGTCACCCTCTAGAAGCCATTCTCTCCTAATTCAACTCATTTTTCCTCCTCGCTCCGTGTGCATGCCTCCTGTTACAGTAAATCCACTTCAGTGCATGAAACTCACCCAGTTGGACCCAATTCTGCAGAAAGAGACTTACAAAAAGTGCGTCGGGCCTCTGCAGGAACAAGAGCTGCATGTCATAGAAAAACTGAAGCACTTAAAAGCTCTTTTCTTTCTTTCCCGTCTCTTCCTCTCATGCTAATCTCTGCTGCACTTTCTAACACTGACATATTTAGGAAAGCGTGGAGGGGGGTCGGGCTAGCCATCTCCGGAGCTAACTTTCATACGCGTGGCATTAAGACTGATTAGCTCCGCCGCTAGCTCACTCATACTCAGGGTATTAAGGCTTAAAAAGCTAGCCGGCTAGCACCTTGCGCTTCCCGTCCGTCATTCGACAGGGGTGGCTTAGCATAGCAGGCTAAGAATTAGCGCTTCAAAGAGGGGACGTAAAGCTGGAAAACTTGTAGCCGTGTGGAGAAATGTATGTTATACATATATAATAATGCACGCGCCTCCCTCACAGCTTCCAGGGAAGCCTTTTAGCAAGACATTAACCCGACACCAGACGACGGCATCTCTATTGGGCAGCTCCCAAATAAGATCCAGTATGTAAAGCTGCCATTCAGCTGAATCTCCTCAGTCACAGGATTACATGCTGCCTTTGGATAAACACTCGCATCCATCACGGTCCAGGCTGGAAATCAAAACCGATACAAGGCTTTGGCTGGAAGTCATTTAAGGACCGCTCCACCTAAAATCCAACAAACAGTCCAAAGTTTGCCTGTTTAGTCGGCTCGGATCCACTCGAGGGTCAAAAGTTCTGGACTTACCCTCCAGTATCTCAGTTTTTGACGTATCCTAGTGATGTGTTTGCATGTAAACATCATGTTCTGGTTTTCAAAACTTAACCCTCATCCCAAAATATGCGAGCTGGGATATTTGGTACAGTAGAAACCAGAAAACTGTGGCGCAGTTCTGGTTCCGTCTTCAACTTGAGTTACACAGCAGGATGATGAATGGTGCGAGTGTGACTTCACATGATATGAAATTACTGGTGATCTTCTGGAGGGAGGAAAGGCGGTGGTAAACACGGGCAGGCGGCCTGAAACCAAACCAAACCCTCATGTTGACGTCGGCAGAAACCTGCACGACGGTTACGGATGCAGGTATAGTCGAATAATTTGATTTCTTCGTGTTGCATGGAGAAGTAACGTCCTGATTATGATTAAAGCCAGAAAATTCAAGATATTCGTGCACATGTAAACACAGTCACGGTGTCTCCACAACATTGCAAACACGTCTGCGTTGCCAAAGTTCTGCCAGACGGAGTGTATTCTGGGTTTTTTTCTGGATCAAACTGAACTCCAGGGCTGCCTTGAGATTGACATTTTGACACATCCATTGTTACTGTTGTAAATCCAAGTCATCAGTGTCAGTTCATGAACGATGACAGGCTAATAACGCTGCCTTCTTGCGGTTTGCACACACAACGCTGCCCGTTGTTCGAGTCTGGCCTGTGTGTGTGTGTGTGTGTAACCTTTTTTTCTTCCATGTGTCTTCAGGTTTAAGTGAAAATGTGTTTGAATTTTTTTCATGCAAAGACTGTCACCGCCAATTAGCGGCGACGTAGCACAGAGCCACGTGCTTTCCCGCAGACTCCTGGATTGTGCTTTTGTGTCTGTCAGCTTTGGAAATTCATCCTCTTTTTTTTTTTTTTTTTTTACAAACAGCTCCATTGTCCAAATGGAGACATTTAATCTCAGATGTGTGTTTTTCCAGCGTCATGTGATTTTCCTTGTTGTGACATGAGCGTCCTGATTTGTGTTTTCACTGATAAAAGAAGTTAAAAAATTCAAAAGTTGAATCCAGAAATGTAAAATTCGCCCAGAAATGCAGGAATTCTGCTGTCAGATTTAAACTTTTCCCCTCTTTTCATCACTCTAAATGTTTCTCTTCCTCCTTTCCATCCCTCCATCCATCCTTCGCCTCCTGTTTCATCCCTCCCTCCTCCTCCTCATCCTCCTCTTCAAAGCTCTGTCTATCCATCTCTGGATTCAATCCTCCTCTCCCTTTCATCCTCCTCTCTTGCTCGTCTCCTCCCTTCTCTCCTCTCATCTCCCCCTCCTCTTTTCTCGACTCATCCCTTCCTCGTTTGCCTCCCCCTCTGATGTCTGATGTGCTCCTCTCCTCACACTTCTCGATCTTTGCCTCTTGTTTCCTATTCCCTTTCTTCTCCTCCTCTCTTACTGCTTATCTCCTCTCTTTCCTCCTCTTTTCATCTTCCTCCTCACATCCAGCCTCCCCTCTGTCTTCCCCTCAAAGTCCCCATGAAGTCAAACTTGATGTTTAAATGTTAGTAACACATATTTCCGGCACTATACTTCAATATTTGGTCAGGAGAAAAAAGTCATTTTTAAGATATTTTCAGGTGTTTTTCGTGATATTTTAGTTTGTCATTTCCTGGAAAATGATAATAAGTTGTTGCTGACTCATCCTGGATCCGTCCTCACTCCTGCTTCCTGTTTGATACAGTCTATGTCTGCTACATGCATCAGGCCTCGCTGATTACTGTTCAAAAGCACAACTTTGTAACTCTGTCCGGTGATTTTGGTGAAACTGGAGCCTCTGCGACCGAAAGGGAATAACGTTACGCTAACGAGGTGATTTACGGACTTTCCTGGTCAGCTTAGCTCGGTCAACCGTGCAGATGACTCAGAACTGACTCAGCTTCGGGACGCCGGCAAGAAAACCTACTGTATTCCCCGCCAGACCGGTTGAGGTTGTGTTCGGTTCCGGGTCCGGCTGTGGAGATAACGCGCAATCGCTGATCAATATCCGCTACGAGTCCTTTTCTAACAGACCTTTCCTCCTTTCTTCTCCTCTCCTGACTCTCCTTTTTATCTCTGGGTCTCCACTTCACATCACTCCTCATAATTTGAGTGTCTTCATCTGTCCTCCTCCCTCTTCTCGTTTCCTTTTCTTGCTTCTTCTTCTCTTCCCTTTCTAGCTGTTTGCCTCCTCTCCTTTCATCCATCCTGCCAATTGGTCCTCCCCTCCTTTCTCTCCTAACCTCTGCCCTCCTCCCTTTTCTTGTTAAATCTCTTTTCTCCTCCTGTTTTCCCCTTTTCCCTTCTTCTCCCTCATCCACTCATTTCATCCTTCATCCTTTCGCCTTCTTCCCTCTCCTCCTCCTCCTCCTCTCTCCTCCTTCAGTCCCCATCCTCTCCTCATCTCCCCTTTCATCCCCGATGTGCCAAAAGAAACCAAAAAATTCAAAACAGAGCCTAGTTTTTCTCCGGGCTGTCAGTGGCTCGATCTTTCTCTCTCTCTTCGGTTTCAGTCTGACGAGACGCAAGTAGAAATTAAAAGACACTTAGATATATTCACTGTTTGTTTTGTACCTGATGTGTGTTTCCATGCTGAGAAACACACACACGCACACACACTCGGTGTCAGTGACAGGATTTGGCTGACAACTCGCGGTGATATTAGACCTCTCTGTTAACTTAAACTACATAGGAGGATCAGAAGCAGCTGTCAGCCGTCTCCTGTGCATGTGATCTCCTGTTCGACTGCCTCAGTGTCATCAGTGAATTCTGCTCCGTCCTCCCTCTATCTAATTCCCACTGGATATAAAACACAGAGACGTTCAGCTGAGGGCCAGAAATATCTATGCAAATATATTCAGATAAGCCTTGTAAAAAAAAAAAATGTAAATATGGAGATGCTCCTTCCAAAATCGTGATTGTTGCGTGAAAGCAAAGCACATTAAAGGGTAGCATTAAAGTTCTGAGTGATTTAAAGGCATTTCAGAATACCCACATACCACAGTCTGAAAGTATGCTAGACAGGTAGAAAGGCAAATTATCCTTAAAATGGGCCTAAAACATATTTGTGACTGTTATCTTCCTCTTAGTTTCACTCATGTCTACATACACCTAAACTTGAGCTTGAGATGACGATTGACAACCCTGACCCCATGTTTGTGCTCACCGCTTACCGTATCACCAAATGCCATATGAATGAGTAATTTCCTGTGTTATATTGGTGAGATGGTGTACATTTTACACGCACATGTCAAAGATATGAAAGTCTGTGTTTGAACATGAAAGTCTGTGGTGTGGATAGATGGATCTAACACCAACTAAGTAGTTTCAGTGCCTAAACCTGCCCAATAGTTTTGTTTCCTAAACTAGAAAAATAGTTTTGTTGCCTAACCCAGCCAAGTAGTTTTGTTCCCTAAACCTAGCCAAGTAGTTTTGTTCCCTAAACCTAGCTAAGTAGTTTTGTTCCCTAAACCTAGCCAGGTAGCTTAGCGCTGTAAACCTAGCTAAGTAGTTTTGTTCCCTAAACCTAGCCAAGTAGTTTTGTTCCCTGAACTTAGCCAGGCAGCTTAGCTCTGTAAACCTAGCCACGTAGTTTTGTTCCCTAAACCTAGCTAGGTAGCTTAGCTCTGTAAACCTAGTCAAGTAGTTTTGTTCCCTAAACCTAGCCAGGTAGCTTAGCTCTGTAAACCTAGCTAAGTAGTTTTGTTCCCTAAACCTAGCCAGGTAGCTTAGCTCTGTAAACCTAGCCAAGTAGTTTTGTTCCCTAAACCTAGCTAAGCAGTTTTGTTCCCTAAACCCTAACAGTTTTGTTTGTTAATGTCAAAGCAGGAGAGGTGGGCAGATCTGCAGGCCATCATCATATTTTGGTTTGTGAATGCTCCTGAATGTGTCAAAGAAAAAAGGAAAGCTATACTCTTCATGTAGCAGTGTTGATATATTGATATGAATATTTCATATCAATATATTTGTAGTCTGTCCACTCAGGCAAACACATTCCAGCTGTCTGTTGTCCACGTCTCTTAATCCTTTGGTGTCCTTGTTTCACAACTTTTATGTGTTTTCAAGTCAGATATCAACTGCTTCTGACAGCTGTGTGTGTCTTTACTTTTGCTGCTTAAATTGTTACCCTGGGACTGATTTAAGCAAATGTTCCCCAGACTGGACAGTCTTTAAAACACTTGTTTTACATCTATAAAAACAGATTCGTAGAGAAGAGCACCGCACATAAACACACATGAGAATGCAGCACACGCAGCACATTTAAAGACCTGTGTGCACAAATATGTACACGGCACATACATATGCAAAGAAACATATGTCCCCACGCGGAGACATGCATGCTGTACATGAACCCACTCGCACTCCTCGTCGGTTTTCACTCTCTACACCAAACCAAACATTGTAATTTATCTCCATCTCTCTCTCAGGCCCGACCTCAGGCCGTTAAAGGTTTCCCGTTCGGTTTGCGGCCGCCAGAAATGTCAGAGCTGTGGATTCCAGCGCCGGGCAGAGAGGCTGCTATGTGGTGGCAGATTCCTATGCTATATATGTTATGTTTCTGTCCGTGGGGTGCTGTTTTTTTAGGCAGCATGTGTGAATACTGAAGTGAAGGCTGCCCGGGCCTGATCTAATCTGAGATGAAGGATTCTGGTAAGAAGAAGAAGGATCGGTTGCTAATAGACAGCTGGCGTTCTCGCTTGATTTTTGGGGTCGCCTAGCTCCAGCTCTCCGGTCACTCACCAGTCGTTCAGTGTGTTACTAAGTTGCGAGGCTTGAAAATGGTGGAGACAATCGTTATGTGTGGTTTGTTCAGTCTTTGTAGGTTTCAGCTCCCTCTGAAGTTGTTTAAACACACAAAATAACCCCAGGGATAAACTAACCGAGTAGATTTAGATGAATTGTGGTGGGCTGAAAGCTTAAAAGTTTAGAGAAGCGGGCGTAATATTTAGAGGTTACTGGGTTGAATCCCTGGACCGGGATTGGAAACGGCAGATTGTGGTGTTAACGGGAAAGCTGCGAGGTGGAGTGGATGTGAACTCTGCCTGGATGGAGATAGAAGTAGGCTGTTGGAAAACAGTTAACACAAATCTGTAACTTTTAACATTTAGTTCTGTTTGGCGTCCAAGGAAAGGATGCTTCTCCATCTGTTTGTCTTTCCTCTTCCTCATCCATCCTTCATCCTTCCTCTCCATATGTCCTCTCCTCTCCTCTCCTCTCCTCTCCTCTCCTCTCCTCTCCTCTCCTCTCCTCTCCTCTCCTCTCCTCCTGTTTCTCAGATGCTGCTGAAGGCCAGAAGAGTTATATTTAGCTCTTCTCTCTCCTCCTCTTCCTCCTCTTCCTTCTCTCCCTCTGTTTCTGTGTTTTCCCCCTGCAAAGATGGCTTCATTAGCCATAGACCTCAGCATGAAAACACTCACACACACACACACACACACACACACACACACACACACACACACTGGGGTATAAAAGGGGATTGAGTCTATTACATAAGAGTCTCTCTTATATAATTTGATGCATGTTTGATGCTGAATGGTGCAAAGGCATCGCAGAAAGCCGTGAAGTGTGTGTGTGTGTGTGTGTGTGTGTGTGTGTGTGTGTGTGTGTGTGTTGTGTGTGTGTGTGTGTAAAGAGGAAAGCCAGATTTTTTCAGTGTGGCCTCTCCTTGGCCTCCCTCAGCTGTTGCGTCACAGAAGGTGAACAGGCGCTGAGCGTGTACTACAAAATACTGAAACATCTCCCCGACGCTGAGCTGCAGTCAACTCTCAGAGTTTAAAACTTCTTCTTCTTCTTCTCACTCGTCTTCTAACTGCTCCTCTTTCATCTCCATTTCCTCCTCTCCCGATCAATATGAATTTAATAACAGGAATCGATGAAGGTTAATGGCTTTTACCTGGATTCATCTCATCAGAAGTGCGCCTCGTGTCTGCGTGCTCAGGTTACAGCATCGTGATGGCGGATCACGTGAAATTCATTTTAGAGATATCCAAGAAATTCAGCTTTGTGCTGACTCGCCGAGCTGCAGCTGCTTTAAGAAACACATTGGAACATATATAATGTTATGTTATATTAACAGACAGAAGACATTAAGTGCCGTACATTTGGTGAACCTACAGGAGGTGAATGAAGAAAGGAATTGTCTCAATAAAAAGCAGCAGGGCCCAAAATTTCCACAACATAAGTCAAGATCAGAGTTCAGAATTGACTCTCACTGATTCTTCCTCTCTGCTATGATTCCTTGTAGCAGCGTTGACGAATATGTTTGAAGAGAAACATGTGGACGTCGATTTTAAAAAAAAAGGCCTTTGATTGTGATGAATTGAATTTGAATTTGGAACCAGTTCCCAACTGGAACAGGTTTCTCGGTTCCCCATTCCAAGTGGAACAAGTGAGATTAATTAAACCAGAGATGTCAGAAAATAGGTTTCGGTTTGAAGAAACAAACACAACACAACACAACACAACACAACACAACACAACACAACACAACACACAGTTTGAAGTGGAAATCTGTCAGTAAACCTTTTTACCTTTTTAATTTGTAGTTTGTTCCAGGAGAATTTTCCAGGCTGCATTCACAGGAAGTGACCTCCAGTTTAATCCGGATATTTATGTGCTGGTGGATTTACGAGACAGTTTTTTTAAATCCGGGAGACACAAGACTCTTAACTGCTGCTTCCTACACTACTTTAACACACCGAGCTCCCATGCTGCCTTTAAGTCCTGTGGGAAATATCAGATCTGGTAGGAGAGTAACACACAAAGAAGCCAACAAAGTCTAGTTAGTCTTTACGATATATTGATTTCTGTTCATTAGTTCACACAATCAAGCCTAATGTTTTAGCGTCCTTGTTTGGCACTCTGTGGTCACTGGTTCAACTTCCAGTCTGCAGCTCCCAGCAGAGCTGTGGTTATACCGGGCAGCGCCCAGGTGGGGAATGTGGGTTAGGGTTAGGGTTAAAAAAAACGTTCCCACGCTAACCTTAATGAATATTTCCCGACATACTATAAGTTTTTCCTGGATGCCTGGATCCTGAATTCCAGCTCTGGTGGTAAACAACCTGTTTTGTTTTGCTTCTTGCTTCTGACGGGAAGCAGCGGGTGACTCGTCGGCTTCTGACCCGCACTCCTTTTTACTTGTTTGTTTCTTCCTTCTTTAATTTCCCGGGGGGGAAGTAAGTCATGGCGGGGTCGCATTGTGCCAAACAGAAGCAAAAAAACTAAATTGAGCTACTACAAAACAACAAAACTATGAGAAGAATCCCACAAAAGTTTTTGCATGAATAGACTCAAAGTTTCCACATTTGAGAATCTGGAACGAGCAAATGTTTGATATTCTGGTTACTCAACCACTGAAGTTATTAATCCATTTTAAATATATTTATTGATTGGCTAATTATCTTTCAACATGACTACTAATCAATACTAGATTGATATTTTATTGCATTGCATCATATTCCGTTGTTTTTTTATATATAATTTGCATTTTATTTGCATTCACACAAGGTAGCTGCTGCTTAGCATGTAGCTACCCAGCCACATGATCACTTGGTTTCCAGATTTCTGGTTGTCAACGTGAGTTTCCTCGTTGTATTGTGTTCGGTGTTACCGTGACGACTCAGACGCCGTGTAGGAAAGGTGCCGTGTTCACGCTGAATCTGTTAAACACACACTTGTGTTGTCACGTAAACAAAGCACGTAGCTATCAGCTGTGAGCTCCAGAGGACGTGGAGACATAACAAGTAAGAGATTAAAAATATACTCTGTAAACGAGAGATTTATATATTCTGATGTTCAGACGCGTCTTTGCTGGAAATAACACAAACCTCATTTTTACTGATCAACTGTTTGAAACATTTCCAACGTGAGCGACAGGAATAAATAAGAACCAGGGCGTCACGTGTCGGTCGCATCTGTTAGGACATTCCAACATGAAACAATACAATAAAACTGATTCTGTTGCTGACTCTCGCTCTTGTTAGGACATAGTTAGATTTTAAAAAATCACGTGAGTGACGAATAAACAAACAAAATATCGTATTGTAATTAAAATCATACCTCAACAATGAAGCCACAGTTGTGGGACATGAACAAAAGGGTTGTTTGGACGCTGCAAATAACTAAAAGTCACGTAATTTATTCATTATTTTTCATATTAAGACGTGTAATAACACTGTGTATGTTTATCAAACAACATATGACACATTTTAACATGCAAAATTTGACTTCTGGGGCTCAAACGTGCGTGCTGCATTTGAATTAGTGCACTTAAAAACTGTATCAGACGTCACTATCATCCAAAACGGACTATTTTTCATATAAAAGATAAATAATAGTCCTTTGTACTCATCACAAAAGGTAATAGAGTACTTTACATTCCTGTGCTCAGTACACGGCATTCAAAAACATGCTAACTATCTTGTTTCCGTGTGTGTGTGTGTGTGTGTCACACACTGTACTCCCCTGACCATCAGATACCATCCTGCAGCCAGCTAACCGTGCTATCTGAGCTAATTTCCTGCCGCCAAACAGGAAAGCTGCCCTTCTGGTGACATTGGTGTAACGCTGGAATCCTTCCCCCTCCACCACCACCACTGCCACCGCTCCAACAAACCCCCCCCCCCCCCCCCCCCCCCCCCCCCCCCCCGCGAAGTCGCTGCCAGATAATGAGGTTGCATAACAGTTAAACTCTTCCCTGTGTTGTTAATATCGATTAGCCCGCGCCGTCTGACGTTCAACAGACACACACAGGGCGCTCGGTTGCCAGTCCATCAGCTGGCAGATCAATCAGAGCCTAATGAGATAAACGAGCTCACTAATTAGTTAACGAACCGCTGGCTGACTGACTGACACAAGCGCACACAGAGCCAGGCTGGCAGCTTTCTCTTGCTGTCAGCTCAGGGGGAAGAAGAGAGGAAGAGTTCCTTAACAAGATGCAGTTCAGCGCGTCCAGTTTGATCTTTATAAGCCTCATTCTGACAAACAAAGACTTAAAATACACACTTAACTCAAAGTGCCATCATTATGTTCCCATTTTAGATTTCATCCGAGCTGGAATTATGACTTTAAATGTCTCAGTTTGACTCAGACTGCAGGTGTTTTTGTGGCACTTTCCTCCACCAGAATACCTTTTAACACTGAAAGTGTTATAAAGATAAATCATTGTGTTATTGTACTAATATTTTCAGTTCTTAGCTCATTTTACCTCCGTTAACTCTTTTCGCCTCTGCCATTATGTCCACAGAGGCTGCTGAGCCTGTTTGAGCCCAGCTCGGGTTCTAGCACGACACTGGCTTCCCCTCCGAGTCTGCAATAAACTTCAATGGCAGAAAAGTTACCTCATGTTGCTTGATTGTGATTGATTTTAATTAAATTCAACCCAATCCTTAATGAAATAGTACAACATTTGAATAAATACGCTTATTTTTTGTTTTATTTTATACTTATTTGCGCTTCACTCGCCTGATCACGACTTCTTTGCAGCTCCTCTGGCCAGATATGGTCGGTTAGCTCAGATTTTAATATAGATCTCTGTGCAGATGACAGGAGATACTGAACCTATATTAACGGGTCATCTTTAGAGGTGTTGGCAGGTGTATTTATTTCTCTTTGGACAAGCGCTGTGCTGCGTATTCATGAAACTGAATAAGTGTATTTCCTTTTCCTTCAACACGCACTTCATCAAATATATCATTACACCGGTATAATTTAATAGCTCCCAAGTCGGAGTTAACAAAATGTTCCTCGTACATTTCCACTGAGCTCGTCGTGGCTTTCACAGGTACACGAAAAAACTCTTACACATGGATGAATGAGCGCGAATGACACCCGAATCAACTTTAAAATGGATAAAAGCAGTTTTCCCCTCGCACAAATTGCTGAAAAAAAGCACCAGGGAATGGAAAAACCAGCAGATGATCGTATCCCGGAAAGGCTTTTTATTCAAAACGGTGATTCTGATCTGGATTTCAACACTAAATATCCGTTTTGGTGGAAGTGTCGTTCTTTTCAGGATGTATTTAGCCGGTAAAAAGGCGCCCTGGGTTAGTTTGTCTCAGTCAGCTGTGATTGACAGTCCTGGCCTCCTAACCCTGACACACTGCTATTTATCATAGACCTCATATGTGTGTGTGTGCTGGCATAGTTTTGGTTGTGTGTGACACTAAACTGGATACCCCTGATGTCTCTGGGACCAAAGTGGCTTCTGTGAAAAGGACACATAGCTGGAGCGTCCGTCGGGACAGCCCCGAATAATTTTAGCTTTGTGGGGGCAAGCCTGGGCCGGACGACACGCAGAGAGACAAATAGCTGAGCAGACAGACAGAAATACAAACAGACGGGTGGCTGTCATGAGGCTGCAAATAAAATGCACTCGTGTAGCCGATATTACTTAAAGTTAAAGCTGACGATGTGAAAATATCCTCGAATCTGATGAATTTAGAGTATGACATTGTTCAATAAAGCGATCAAACTGTGTGTTTTATGCAGCAGATAAATGAGTTTAAAACAGAAAAGGAAAAACAAACAGGAAACACACAATAAAGTAAATATGCCTTATTCTGATTGTTGAAAGACTTTGCTCTGTTCCGGAGCCAGAGGCACCAAATGTTTGCCTAATCTGGCTCGCACGCGGCTGCCAAAAGCGAGGCTAAGTTTTGGGGCTGATTTAAGCTCATAATCAGGACGTTTAACAGCCAACTTTGGACCGCGCTTGGCAACAGAAAATGTATCCGCAACATGGACATGCTGATCAATTTAACCAGAAAAAGGCAGGGGGAGTCAGTTGCCCTCTGAAGGTTGGCCAACTCTGGGCCGCGCATATGAGCCCAAAAACAACATAATAAACACAGAGAAACAAAATAAGCCAATGCAGGGAATTACCACACTGTCACAGGCCGGTCGCTCCATCCCAGACTGAACTGATCCTTAAAGCTGAGTCTGCCTGCCTGATTGTGTTTCCCAACACTTGCCTACAACTGAAGGTGTAAATCTTTGAAAACGGCTCACAAATGTTCAAATATTAGTTTCATTTTAAAACTAAAGACACTTTGTGTCTCTGACTTTTGGTGGTTTTGGTGTGTGTGTGTGTTGATTTTCTCTAATTAGTCGAGGATAACCTTTGTGTTTTGAGGTTTGACTCGTTAACTTTAATGAACGGAAGCTTTTTTTCTAATCTGTAATCAAGTTTATGGTAACCTTTAAGAGCCGACGTCAGCCGCTGTACCTGTGCAGGCAGCCACTGCTGTGTGTGTGTGTGTGTGTCTTTAATGAGGGTGAACTCGAGGGTTTGTACTTCACTTGGCCCGCTGGGAAGGTTGTTGGCATACAGGTATGTGTGTGTGTGTGTGTGTTAAGAGTGGGAAGCCCCCTATACACACACACACACACACTGTAAGATTTCTATAAATGAACACCGCCTTTTCAAAGTAAGTCGAGTCGTGTGTGTGTGTGCGTGTTAAAGTGTGTCCGTGCACATTGTACCACCCCCAGGGGGCGACAGGTGCCACGGGCAACACGAAACCTTGCAGAGTGACACGGGGAGAGAGCGAAAGAGAGACGGTGTGAAGTGGGAGAGGGAGAAAATGAAAGTTTGCGGTCACCTAAACGAGACACCCACGCTCAGTACAGTTATTTCTGCTGTCTAACATGGGGACCTACGGAGACTGACTCACTTCTGGAGCCGGCCTCAAGTGGACGTTTGAGGAACTGCAGTTTGTAGCACTTGAAGTGCAGTTCAGGAGTAACGCTTCCTTCCAGAAAATTCGCTCTGGTTCTGTTCAGAATTTCAGATCAGAGTCGGCCTACGCTGCTGTATCGCAGCGTCTGTCATGATGGCATTAATATTTCCTTTTACTGGAAGTAACAGGCCTAATCCACAGCACACAAAAATAAAACAAGCCAAGAGTGTCCACATAGTTTTGGCCATGTAGTGAAGAAGGGCTGACAAAATGACGGATAGAGTCTGATGGAGAGATAGTCAGAGAGAGAGAGAGAGGCAGGAAGAGAGAAAAGAAAGACAGGGAAGCAGAGATAGACAAATAGACAGAGATAGTTTTCACTGCTGGAATTAGGGACAGCTGGCCTGTGTGTGTGTGTGTGTGTGTGTTGGCATGGCTTGGTTGCATAACACTCAACTGGGTCCCTCTGCGGTTTAGAGACTAAAGTGGTCGCTCTCCCTCTTTTTCTCTCTCGGGTCAAATTAATGAAGTTTTACACAAACCAAAGCATAAAAACCGAGTGAAGAAGTTATTGATCGGATCAATAAAGACTCCGAGTTTAACTCGTGGATGATAATTGCAAATTCAAACCACAATATTGATCCGAAATATGTCAAATGAAGCTTAAAGGACGCGCTTTTATTTGCTTATTTCTGTGTGTGTTCACGTCCGGTTTAGAAGAGGCGACACCTCCTCGGCTCAAAGTTTTGTAGCGTAGAGAAATACCTCGCTTTAGGAACCACGCCGTGCTTCCCATGGTGCTTTGCTGCCGGGAAACTCTGCTGTGGAAAGAACAGCCCTCGCATTTTCTCTGCTCCACTTCCAAAGCTGCTGGCTGGCTGCTCCATAGAGGTGTGTGTGTGTGTGTGTGTGTGTGTGTGTGCATTATTTTATGGGCAAACTCGCAGGCGCTCACACACATGCGTGTGTGTGTGTGTGTGTGCCCATGCATTTTAAGTGTGTTTGTATTTGTGTGTGTAACACTCCACATGTGGGCACTTGAAGGCATTCTCCGTTCTTTGCATGCAGGTATGCGTACGCGTGTGTACATTAATGTGTGTGTGAGGGTTTGTGCGCGCTTCTCGGTTAACCAGTGAGTTGCTTTTTTTTTTTTTTACAACAATGAATAAAAAAAGCACAGAAAGGAGAGGAGAGAGGAGAGAGGGCATGTGCAGACAACTGTTGGCTTAAGTTGCCTTGGATACGGGTCTTAAAGTCTGCTTGTAGTTCATATTCCACAGCGCTGGCAGTGCGGCGACACAGAAACAAAGCAGCGGTGACCTTTCAGGAGATTAAGGCCCCGTTTACACAAACGTCTTCGGGTGATCTGGTGTCAAAAAAACTGTAAATGCACCCAAGAAGTATTCAAGAGAGATTAAAAGTGAGTTATCCAAAGCTCCTGTGGAGTTGGTTTGAGACACATTCTTGTCAGATGTTTAGCAGGTGTACACTCGTCTCTCCAAGACACATAATCTTTACTACTCGCATGTGTAGCCTCATTGAAGGACGCTGAATTACAAAGTCCAGCTCGGCGCCATTATGTCCAAGAGGCCGCCGAGCCCAGTTACATTACCCGCTTGCCCAGCTCCTGTTCTGGCACGACACCGAATCTGCTGTTGTTCTCAGCTCTTCTTTCAGTGAAGAAATGCTCTCCGGTTCTGGAACTGATTGGTCCGTGATTGCATGATCACATATCATGCAATCAAAACATATTAGCGATGGCTTTTGTGATTGATTAGAGTTGAAACAAGCAAGAAGAAACACAAAAAGTAACACTAACAACTGTTGCTAGGTTGGTGGATCCGCGTCATGTCACTCATGGGAGCGCCTCGGGATCTGATCGGCAAACAATCAGACTGAATCAGGCTTAAGGCAGGAAGACAGAGGGGAGAATGTGGATGAAAACAATGACAGAGAGGCATTTAGAGAGGGAAAGACTGAAAATATAGACTGAAATCTGGAAAAATAACAAGGAAAGGAGTGAATAAGAATAAAAAGACAGAGTAAAACAAGTAAAAGACACTGAAACACGATGCCAAGACAAAGAGAGACAGAAATAAAAACGCTTTTTGGACGACAGAAAGTAAAACGGCAGAGACAAAGACCGAGACAGAGACCCGACTGGGGACGAGGATGAGACGCTTCAAGCCATATTTAATCATCAAATATTAATGCAGTAAAGATGGAATACAGGAAATTAATATTCCCCATTAACAAAGAAGAAGAGCGAGTAGGGGCGGCTACAAAAGACAAACGGTCTCCATTCAGCCTTTTGATTACGGGATCCGAGTCGCGTCACGCTTTACATACTCCATCTGGACCTGAACTCATCTGCATCACCTGCATCCATCCATCCATTTACTCTTTTATCTCGTTAAAGGCAATAACCAGTGCTTCGTTTTCTTCATCTCCACTGCGAAGCATTCTTTGTAACGGATGAACGAGTGAAGTCACCGAGATTTTTGTCGGCTTACTGACCAACTTTTCGTCCTCTGTTGACTCGGAACAAACCCGAAACATAAAAATAACATTACAGTAGATTAATCTGACACCCTTTTTTATCATCACATATCAAACCAGTGTCGTTTCAGTTTCAAGTATCGTTTTCATAAATACTGTGATATTAATCAATACAGTATAAGTTGTATTTTCTAGTAGGATATATGAGGAAAGAGAGATGTTGACAAAACACCATCGGTATTAGTTCAACGTTAATGAAATGATGAATATCATGTAGAAACCAAGACACTCACCGTTAGAACACAGTAAAACGAGCGAGTCCTAGAACAAGATTAAAAAATGCATCTTAGGTACGTTTCCGCGTCTAGCGTTCCTCGGGAAGTTACGGAAACAGTGAGTAAATCAACAGGCGCTCACATTCATTAACCAATTTTAGCATTTAGTCGCATCTATTGTCGCAGATTGTAACCAGCTGAATATCCCTCACTTCCCTTAAAAGCATGAAGGAGAAACTGAATCTAGATCAGTGTTTGGTTTGTCCAATCTGGGCTACTGTAGAAACATGGCGGACTCCGTGGAAGAGGACCCACTTCCTCTGTAGATATAAAAGCTCATTCAAAGGTAACAAAAACGTAGTAATTCTTATTTTCTGGTGATTATACACTTATAAAAAATATATTATAGCCCATTTCTGCCATATTATGTAAGCCGCATGAATACACACTGGACCTTTAAAGCTAATTCAGTTGATTCAGCTTGTTTAAAATGAGCTATAACGTCTTCAGCGTTTATTTACATCACATATATAACTTAAGGACCTGCTACAGTTACATAACATGGTAAGAATAGATCATTTCAAGTTATTCCCATGTTCCCGCAATGACTCGAACACATCATGACATTACAACTATACATGTGGAGCCTCATGGGAGCTGTAGTTGTTGAACACTAACCACACCATCGTGTTAAAATGACGACGCGTTGTGAGTGATGCGCTGCAGGCTTCGTGTCCATCTTCCCTCGCTTCCTTTCCTCTATCAGTGACTCCTTTCCTCTGCTCTTCTCGCTCTCCATCCTCACGGCGAGTGATCCTGAACAAGGAAGATTATATATTTTCAGACTCGGAGAGCAATCCAGATATGATCAAGTATTTATGTAAGCTGCACTCACACGGCTCAGATGCATTCAGGGCCCTCAACTCAACAGCTGTTTCATAACTGTGTGTGTGTGTGTGTGTGTGGACGTTTACAAGTCTTTCTCATAGCTTATAGTCAACAATAAAGTACTGAATTATAAATGTGCAGTTAATGCTTAGGAGAGAGCAGACATCTATCTGGCCTAGTTAGAGGACGTGTGTGTTCGCGTCTCTCTGTTTTAAAACCATTATTTGTTTACTGGTTAATTAAATTTGAAGTAAAAATCTATTTTATGTTTTAATTCGTTTTATTTTAAGGCAAGGCCACTTACTATACGACGTGAAGTTAAACAATGGAATCACTATTTATAGATAGAAAGCTGCACATGTGCATTATTCATACGCGCGCGCGTGTGTGTGTGTGTATACAGTATGTGCGAGGCAATGCATAATACATAGTATATACATCTGTGTTAAACCAGGTGCATGCAGGCTGCATAGTGCTGAGGTTTGCAGATATACTGAATACACACACACACACACACACACACGGAGTAAGTACACATCAACTCTGACCTGCGGTTGGCCCGCCGTGCATGTATGAATATATGATCCATGTGAGGTGAATATAAAATGCACGGCTGTTTAGTATTCTCTGTGCACAAGTGTCATTGACACACACACACACACACACACATAACAGAGAGAGACACTGGGAGTGAAAGAGTGCAGTGTGTGTGTGTGTGTGTTTGCAGTACTCTACATACAGCATGCATGTATTTGTAGTGTGTTCTGCATGTTTATGTGGTTTCATGTCATATACATATATTTGACCTCTGGTGTCGCCGTGACTGTCTCCTTGTTTTGTTTGGCCGGTGCTGCCTTTAGTCCGACAGTATTCTGATCCACAGGTGGCGGTAAAGCACCAACAGAACGCTGACCAAAGCAGTGAAGAAGAAGAAGACTAGCTTGGTGTGATGTAAACAACACATCTACATATGTTTTCATGAGGAAGCGAGACCATTTAGGGAGGCCTGACGCCTCCAAAAAGCTAAATTGCACGTGACAGGATGCCGCAGATAAGATAAGCGGCACGTGCGCCGTCGTCAGTCAAATTAACAAAACAACAAAGCGTTGCTATGTCGGACGTTGTGGATGGTGTGTGTGTGTGTTGATGGTAAGCGTTGTAAGCTGAAAGGTTTTCCTCTGTTCGCTGTGCGCGCAGTCGATTTCGCTGTTGGCCTTTAAAGCGGTTTAAGTGCAGAGCGGAGCACGAGGTCAGCGAGATGTTTGTTGGATGTGTCGGCTGTTGTTGGCTGCAGCTCTGCATGCTGGTTGTTTTGGGGGGTGATGAAACAGTCACAAAGAAGTTAAAGTGATGATGACTTTATTCTGAGTGCGGCTTGTCTTAGCGGAAAGGTTATTTGGTGTCAGATCTTTTGCATCCTCTGACCCACAGATCTCATGATGCTCTACCAGGCTCACTTCCTGCTTGTTTCAGGGTCTTTAGTCCAGAGTTCAGCACGTGAAGCACGGACTGATGTCATGAGACTGACTTCACCAGACAAGAATATTCAACAATTTGGATATTAAAAACTCTTGGTAGTTTATTTATCTATGCTTTTAGGATGATCGTCTGACTTTGTAGCCCTTTAAGTGTTGAAAATACAGATACAAAGATACATGCACTGTAAAAAACAAAAAAACTGTCAAAAAACAGTCAAAAACTGTAAAATTAAAGTAAAACAGTGTCAGAACAGAACATTGGCAGTCAAATGTTGCAGAGAAATACAGATTTTCCCTAAAGTATTATCTAGTTCCACACAGATGCTCTTTTAAAGCAGATATAACAGAAAAACACTGTAAAATGTTACATAAATGTACTTTTTTTATTACAGTGTGCTGAACACTGAATACATAAAACTGACTCTCTGTACTGTATCACAGTGTTCGAGTCTTAAACATGTGTGTATCTAAGGTTTCTTCTCATATGTGATGTGTATGTACAGTATATTTACATACAGTGCAGTGTGTGTGAGCGCGTCCTTGCAAAAGTGCCGTACGCGTTGGCCCGGCGCCTCCCCCCCAGCCGAGGCCCCTCCATCTATTTCTGGCTCTGCGTCACGCCTGGGCTTTACTCCTGTGGCAAGAGGAGTGTTTCTCTAGGGCTCCCACTCTGCTATACACACACACACACACACACATACACACACACATGCACACACGCACATACACTCACACACTCATACACCTTCCGACAGACACACACACATGCCTGCCTGCCTGCCTGCCCATTGAACGAGTGAGCACACTCAGATGTAAACACACAGAGTGACGGGCGGACGGAGGAACGGGTGGATGGATGAATGGATGGCTGCTGCTGACGAACTGGACATAATGGGAGTTTAAACTTGAGTGTGTGTGTGTGTGACACAGGGTGAAAGAGAGAGAGAGAGGGAGAAAAAGTGTGTGTGTGTGAGAGGGTCGACCGGTCGCTGTGTCTGTTACCGTGGCGATGGAAGGAGTGTGAACACAGAGGAATGCTTTCGGTGTTAGAGAGGGAGATCCGGCCAGGTTGGTTTATAATCTATCTATCTGTCTGTCTGTCTGTCTGTCTGTCTGTCTGTCTGTCTGTCTAGTATCTTTACTTTTATCTCTACTCTCGATGAAGTTTTCCTTTTTTTCCTCGAGACGCTTTCTTTATAAGTCTGTTAAGGGGGTGCTTTCCTGTCTGTGTGTTTGTGTGTATTTATGTGTGTGTGTGTGTGTCTGTGTGAGGCAACCAAGCAGGGGGGATGTCCTCGTCCGCTGTTGTCGTGGCGATGCAGCAGCCGTGAATGACAGTGTGTGGTAATCTCGTGTGTGTGTGTGACACGGGTAGTTGTGACATGAGTGAAATTTGACTTCCTATCTATCTATCTATCTATCTATCTATCTATCTATCTATCTATCTATCTATCTATCTATCTATCTATCTATCTATCTATCTATCCATCTATCTATCTATCCATCTATCCATCTATCTATCTATCTATCTATCCATCTATCTATCTATCTATCTATCCATCTATCTGTCTATCCTCGTCGCTCATCACCCTCTCCTCTCTCCCGGGGCGCAGTTGTTAATGGACACACACATCGGACAGCTGACTGTCTCACACAGTGGTGTCAGTTCCCTCCATTAACCGAGGGGTGCCACCGCAACACATACACACACACACACACACACACACACACACACACACACACACACACACACACACACACACACACACGGGGGGGTTGGTTGACTCGAGCCTTGAGAACAGTGATTTAAAAGAAAACAGGTTGAACTGTGTGCTTGCATGTGTGTGTGTGTGTGTGTGTGTGTGTGTGTGTTTATATTTATGTTGCACGTCTACCTCGCTGCCGGGACCTCCCTCGTATAACAAGTTACTCTAGTACACACACACACACACACACACACAAACACACACACACACACACACAAACACACACACAGCCATTTGTCTGTCAGAGCAAAGAGGTGCGATTACTGTACGCTGACCTTGAGAGTGATTTCTCGTCTTGTCTTTTTTTCTTCTTCTCCTTCCTCGCATCATTCCTTCCTTCCTTCCTTCCTTACGTTTCATGCAAACTGTGTCACTCCTACGACCTGCGTCCAGGCTTTTATTTTGAAGGTGCTTGTGATTGATAAAACAGGTTTTTCTCTTTAATGTAGCGTAATAGTTGAAGTCAGTCCGGATCTGGTGACAGACGGTGGGAAAAAAGCTGCAGCTGTCTGTCTGTTTCTTCCAGAAAGAGACTGACAGACAGTTCAGTAAATACTGTAGATGGAAAAATGAATGAAGTGACAGACAGACACAAATATAAGAAGACCTGTCAGGCGGGCAGACAGACAGAAGAGTCAAACAAAAACAGCGTGAGGCAGACAGACGGGTTGACGTTCAGACGGACAGGTAAATAAATAGAAAAGACAGACAGACGAGAAGAAAAACAGACGGTCATGTGAAAACAGCTAGACATGCAGGCAAATAGTGAGACAGATAAGGCTGACTGTGCAAATACATGTGTGATATACAAGCAGACAGACAGATTGATAAGATAGACACACCGATAGACAGACAGATGGACAGACGGACAATCAGTTCCTCCAGTCCTCTTAGAGAGAAGCGTAGGAAGTCCTGCCGGTCCGCCAAGTGTGTTAAACCATTTTTCCATTCACAAATTCTCAGACAGTGAAGTGTGCTGCTTCTGCCCTGGTATGTGCACGTGTGCGCTTCGCTGTGCATGTGTGTGAGTGTGTGTGCGTGCACGAGCCGCGCTGTGATCTGGAGTCGGGTGAGTAGGCGATGTGTGTGTGTCTGAGGCCACAGTTGATCGCTTTACTTCAGCGGCAGAGATATCTCCGTTCATTTCAACGGGATTTTCACTTCCCAGAACGATCCCGCCATGCATCACGAGGAGCTCGCAAAAAAAAAAAGAAATAGCTACATGCTAAACTGCCTCTCCAAAAGCCGCCGTCTGTCCTGTGCCGCTTTTCTTTTTCCTCCCTTTCGCTTCCAGACAGGCTCCTATTCATTTGCGTACAGTATGAAAATCATCCTGCAGAGACAGCTAATCCATCACAGCCAAACACATCACACACTATCTGCTTTTATTTTGGTGCATGTTGTGCTGCTGTTGCTTGGTAAAGTCTGTCTGGCAGCTGTTTCTCCAGGAAAAAATTTGCTGCGCAGGAAGTGGCATGTTGACTGTTTTGAATAAACATACAACACAGAGACGGGGGGGGGGGGGGGGGGGGGGTTAGCATGCAGCTTAGCTGACGGCAGTTAGCAAAATGGATGCTCCACTTACTGGACTTTATAACATTATAACATCTTACTCACATTCACAATCTGTAAGCTGGGATGGATTTTTAAGATGCACAGTTAATAATTAATAATAATTTTACTGTTTTGCTCTCACAGTTAACTTTAATTCACGCTGCGGTTTCATCTCAGTCCGTCTGATCGTCTGTCAGCTCGTCTTTCTTGCACCATTTGACTTTTCATTTAAGAAATGTTGATGCATTACCAGATATCGGTCAGCTTGGTGAGTAAAACCGCCAGTAAGATTCAGTCAGTCTGAAATGTCTCTGAAACTCTACCTGTTGCGTTCTTTGTTTTTTCGTGTTCCGGCTTCTAAATCTGTCTGACTCGCAGTTTGCGCTGCTTGGATTCAGAGAGATGAGGACAGCAGCAGTCGGGTGACTTAGACGGTGAATGAGAGCGAGCGAGCGCGTGGATCGAGAATGACGAGATAAAAGGTTATTTCCTGATTGTCTCACAGCGGATACGTTCAGCGCATGCAGACACTCGGTGACTGATCCTGTGTAAATGTAGAGCGCCGTCTAGAGGAGAGAACTCGGTTTTCTCTGGGAAAAGAAAGACTAATGTTTCCATGAGCGCTACAGACTGAGACCAAAATCAGCTGAGCATATAATAAAGTGACAGTACGTGTGATTTAGTAACAAATAAAAGTCACTTCTACTCTTAAAGTTCCTCTTTAACGTTATTTAAGTTTGTTTTCTTCCATCTATCTGTCCAACTAGCCGTCTGACCTATATTTCTGCTTCTTCTTCTGTAAGTGTGTGTGTGTATGTGTGTGTGTGTAGTAACTCAACCACAAAACTCATGTTACCAAACAGTTTCCTCATACTATCACACACACACACACACACACACACGCTCAAACAGGACAGGTGGCTGTATCACCTTGACGTCCAGTTTTACGACACACTCCACATTCATCTCTCTCCCTCTCTCTCTCTGCAGGTATAAGCCCCTTATACCTTCTGTGCTGCAAACGCTGCCAGGACCACACACACACACACACACACATGCACACGCACGCACACACACACACACACACACACACACACGCACGCACGCACACACACACATGCACACGCACGCACACACACACACACACACACACACACAGCAGGTAGTGGCAGCATATCATAGCCTCTGGTCGCCTGGCAAACAGAGCTTCATGATGGAGGGATGATAGGAGAGAGGGATGGACAGATGGAGGCAGACAGGGGAAAGAAAGAAAAGATGGGATGGAAGGAAAGAGGGATGCGGATGGATGCAGGGATGGAGGGATGACGGATGTGTGAGACAGGCAGAGTAAAGGTGGTAAGAAGAGACGTTTAAAGGGAGGATGAAAGCGAGCGTTAGAAGGAGAGGAGAAGAATGATGAGTGACGGACGGAGAAGAGTATGAAGCTCTTCCTCTTTTCATGACTCCTCTTTCCTCCCTTTGTACATCCTCTTTCTGATCCCTCCTTACCTCCTCTTCTTTCCTTTTTTACCCCTTCCTTTCCTTCCCTCTTTCTTCCATCTTTCCCCTCCTCTCTCTTCTTCTCTCCTTTGCTACTTTTCTCGCTTCTGTTCTTTCGTTCTAATTTCGTTTATCGTCCCCAATAATCTCCGTCTTCTCCTCCTCCCGTCATAATCTGAATTCATCTGTAAGAGCGTTAAACATTGCAGCAACATGTTCAGAAACGCTCTCCCGTCCTCTCAGGAAAGACCCGGCTGCCTCCTCTCCTTCAAAATGAAAGAAAAGCGATAAAGAGGCCCGGCGCTGTGCAGACATGGAAACTTAGAGAGAGAGAGAGAGAGTTAACTGTTTTCTCCTGGCCAAACTCTCTCTGTCTCTCCGTCTTTCTCGTTCGTTTCCCAGAGGTGTAAAAGTAAGTGTGTTTGTGTGTTCTGAGTGTGTGTGATCGAGGAAAAAGGCCGGTGTGTGTGTGTGTGCGTGCGTGTGAGGTTGGAATGTGGAGGCTCGTAAGTCACCTCTGATTTTCCACTCCCGCTGGGACACATCCCATTATCAGTTTTATATGAAACTAGGAAATTCCTCTGTGGTCTGTGTGTGTGTGTAGGTGTGTGTGTATTTGTGTGTGTGTGTATGTGTGTGTGTGTATGGTGTCTGGCTCCATAATGAGCAGCTTAACAGTGGAATAAAAACTGGGCATTTTCCTTCCCCTCGCCTTCTCTCTAAAGTGCAGCACTGCCGTAAAGTCCTAGAAATCAATCTCACGCGGGGCTGAACGATGTCAATACTCGAGTTCAAAGTGGTTTTGCGGATGGTTTATGTAGTTAATTGGTCGACAGAGATATCGGTCAATGGACGATTATGTTCACAATGTATTAATGTACATCCCCGAGCTGATAGACGTTTAGATGCAGGACTGTTGGTTGGAAATCGTGGCTTGTTGGTTGGTTTGTTTGAATTGAAAGGAGTCGATGTTCATGTTCAGTCTTGTTAGTTAATTATTTTTGGTGTAAATTGTTGTTTTTTTTATGGAAGATTGATTACTGGTCGGTTAAATGTCAATGAAATACGTGTTTGCTTTGGTGATTTGTTGGTTAAAGGTTCTTCTTAGTGTGTCTGGTTTGTTGGCCGATGGTTGGACAGCTGAACAGTTGCATTTTGGATCCTTGTTTGGGGGTTCGGTCGGTTCTGACAGTTGATCTGTGGATTGATTGATGTTGGTTAGCTTCCTGACTGCTCAAAGAGCCGCAGACAGTCCAGAACTGAGTTGTGATTGGTGCTCATTGCTCGGCTCTGAGTCTAATGGGAACTTTCAGGCCTCCAAACTTACTTTTAAAGCTGGAAATGTGGCTGCCAAGGGCAACTTGGAAACCGTCACGCTCGAGTCTTGCGTTGGGATTGTTGCTGAAGTGAGTTGGGTGAATTGTCAAAGATGCAGATGTTTCTGATTATGGTAGATTTTGAATTGACAGGAAGGACAGGTGTTGTACCCTGAATGGTTCTTTACTTTTAGTTTTAGTAGTTTTGAGTGATTGATTGGATATAATCTTTCATAATTGACATTATTGGATATTGAGTGACAGGAAAAGTTCCCGATCAAATTCAGAGTTAACATTTAGATGTTTTGGCCGTCATTGGAAGTCAAACTGGGGAATAATTGTGTCATGATGATCACATCTTCTAAAAATCCTGCCTGCTTTGCACGAGTTGTTTGGCTAGTTGATTGGGGCGGTTGTTTTGACAGCGCCATGAAGAGTCTTAAGTCAATCTATTAGCGTTGCATTAGCTGCTGTGGATTGCTTGTTCTGTGGTAGGTGGTTGCTTGGCAGTTGTTTGCACGGTTGCCTGGTTTGGTTTGATTGTTTTAATATTATAAAACTGGGACACAGCTGGAAAGAATAGGGAGATGAGAAGCAGGGCTGGGATGCAAACAGAAATACAAATGGTCAATGGCTGCAAGAGGAAAAAAGAATAAGGAAGAGATGAGAATAGAATCCATTTTTTTCACTTCCTAGTCTACAATGAATGGAAAATCAACAGAGGAATATTCCACACCTCTTTGTTTCTCCTTTGCCTTCCTGTGTCTCATCTCTACCTTGATCTTTCCATCTTCCAGTCTGGAAAGGAGGTAGGAAAAGATGTTGAAGAGGAGGGAAGCGATTAGTCCAACTTAATCCCTTGCTTTCACAAAGTCACGTGGCTTTAAAGGTTGCTTTCTTTTATTGGCTCGCACACTGTGCAGACTATCAGGGAAGATGGGAAGCTTTTTATCTGCCAGCCTTTCACTTGCTTCCTTTCCTCATTTTGGCACTTGAATATGCTCCTTAGAAATGGAACCAAACTCCAAATGACGGTTGGTTACCTACCAAAAATGGGTCCAGAACACGAGCCTACCAGTCGCAGCTACAAGTTGCCAGAGTTTGGCTGGTGGCTGGTGGTAATTTCCCACCCCGAAGCCATGTATTCCAGATGTTGTGGGTTTGAATCCAACTTGTGACCTTGTTGCATGTCATCCCCACTCTCTGCTGAGTTTTTCCTTTCATCGGTTTTTCCTCATTCTTTCCACACTCGCTGCACCGCTCAACAAACAGAAGTACTGTATCTGAAACTATTTTGATATTAAATACCGGCAGAGAGATTCCAAAGGGTAGAGTCAAAGCTGGATGCTTGTTGGTTCCAATTCCCAATCTGGCTGGACTGACTGCTTTTTTTGAGCTGCCACTGAGCAAGGCACCTGTCCTGAAACAGCCCCGGCGGCAACAGCAACGCGACCGTTACAACCAAACTGTCTGCGAGCTTTCGTTGATTCATTAGAAACTATTTTTACTTTTTGCAAGCAGAAAGTTTCCACTTGTCCTTTCACTCCTGTTTTGGCTGATTTGAGCTTTTTTTCTTGGTGGTGACTATGAGTAACATGACATATTTGTTAAAGAAGCGGGTTTCTTTTCCACGCATATTTAAACACTTAAAACGGCAAGATTACGTTTTTTAAATGCCACTACTGTGCGAATACACGCTGGAACATCAAATCTGAATCCCATCCACAGCTGGAAATATTCACCGTTTCCTCTTGTTAAAGTAGCGTTTGCCAAAAGATGCCAGGCATTGCTTTGAAACAAAAATAAAACTATATATTGCTGATATGGGCTACATGAAGTATTGTTAAATGAACACATTCAGGATTCAAGGAAACTAACATCTGTTCACAAGCCTTTCTAAAACCTGAAAAATATTTTTATTGAGCTAAAAAACTACTTTTTTTGTGTGATAATGTGCCAACGTGGTGCGCTGACGGGAGAGCGGCCGATGTGCTCGCTTCATCGCGTCTTGCATCATTAAAACTACTAATTTCTTCAAATACTGGAGCCATTTTTCCTGCTGACTCTGACTGATGTCTTTAGAGCCCTTCAGTGCATGAAAGTTGTTGTAATAGTTGCAAATAAACCAGCAGGTGGTGAAAATCTCTATACATGCACATGCAAGCAGTTTTCTATAAATGCAATAATTTATGGGCTTTCCTTTTAAGGCCTGTGGTGTCACACAGCTTACATCAGCTTCATTAGACTTCCATAAGTGTGTTTACATTCACGCTAATGATCTGAACCTGATTGAAGCTACTGTAGAGTGCCGACGACGGTGCTAAATTATATCAACCTTTCTGTGGCTGCCGCATTCCAATTATCATATTTGTGGTTATGTGATCATGATTGTAAGTGAAATCAAGATTATAGAATATCTGCTTTTGTGTGTGAAAGGTCAGCAGACGAAAAAGGAGAAGAAGAAAAGATTTATTTTTATTTTTTTAGCCTCTCGTCAGTCTGGAAAATGAGTAAATTCCACCCTCCCTCCTCCGACTGCAGCCTCAGATGTGGTATTATAATCAATAACCAGACCTGATCAGTTTCATGTCAGGTCCTTTGAGCCATGGAATCATTCATTGGACTCAGCATAACAGGATTATGGGTAAAACATGCAGAGGAGCTGCGTTGTAGATTAAGTGTGATCATGTTGTTAGAAAAAGTCCAATAAAGATCCAGAGCAGCTTCATTTTCCTCTTTGGAAAAGCTCAGTGCAGACAGATGGAAACACACACAAGTCAGTTTGAGTGTGTGTGTGTGTGTGTGTGTGTGTGTGTGTGTGTGTGTTTTGACAGACATGAAACAGAAAAACACTGTCATAGTTTTTCCCTGCCTTCGTCCTGGCAGACCAGAGCAAGAGAGGACGACTCGGAAAAATCTGATCTCAAAACAGCCATCCTACTGTGTGTGTGTGTGTGTTTGTGCATGCGTGCGTGCGTGTGTGTGTGTGTGTGGTGACAAATTTACCCATTACACTGTTAACCTTTCAACTATATTGCATTTTGCTACACTCTGACTGCAATCTACAGCTTGTTTTATCTCGCAGCTGTGACTCTTTACAAGTGTCAGCCGACGGGCCGGTCGTGTAAATATCTGTCATTCATATAGACTTTAGTTTTAATGTTACTTTGTGATAACGGGAAGTTTCTATCGGGAGTTCCTCTCCGCTTCAATGGCTGAGGTGAAGATTTGAGTCCTCATCATGGGGAAGACTCCGAACCGCTTTGTGTGGGCGATTATCTCCGACCGTGCAGCTGAAATTCGTATAACTCGTCACGATATTCTTATAGTCGTATCTTAATATTGTACTCTGCAAAGCAACACTGCATAGAGATTAGTATGTTTGTCTCTGTCGTTAAACCTATAAAACCTCCTCAGCTAACACACTCCCTCTGTGCTGGCAGCCTGGCTAACAAACTGAGCTAACATGAGCTAACAGCAGCTACAGCTGGCAGCGGTTTACTTCACTCGTGTCCCATGAAATGTGATCCAGTTTGACCAGAATCAGTGAGATAGTTGGCGTGTGTGTGTGTTACACAGCGTAAAAAAAACAGATGTGCGTCATTCACCTGATTACACAACGATGTAGCCTAAAAAGAATTTTTAATTTATTTATTATTGTTTTTCGTTCTCAGTCGATTAAATCCAACAAAGACAACGCTGCAGGAACTTTATTTATTTCTTCAACTCGCGCTGGAATTTCCGCCACATGTGGCGCATGTGACCGTCCACCTCTCTGTCACCGTGTGTGTGTTTTCATGTTTTCCATACAGTTCATTGTCGGTGTGTGTTTTCTGGCCTTTTCCATCAGTGTGTGTGTGTGTGTGTGTGTGTGTGTGTTTCCGCCACATTTTAAACCATGAGGCAGAGAGACGACAAGTCAGATGAATTGAAGGAACTTTCCTCCCTGTGAGATTTCCCTTTCTTTTGTCCCCTCTTTCCTTTATCTCTCTTTATTTCTTTCTCACCCGTTTTACTCTCTCTCCTCCCCCTTTCTCTCTCTCAGGTTCTCCCCCATCTCTCTTGCTCTCCCTTCGATGTCTTTTCTTTACTTTCTCCCTTCACATCTCTCTCTTTCTGTCTCCCCTCTCTCTCCATCCTCCTGTCCTTTTATCCTCTTTCCCTCCACCTTTTGCACTCTTCCTCTCCTCTCCTCTCTCCCCCTTTCTTCTTCTCCTGCCTCCCACACCTCCTTCCTCTCTCATCGTCCTCCCCTCTTCTCTCTCTTCCTGTTGAAGGAGTTATTTACTGTTTCTGAATGAGCGTGTGTGATAGTAAAAAAAAAAAGAAAAAAAAGAGGGAGGGAGAAGTTTCTGCTTCACACCTCCGGTGATCACTTCCTCCACCACATCCTGTTTATTTCCTTTTGCGACAGTGACCAGACTCCCTCAGAAATGCACACGCACACTCAGACAGACACTCAAACACACACTTAACTCTTTACACGCCGTGTTCCTCTCAGTTTTAAGACTCTTTCCAGCTCCTCTTTGAAGCTACGTGATGAAATATATATTTTCTTTTCAAAGAGAAAATAATCCACACGTCTAGTTCTTCATTTTATACACCTTACAGCTGCTCATATCGGTTACTTTTATTTACACTCATGGGCCGCATTCAGCCCAATTTGAGCTCAAATGAAAAAATCTGTCAATTCAGAAAAGAGACGATGGACAACCCGAGACGTCTGAAGACAAATCAACATGTTTTGATGCATTTTGAAGAAAATGATGGTGGAAACTGAAAAGAAAGACTCGATGCCGTTGATGGAAGCTGGAAACCGTTCAGTCTCCTCATGTGTCCCATGACCACAGGTCTGATGTAACCACCTTCACAAACAAACACAGACGTCATGTTTGCATCCTGTTTTCTGCGCGGTTTGAAGTTCGGACCGACGCTCTCTTAGTCGTATCATCTCGTTGTGTACCTCCTCTTCTGGAGAATCGGCGGCAGTAACAGTAGCGGATGAAATCAAGCATTTATTCCTGCAATTTCACACTTTTCTAAGCCATCCATTGGAGAGATTGGACCCTCGTGGTCTGGTTCTGACCCACTAGACTCTAGATTGAACCGACCAGCAGGGTTAAGAAGTTCGTAATCTTATTTCCTCATGTTCTTTCTTGTGTTCTCCTTCAGGATGGCCCTATGAGGACGCTTTCTGTCGGGACTCCCGCCGAAGCCAAACCGAGCATGTGCAGACCAACAGGTGAGCACATTTAACCAGACGCACTTTGAAACGAGTCCTCCGAGGTTCTTACAGGACAGCGGACGGCGCAGCATGGTTTGTGTTACACGGTTTGTGCGTGTGTGATGAAGTGTGTGAGCTTCATAAACACCAGAGAGAGAAACAGAGCCTCGAGTTCGGGGGCCAAGAATGTTCCTAAAAAGCTAACTAAGGGTGATTCAGGGTTGTATCTTTAACCCCCGAATGATCTCTTGGAGTATTTTTTTCCACTCCAGCACATTTAAAATACAATGTTTCATTTCAAAACAACGTAAATCCTCTCTAGAGAAATGTTCCTTGATGAAAAAATTATAGGTATTCCAAGAAAAACCCGAGATGATTTCAGGGTGAGAAGCAAAACAATGTCACCATAAAAACATCTGTATACAGAGTCACAGCGCGAGTTTTTTTCTCCTTGTTTTGGCATGTTGGTTTTCAATTTAAACAGCCGTGACCGTAAAGTGCTGACTTCCAGCTTTAATTTGAGCGTGTTTACATCAGGTGAACAGTGTAGAAACTACGACCCCTTTTACACAGACTCAGGGAGCGAGTAGACGGATTTAAAGCCGTCGTTTGAGGGAGAAGGCTGAAGTTCAAGATCCACTTACCACCTTTTTTTACAGAGCTTTCATCCACATCGAAAACTCTATCAGCGAAATACAGTTTAAAGCTAAAAGTGCAGAACTAGAACTGTTTAAATTTCATCCCAGATGGAGTTTTGAACTTTTGAACTTCATCCACTGGGGAAGATAATGAGATGGTTGTGGGAAAAGTGACTATCTTTGTCAGTGGAGGACTCCTTGGGTGTGTTGTCTGTACGTTCAGGACTGAGGTCACATTGTCTTAAAATATATTTAAAAAGCTGTTGATTCAATGTGTTTGGAAACCCTCAAATTAAAGCTGAGATCGACACTTTAACTGTCCCAATAGTTTCTGTTTTGCACGGCAGGTTAAGCAAGTCTTCTTCGAGCAACCTTTGAGCAACAGGAAGCGAGTGAGATCAGACTGACGCACGGGCGTTTTAGGATTTCCTCAGAAGTTGAGATCTAATTCTGGCCTTACGGGTCTTTCTGTGAATCCAGCCCTCAGTTGTCAGACCCAGTTGCAGCTGCAGAGCGGCACGGAGAGGTTAGACCGGACCTGGAGTCTAAAAGGAGTTACCGAACTGCTTTCTGTGACGTTTGTGTCTGTTGTGATCAATTTTTGAATGATAATAATAATTTGATATACAGAGTGTGTCTTTATCGTCGTCACATGACGCAGATGAATCATTTTTACCTCCTTCCTGAGACAAAAGCTGATTTATTTTATACGCTACGCTCGCCAACGTCCGGACAGGGCGGTCTGCGTGCGGTTATTGACATATCCGATCACCCTCAGAGTTCATCCGTCCGACGCGAGCTCTGCTTTACGTTCGATTACTCAGCATGTGTGGCTGCTCGTACATGGTGGACCTCGTCTGTCTGTTACAACCTCTGAACTGATCTGACTGTTGTTACAGATTGTGCTATAAAACCAGCTCTCCCACTTTATAAACTGGTTTCCTCTGGTGTTTCTTGTTTTACCAGCTGCTTTCTGTGCTGAGGCTGAACTGTCGCATCCACGATCCAATAAAAAAAAAAAAAAAACAAGGAGAATTCCTTGAATCTAAATAGTTACAACAGTAGGAGAGGACTGAATTTCAATGTGACCACAACCAGAAATGGACCTAAGAGTCAGCTGTAAAATACATACACATGCACGCGCGCACACACACACACACACACAAACACACACACATTCCAGGGAGCTAAATTACCATCAGTCGGAGTAGCTGGGATGATTTTGGTTTGACGCAGACATTGCGGTCGGTTGGACCAAAAAAAAAAAAAAAGTTGTTGGAAAAGCTGTAAAAGAATATGTTACCTGCCCTAACACGCTCACACACACACACACACACGCTCACACACACACACACACACACACACACACTGTAATATAAACATTACTCAGTGACGAGTGGTACCAGCCAAGATATCATGAAAAACAAATCAGCACAACACAAAATGTTGCAATGATGAGATGTGTCTCGAGCTCTCGGGGGGGGGCTGATGATGGTTCACACACACATGCACACACACACGCAGCCTGCTGTGTGCCAAGGTTATGAAATAATTTGCGTGCACGCGCCTTTCAACACAATTCTTCTTTGCTTCTTTGCCTCCATTCAAGCCGAGACACGACTCAGAAAAGATAAAAATAGAACCTCGCTGACCTCTTCTTCCTCCCCCTCCTCTCTCTCTCACTTCCATTGCCATCTTTACTCTCTCACCCCCTCCCCTCTTACTCCCTCCCTCTGTCTCCAGTCTCATATTGATGCAGCTGTCTTGCTCTGGTTGGGTAATGCTCGTGCTCTGACACAGGCAGAGGGGCTGTTCAGGGTCGAGGCTTCGAGGATTTTTTAACTCTCCCCGCTGGGAAATGTGGCTTTCATCAACACAATACGTTCTCACAATGAGCTAAATATACAGAAACATAAGATCAAATGAAACAATGGTCCGAATAGTTCAATGATTCACCAGAAAAATGTGGTGCGAGAGTTTGTTTGGTGCAGTTTTGTTGCAAATTTGTGGTCCAGGGCGCAGAATAAACGTGAACGTCAAACTGTTTGAACTGGCTCAAATTACGAGTCACCACAGTATTTGGATAGAGCTAAACAGCAGAATAATTCAGGGGTAAGTGCGCCCACGCTCGGTTTATTGACAAGTGAGGATCCAGTCGCCCCTGACAACCTCCAGAGGCGGCGAGAGAGACATTGGGCTGCGCTGATATCATCACCAGCATAAATCCAGTTTGTTTTTGTAGCCCCACTCGCAGCAACGGCATAAATGGAAATACATGTTCGCATGCGGACGGAGCGAGGAAACGCACGCGAAGCGGACAGGTGGCAAACAGCTGTGAGTTTAGCTGCGAGGATTGAAAATATTAACTCATAAAAAACCAGATTGTTGTGGATGGAGAACAAGCGGGCGTCTGCTGTCGATTAAGGTCTGAGCAAACTTGTTAGCAATGACGACAACTTTATAAAACTACTCTGTCCTCAGCTGTCTAAGGCGACCTGAGGAAACAACACGTGCGTCCTGCTTCCTTCGTGACTTTTAAAAGATGTAAACACGAACAGGTTAACAGAAGAATAGAGTGTAACACAGTGGATTGTCATGAGTGACATTTATTTTAAACACACGTCACACATCCATGACTGTTCATCAAAACACTGACCACTGAACACTGATTTTTTTAGATCAGCATCTTACGTGCTCATGATGGAACTGCTAACTAAGACGATTTGTGGTCAGGACTCGATGATGCTATGTACATTTTGCTTCCTTATTAGTATATTTACTTGTAATGTAATATTTTTACATTGTGGTATTACTACTAAGTGTCAAACGTCAGTGTCCGAGAAGTCACTCGCAATGATGAACCCACAAAATCTGCAGCTCCTGTCAGCTTCATGCAGCTTTCGAAGTGAGCTTCGGCTCATTCTTTAGCTGGCCGGCAGACAACACTCTTCAACACTACACAACACCAAAAAACCTGCCGACAGACGCAGTTAGCGACTGTCTTGCGAACACGGTGGCGCATTTAGCACCTAAACGGGACAGAGAGTTCCCTCAGGAGACCAAAAGTAGTTGACCATATCAGCCTAAAAGATGACACGATCGCAGATTATTTATTTCTGGGATTTCTAGGAGCTTCTTTCTTGCTGATTGGAAACCCCTCGCCTCACTCTTTCTGCATCTAAAGCCAGCGTTTGTCTGGACTAACTCAGCGAGTCAGGACTCCAAGGAACAGGATCTAATTAGATGATTATCCAGTAATGAAAACATTGTTATGAAGTTTCTCGTTAGTACTTTTTGTGCTGTTTCATTACGACATAGAAGTGTGTGTTGCTGAGCTGTTTTGAGCTCGTTTCCTAGCAGACGAGCGTGGGATGCTTCAGTTTGACTGTTTCTCACTGTAACACCTCTTTGAATCAGCTGCAACCTTCAGCGTTGTGCTGAGTGTGTGGCAGAAAGGAATGCATTACGGTGCCGTACTGCGGCCTCGGTACTCAATGAACCTCTATCAGAAGTACACGATGAGTGTGGCGATGCTCACTCACACACACACACACACACACACACAGAAACACTGGAGGACTGAACTCGTTTCATGATAATCGATGTGACTTACAGAAAACCAGATGTCCTGTTGGTCAATCAGAAAGTGGCGTTATTGACCAACTTCCTCATTCTGTAGAAATGCTGAGTGTGGTTTCTTGGAGAGAATCCTCCAGCTTGTTTGGGTGCAGGTTCAACCGTCGAACGCGTTCTTCAGGAGACGTTTTCAGGTCAGGAACTAATGTTAGAAGTTGAGTTGAGTTATTGTGGATCATCATGATCAATAAACGAAGCCGACCTACAATCATCGCAAAGGGTTCATGACTATTACGAACCTGAACTCTAGAAGTTTGCATGGTTTCTACATCAACATGCAATAATAATAGTTTCATACCACTAATATCACTTTAGTTTGACGTATCTACGACAGCAGAAAATTAAGTTTTCGAGCATACATTTCACTTTTTCCATTAGGTAATGGACAAAAATCGCAGGAGGTATTTGTTCAAGTCGAGCTGCACAGCATGCAGGAAAGAAATCTGCATCGTGCATTCCTCTTCAAAGGACCGTCTGAAGGCCAAGACTTTGGTTTAGGGTCAAGGTTTGACTTACCTTTAGGTCAAAGGTCGAGGTCGGGTATGTAGCTGTGCTGGTTAAAGTTAGGTGTGTCAACAAGGGTCGACACAAGTTTAGAAACAGCTTTGTGTTTTTGTTGCTCGGCTTGCATGGTTTTATTTAGAAATCCGATCTTCCTTAAATGTTGAGAAGTTATAAAATTAAGTCTTCGGTTATTATTCAGTTTCTGTTTGTCTTTGTTTAATCTCTGTCTCTCCCTCTCTCCTCGGCCTTTCCTCAGTTAAATTCAAACATCCATCATTGGCACGACTGTCACTACCGTGTTGCCAAAGCAATAAAATACATAACAATCTGGAACTCGTGTCTGTGAGTGTGTGTGTGTTGGGTGTGTGTGTGTGTGTGTTGATGTATTTCCCATCAGTCCTGGTCATCCTTCCCCAACCCTTTCCCAGAATCCACCACTGACTCACTTGAAACAAAAGTTGGAGTCAGCTGTTTGACTTAAAAACTTGAAGTAGACAAAAGAAAGTTAATAATTATGTTCCGATGAACATGATGTACTGTACGGCCACAGCTGGCCACACCTGTCGAGGTATTTGCAACCTGCAGGACCGGAAAGACGGTTTGACGTCTGTTTTTTTTTTTTTTTTTTTTTGAAAAGGCGAAAAGAAAGCAGCTTAAAGCTCCTGAATGGAAAAAGTAAAACCCTTAATGGTTTGATGAAACTTCTACCACATGTGGGAGGTTTGTGGAAGGTTAAAAAAAGGGATTCTCGGGAAAAAACGCAACAGTTGCGATGACGTACAAACAGGCTTGATGACACCTGCCATAGGAAGCAGCTGGATACATCCGCAGCCATTATGATTAGCGGTTGTTGGTGGGTTCTTTCACTGTGTTTACACTGGAACCACATCAGTGGCACGTGTGGAAAAAAATCGCAAATGACTCCCATGCATTTACCACGTGGAGCTCTCCACATGTAATGATGCTGTCCATCACATGCATCTGATGCACATTCAAGGCAACGGTAATGACATATTTTGTGAACATGACGCGATCATGTGAGCCAGAATCACATCGGGAGATTTCTTTTTATGGCTCTGTGGTTATTGCGGGCATCTTTCAGTTGTCAATGAGCGTGTTTACATCCCATCCCGTGTTTGAACAAAGGGAAATCTGCTCATTCATCTCCCTGTATATACGTGACTCTAATATTATCCGAGGTTCAGGGTTCAGGGACGGATGTGGCAGCTGTCGTCCGCTAATCACAGGGTTGGCGGTTCGATGTCATACATGTCGATGTGTCCTTGGGCAAGACATTGAACCTCATCATGGTGAACCGTGGCATTTCATTCCTTTGACCGTAACTGATCACAATAATAATAATAATTGGAATACCATACACGATTATACCGTGAAACCATGGTACCAAACAACCAACTGTACTCCCAGTGGTCAGACCTCACAGTGTAGCTTGCTGCCAATGGTGTGCAATGCAATATGATTATCTACATTGGGACAATTTTGTCTTTGAGTCCTCCACATGCAGAAATCTGTCTTCTGCACTGACTGAATCAACCAACAGGATGAACTCTGTTTGGTTTATGGCCACCTAAAGTGTAGTTACCACCTGCTTCCCCATCCAAACTTCGATTGACCTCATCAATGACAGTTGAGCAACCTTCTCCTTGGGCGTTAGCTCGTCTATGCTAAAAATAAAATCAGATTTTGAAGATGGAGCCCCTGTAAAATCAACATATATAGACACTCACATCTTGCTAGCTAGTTACATCTGATAGCTAATGTTAGCAAAACACTAGCTAAGTAGCAATCAATCAAGCTAACATCAGTTTTTAACTTGCTGGTTGGCTAGTTCTTTGCTGTTCTACATAAATACATAAAAGCTAGTTACTGTACATCTAAAATCCAATGTTAGCACACTAGCTAACTAGCCTGCTAATCGATATCAATCATCAGTTAACTAGTTAAATGTTAGCGAAAGACTAGCTAAGTAGCAATCAATCTAACTAGCATCAATTGTCAACTGTCAAGCCTTTTTAGAATGACATAAAAATAATTCTAGTCTTCATGTGTACCATCATTACACTGCTTATTATCCTCCCTGTTATTGTTTTACATTGACATTTACTGACTAACACCTGTGAAACTCAGGTTGACTAATTATGTTTACGGCCACAGTATCCCAGTTTCTACTGGGCGACTCCTGAACTGGCCAAACTGGTATCTGATTATTTCTATAGTGTCAGTTGCGAAGCAACACATGTAAACAAACACTCAACAAGTCAAACAGCAGTAGCCTGGTATGCACTGTCAGAACAAACAAATTATCTTTTGCTTTATGATGATTTTATTCCAAGATGTTGAACGAAATGTAAATTTATTCGGTAAATTTCAGTCACATAAACAATGATTAATGTAAATACATCCCCCATCTGTGCGTATGCGTGATCCCGTGTCGACGGGCTATGACGACCACAGGTGTCGAGAGCGGGCCTCCTTATCGCCATGGAGACAATCAGCTGAGCTTCCCTGAAAGCGAGGTGGGGAGTGTTTAGGCGTCATGCTGTGTCATCTCACACACACACACCCGTGGTCACGCAAACACAGATGCAGCACGCACTTCCGCGTGCATGCCGCATGAACACATGTTATTTCAAACACAGGTTTGAGTGTTAACGCCGTGTCCGACACGTTCCCCACAGTCGTCCCACACAGGTGTGTTACCTGATTACACCTCCTCCTCTCAGGACTGTGAATGTGCTTATGTAGCACATAAAATGCACCAGTGTTGTTTGCTGGGCCAGGGTTTACCTCATCTAAAACAAGCCCTTTCTGTGAAAGCAAAATTTTGTCAGGATGTCTAATAAATCTTTGTCTGGCTCCTCTTTCGGGTCCAATTTGAGTTCGGTAATCTCAAACCTGACATCAGCCGCTGACATCAGCTCCGAGGGTCACAGGAAATCCACTGCAATGAGGCTACCATTAAAAACATCTGGAGAAATTAAAGGGAGAACACCTAATTTAGCATCTGAGAGCCGAGATGAACCTGAGTTTTTGTCATGTTTACACTCAACGCAGCATTGTCTGCCGTTTACAGACCTAGTATTTATAATCAGGGGTTAGATTTGGCAGTACTTGTAGTATTTCTACTCACAAGCTCAGTCTGGGAGTATTTTGCTGTATTTTCTTTTAGCATTTGTCTCCTGAAACTAAATTTGCCAGTATTTTTGTAGTATTTATAGACATAGTATTTATAATCTAGGGTTAAATTTTGCAGTATTTGTAGTATTTCCAGTCAGAAACTCAGTTTGGGTTCATTTTCTGTAGTATTTACAGCCTTGAGATGAATGATTATTTTCTGTAGTATTTTTAATCCAAAACTGTTTCTACATTATTTATATTGTATTAACATTAAAGAGTTTGGCAGTATTTTGCTCGTAGTATTATAATCTGCTGCTTGTTTTGGTTGTATTTTGATATTTACTGCATGAAGATATGTTTCATGTCTCAGTCTGAGGTGAACACTGAGGAGGTCGCTCCTATTAGCCTCCTCGTCCCGCGTGACTCAAACGCAGCATTCCTGCGGAGTTACAGCACACTCCACTCCTGATTGTCGAGGGGCGCTCACTTTAAACTCCACGGGGACTCAAATACCCAGAATGCCACGGAGGTGACAGTGACAAAGTAAACTCGCCTTGCGATTACATCAGACAGATCAGTTCTGAGATGACAGAGCGAGGAGAGAAAGGAGGAAGAGTGTCATCCCTCCATCTGCTGTCAAGAGGTCATCATCAGACTCCACCCACGCTCACTGGAAGGAGTGTGTGCATGCGCGTGTGCATGTGTGTGTGTTACACAGCATGTGTTTCCCATCTGGTTCCACCCAGTCCCTCAACACTGAGTTCATGCTGACCTCGTTCTCTCGTCTTTCTTTCTTCCCTTCTTTCGTTCACTCTTTTATTGTTTCTTTCTTTCTTTAGCAGCCAAACTGCATCTCACTTAGTGCCACAGTCTCTCACCCTTCATCTCTCTCCGGAGTCCTCGCTCTCGTTTCCACCCTCCATCCCTCCTTTACTTTCATCAGCGTAACACAACACCTTGAGCTCATGCTTGTCTCGAGTGTGTGTGTGTGTGTTTGACACCGTGATGTCACCGCCCGAACTCCCTCCACCTCCCCCACCTGAGCTGGATGCCACGTACATGTCGTCATCCTCCGCGTCCCTCACATGTCGCCTGTCATTCTGCATCCTGCGCCGCTAAAGATAACCATCAACATGTAATTGAATCTAATTACAAGTCTTAATATCCCATTCGTCCTCCAAGAAAGGGTAAATCCCTGAATGGTGGTGGGGGCGGTGAGATCACTTCATTTGTTTCCACACCGCGCCACATGAGAATCTTTGAACCGTGCACCCGAGTATGTTTCGTCTTCCCGCCTGTATCTGCCTCACACTTGTTGCCAGAGAATTCTTGAAACAAGTGGACAGAATTGGAAACAAGTGGAATTACCTCAGTGTGTTGGCAGAGAGGGTTTGTTCACCCGCCTGAAGGGAAGAGAAACAACGATTCTAGAGGCGGATCTGAAATAAATTGCTGGGCCAAATTATTGAGATTTGTGTTCTGAACGCGTACCAACTTCCTCCCCGTGCTGCCTGATGAGAACATAAATCACCCAAAAGGTCCAAAGTAGATCGCTCCAGTGTTTAAATGCTCAGATACAAAAGCTACCAAAAACTGCAGTTCCTCAAACGTCCACTTGAGGCTGGCTCCAGAAGTGAGTCAGTCTCCATAAGTCCCCATGTTAGACAGCAGAAATAAACATGTTTACAGCCTGGTACAAAAAACAGTTTTGGTCTCTGTAGCTAATTTCCCCGTTCATGACAACTGTACTGAGGGTGAATTTATATACAACTCACCTGTTCACATTATATTAAGGCTTAAAGTTATGCAGGATTAAGAGCGTGGACGGTTTGATTGACAGGTGGGTGCTGTCACAGGTGGCTTATGACGTCGTGGATGCTACATACATGTTTTATTCAGTCTGTGGTTGCAGCGAGTGTCCAGTATTTTGTCTTTAGAGGGAAAGTGAGAACTTTCAGCAGCTCGAACTCTAAATATCTGATTGCATGAAAGAAAATTTGAGCTATTCTAGATCTTGGTTTGATAGTTTTGGTTGTGTGTGTTGTGCAGGTAGTATCCTTTAAACGAGGCAGTGTGTGTAGGATTTAGCAGCATCCAGCAGTGTCTGCAAAATCCATAAAACATGGTGGACTCCATGAAAGTGAGCCGCTGTGGCTGTAGATCATTTCAAACAAACAGAAAATCTGACACACTGGACCTTTAATTTCAAAGTTTTGGACTGTTTGTTATGAGAACGAAAGCTCAGCGTCCATGAATCAACTTTATTTTCTGTAAACAGCGTCGTGGTTACGCGTGTGACCGCACTGGTTTCTGAGCAGCATGTGGTGATGTCGGACATTTCCGACCTGCTCACTTGGTTTAATTCCAGATACAGTAAGTGGTTGGAATTAATTAAGCTCAGGATTCGTTTACACCCCGTGTTATCACCTGACCGCTCGTGTTGCTTACTACTCCTACTGGACTCCGTCCTATCGGTGTCACTCAACAGAGCTGTAATAAAGTCCACGTCGACGTCCCAAGTCACTTGAGACGAGTCCAAGTTACAAATCCACAAACCTCGAATCAGGATGCAGGTTTCCACGACAGTGTTGAAGTTTTCCTCTCAGAGCAGTCGCGGAGCTGAGCTGTCTCATGTCTCACGGTGTGGTCAAGTTTCAGGTCCTCGTTTGTGTGACTTGAGTCTGATTTGATTCCAAGTCTCAAGTTTACGCCTCTGGATCTTTAGCAATTCATTCGGTGAGTAAAACATCCTCATAACCGTTAGTTATGTGCAAGCTAGTTAATCAGATTTTGTAGTTTTCTTCTTATTTCCTGTAACATATTTCAGCCTGAGTGTTCAGAGTATCCGAGTGCCAGTCCAGGACTTCAAGTTCACAACACAATACAGCAGCGTGTTCGCTAAACCAGACCGTCCTACCTGAGCGTAAACACACCTGCTGCCACACTGTGTTGCCCACCTTCCAGCCAAAGCAACATTAACCATACGTTTGTGGTTTTTGCATCGACACAAGCCGATCATCAGCTCCAGATGATTCTGTCAGCAGACACCTGACGCACCTGGATGTTTTTCTCTGTAACAGGTGAATGCATTCAGGTTGTCGGTCCTGGGTTTGGTACCTTGCATCTCTCGGACACCCTGCAGTCCCCGCAGACTGAGCTCCTGCCGCCCTCGTCGTGATTTGTGCTTCACGCGCAGTTGTTACTGTGATCATTAGACAGCTTTATGATCATTAATATGGCAGCAGTTGTGTCGCACATCAGATTTATCTAAAAGCTCACATCTTGTATTTATGCGTCGGGGGCAAATGAAATGCTAATGTTATGAAAATAGTCTGTCCAGCAGCCAGCAGTGAAGTGACATTGGCCTTAATGGCACTCAAGGTTAATTTAGAGACATTTGTCGGCGCTCGTTTACGTCCAGCCGGTGGGTGACATCTTCACGGTGAAGGGGAGAAGAGAGAGAGGCGTGTTGTGACCCTTTGGGCTTTCCATATCTTTACAACTTCCGAGGTCGGAAGTTGGAGCTTACGAGGCGCACTTGAAGGCAGCATCAGTCTTCTCATGTACTCCCTCAGTGTCTGCTGTCTCCCTGAGCGCTATCATTCTTCCCATTCAGCTTCCTGCCCTATAAATATTTGAGCAGCCCCATTAGGGAGTGAGGTAATCTTAACACACACGCTCACGCACACACTCACGGAAGGCTGCCGTTAAGGCGTAGTAGCGCCTAATAGTCTTGTCGGAGTGCTAGGCCCCGGAGCTAACGGGGCTAATTAAGAGCGAAACAGGTTTAACGAGTTTAGACTGTTCATTAAGGCAGAAACCTGATTAATTAACGGTCGACGGGGAGAGTTCGTTAACGAGTCGCGTGATTAATTAAAACTACAGACGACAGAAAGTGTAACTTTAAATGGGGAAAAAAGGTGAGGAATGATTACCGCCGCCGCCGCCGAAAAGGAGGGGAAGGAAGGGGGGAGGAGCAGGTGAAGGATGGGTGGAGAGGGAGAGAAAGGCAAGGCGAAAAAGCGAGCGTGAGGGGAGGAGGAGAAAGATCGAAACCGTTCCAACAATGAACAACCAGAGTTGGGTGAGACACGAAAGAGAGAGCGAGCGAGTGAGGCAGAGAGAGAGAGAGAGGTGGCAGAGGTCAAAAAGACATTAAAACAAAGAGAGATTGTGGAGAGAAAAACAAAGACTTAATACAACAAACCCTCTCTCTATCTCCCCCCCTCGCTCTCTCTCTCACACACTTTCGTTGAATGTCGGCTCTTTGTGTTCGGCGGTGCAGAGGCCGAGTCGTGTGATTGCTCCTCTCACTTGGACATCTGAGGTCGGGAATTCAACCTTGAGAAGAAAAGAATAAAAAAAAAAAGCAGCACTGCAGCTGGAAAAGAAAGAGAAAGAAACATAAATATGTCCAGAAATATAACTTAATAATTTTTATAGTTTCATTCCTGAATGCATGAGAGATACCTCCTTAAGGAAAGGGAGTGTGAAGGAAGCTACAGAAGGACAAATCAAACAAAGCGAGTCGGCGAGGAGGAAAGTAAAGGAAGAAGGGGATGAGAGAGGAGAGATGAAGGGAATCCAGAGAGAGAGAGGGGAGGAGAGAAGGAAGAAAGGAAGGTAAGGGAGGAGGGAGAGACAAAGGCAGAGAGGGTGAGGGGAGGAGTGCAGGCTGTGGAGGAGGAGCAGGTGCTCCTGACAGCGCCTTCATCTGTTCCTATGGTTTCCTCACCCTGTGTGTGTTTGTTTCTATATGTGTGTGTGTGCGCGTGTGTGTGTGTTCTCACAGACAGAGGCCGTAGTAAAACCTGCAGGAGTTAATGGGAACAGTGTCACAGCGAGCTGTGTGTGTGTGTGTGTGTGTGTGTGTGTGTGTGTGTGTGTGTGAGCTTCAACATCTATGAGGTGTTTTATTTTGATATCACACAGGAAATACTTTTAAATCTTACAAATTAAAGGTACTCTCTTATCTTTGCAGACAAATATCGACATGTTCTCGTTTGTCTGACAACTTTGGTTACTTCAGGTCGTCGTTTTTCAGACCTCGGTGTGATTTAGTGTTTCTTCGCGAGTTGAGGAGCTCGATAAGAGGAATAAATATTTTGAAAGCATTTTTTAGGGATTCTCACAGGTCAGAGACGCTACGAACACACGATGATCTTACAGGATGTGATGCACTGATGCGTGAGCAAACAACCCCTAACCTCTACTGTATTATTACATTATAAGTTACATGTGCAGGTCTGATGGTGACCTCCACTTCCAGCTCTGCAGATGAAACTAGCTAACAGGTTATAACAGCCGTAAAATACAACATACACATGAACGCAGCAGGAATATTAGACCCCCAAATATAAAAGTAAAACACTGACAGGGAAGTTTTGTTTTTTTTTTCTGCAGAATGAGCACTTTAACTTTTCAGACTTCATTTTGCTGATAATACTTTTACTGAAATAAGCTTTTCAAAAATGTAACTCCACGTCGGAGCTGCAGAGACGGCAGGAGCGGCGATGGTCCGTGTTTTCTCTCACACTTATCAGATGCTGTCACCATCCCGCTCTGCCATTCAAGTGCACATCTACACCACGACATGGCTTCATTAGCTTTTATTTTAGCTGGTTATTTAATAGTGATTTATTGGTTTGGACCTGGTGTCATTTTAAATGCTCGGCACATATTTTATATTTTTTCCCTGGTCTGCATCAAGGCTTTAAACCAACAAACAAACACAGGTGTGGTTTTACAGCAGCTGATAGGAGACAGTCACGTTATTGATGAGCAGAGAGAGAGATGATGTTTTTATGTATGTCATAAATGAAGGAGAGGTGTTGGCTCAACACAGGCGATAAGAAACACAGCAAAGTGTAAAGAAAGCTTATTTTTACAGAAATCATGTTGAGTCAGGATATTTTAACACATTTTCAGCGTGTTTCTTTGTATAATATACGTCCATATTTCAAAAGATCATTTGTCAGCCGTCGCCTCTGAGCTGTTTTCTCAGTAAACCTGTTCACCTCCTATTTTAAGGCCTGCTTATGTTTTGGAAACAGAAGAAATAAAGATCACTGTCATGGTTAAAAGAGGATCTGCGGCGATACGATAACATCACACCGTTTCTGCCTTTGTTTCCGAGAGAGGACGGTCGCCACGGAAAAGAGAGAAACGTGGTTTGTTTTCTTTTTCATCGTTCTTAAAATACAAACCAGCGTTTTAATACTTTAACGAGGCTGAGTGGAGGAGTTAAAGGAGACTGTCTGCTGCAGCAGGAAGGATGAATCTTTAATCAGCGTGAGCTCTCGTGAAGTCACACACGTATCGATGCGATCTGAATGAATTGTTTTGTTTCTCTGTTTCCTGGAAGCTGAAGTTCACCTGACCTCTGCACATGATCCTCTCGCTGCCTCTCTTTGTTTCATCCACTGTAAGCTTTTGTTGTTTTCCGGCCCGGCTTTCACGCGATCTCTCTGTTTCTTGTCCCTTCGTCTCATTTATTCATCAAAATTAACAGTGTGCTGCCGGGATGTCGCTTCTATCATTGACGGTAAACGTCCATCTGGTTTCCACGGAGACGGGGGGGATATTTAGCTGCACTCGGATGTCATGTACCGGTGGTGTGTAGGGTCTTGTCAGAAACACACACACACACACACACACACACACACACTCCTATGTATACTGTACACATATACAGGCATGTGTCAGACTGGACACAAGTGGCCAAAAGTATGTGGACACTCCTGGCTTAGTTCTGATGACGAGTCCATAAATAAAAGGTTTTACACGGCCCGGCGTGGATGACTCCTGACCTCAAACCCTGACCCCGTGAGACAGACCTCATACTAATACTAGTACTTCATTTGATACCTTTTTCTAAAATAACGTCCTTAACTTCTTCTACAATTTGGGCCATTTTTTCTGACTCAATATGATGATTCTATTATCAAAATAGCTGCTCGTTCTGTTCATGGCTGCTGACTAATCAGTCCATTGTTGCAGCTCTACTTGACCTCACTTACGCTCCTGCAGGCAGAAAACCTGAGACCAGAGGACTGGAGGCTGTTACAGCAGCAGGTCACATTCAGAACCTGGTTCAGGACTGAGATGTTTAACATGCATGTATGTTTGTGGGCTGGCTGTGACTCAGGAGGAAGAATCATCAAAAGATCCCGCCTCCTCCAGTCTGCAGCCTAAAAGCACCTCGAGTGGAAAGTGCTCTTTTGCCATATTTGTGTAGCGGCTGGGTGTCCACATACTTTTGTCACCTCTCTTTTTCTCCCGTGCCTGCTCCGGCGACGTGAATATATTTTACATATCACGCCAAAAAGGCAAATTGAAGTTGAAAAGAAAAAGGAAATTGCAAGAGAGAGAAAGGACGAGCGATGCAAATCAGCAGCAAACACTGCAGCAGGAAATGGAACAGGAGCATTATTCATACGCAGGTGTACAGTAACAAGTTACAGTGACACACATACACGCCGCACACACAGGAAACAATGTTTCTTGTTGTGTATTTTTGGGATGCAAAAAAAAGAATTTCAGGCACAAAACCGAGTGTTTCTTGTTCGTCTAGTTTTGCTCGCTGAGCCATCTGTGCTGCCGAGAGTTCAAGCTTTTTAATTCTATACGACGTTAGTCATCCTGCTGAACACACACACACACACACATGCACACACACTCAGACCACACACCTCCTACCTACCTGCTGCTCTGCGGATGTGAGGGGACAGAGATTAGCTCTGTGTGTGGGTGGACAGTCAGCACTGGTGTGTGTGTGTGTGTGTGTGTGTGAGTAACGGGTGTTGGGGACAGTAGTCATTCAACCACCCACCCCCATTGTGTCAAGAATAAACTGCAGTGCACTCTCAAACACACACACACACACACACACCTTTTGGTGCTTATAAATAAAGAGCCAGGACTCGAGCGGGCAGAAACTGCCGGCAGCAGCGTTGCCGTGCGTCCTGGCAGAGTCCGGGAAGGTTTTTTGACTCGCGACAGCCAATTTTGCAGCTAACCAGCCGTCATTGGGTCCTTCTGGAGTCCTATTCTTCTGTAAACATCGAGTTGACTGGCAACACAGAGCAGCTGGCAGTCGCATCCTGAGCTGTGCGAGTGACAGTGATGGCTGCTGTCTTCTCACAAAAACCTCGAGTACCCCCCCACCCTCACTTTTTCCCTCTTTCATATCCGCTCAGCGCCGAACGTGAAAAAACGAGAGGCTGAGTTATGAGTTTGTGCGCTAGCCGAGAAAATGTCACGTACAGTGCAACCTCGCGAAAAAGAAAAGTCACAAAGACGGGATCGCTCTCTCTCGCCTTCGAGCTTCGAGGGAGAGGATCTCATGTTGATACCGCTGCTGTGTAATCGCTTCAAGCTTCTTCTTCTTTTTTTTTTAAATGTCAGCGTGACACGTTACTAAAAAGCTCACATCGAAAAAGGCCGGTTATGATTCAGATGATGCTGAACAGCAGTGGAAACACACACAGCTGGATTCATTCACACTTTGCTCTTCAGTGTTTTGTTGGATGCGAAAGAACGCTGAAACACGACAAACTTAAAGGTCCAGAGTGTCGCATTTATGATCATAACTATGCTTTCATTAGTGTGTGATCACCTGTTACCTTAACTTATGGATGTCTAAAAGGACAATAGAGAGATGACCGAAAGGTCAAACCAGTGATGTTGGGCTCACTCAGACTAAAGGCCTGTATTTTGGATAACAGGTTGTATTTTAGTGGCAGTGAAAGTTCCAGAAGTCTCAGTGGTCCCGGTTCTCTCTCACATCATCATGTTATGGTTTCTTATCGCTCACCGGACACCCACGGTTCGTTTCTTAAAACGACTGAAGCAAAAAAACAAAAGAGCAAAACATGAAAATGATTTTGCTTATTTCTTAAAGTGCAGCTGTTTTTTTTTGCAGAGACATGCTGCACCGTCACTGCACTGATTTATCCAGGACGAGCGGTTTGAAGAAGCAAGGACAGTCTAATGGAGTTTTGTATCCCCGGACAGAAGGTCAGGTCTGCAGCACGGTGAACATCTTGTGTATTCGGAGGACGCTTGAGTTAACCTGCGTTTTTATTACAGTTTTCAGCTGGTAAAACTAAAATAGTCTCCCCACTGCAGAGGTACGAATGAAGGAGTGAATTAAATGTTTAAAATGACTTTACATACAGAAGGCCTCGCAGAGAAACACAGCAGATGTTTACGAAAGTATAGGCTGCAGACGGAGCGTTCTTTACAGGATTACATGTTTCTGAGTTCAGCTACACGCTCCTGCTGTGTTTTCTCTATATAATCTGCTTTTTTTAAACTGTTGTTCTTTAGGTGTTGCTTCTATAGTTGACACATGCTTTACTGCCCTCCATAATGGGCAGCTTCCAGTGCCCAGCAGCGAAAAAAAACTGGTCATACTGGGCTATTCTCTGTCAGCCTTCCCTCCATAAATACGGCTAACAAAAGCCCTAATTGTATCCTGTTTGGTTTGTGAAGTCTGTAAGTGAAAGTTTTGGTAATTATCCGCCCTACATAGTACGAGCTCTGTTGCCGGAGCTGTTTCCGAGGCTCGGATTGCAGATTTCTGATGCAAGGCTGTGAAAAAATGGCCTCCAGGACGAGTCGGTTCCCTGAGAGTTAAAACTAACTCAGCGTTATAGTGCAGCTAAACCTGCCTGCGGGCTTTTTTTTTTTTTAACGATGGAGAGGGAGAGAGAGAGGAAATGAAATGGAGAAAAGTGCAAGAAAATAAGGGTTTGGGTGGGAAGAGAAAAAAAAACATGAATGAAAGGGAGAAAGAGAACAAAGATGAGTAAACAAGGCAGCTGAGGGGGAGAGGTGAGGAAACAAGGAGGGAGGAGAAGAAGAAAAAGAAAGGAGGGGAGCGAGGAAGGAGGGATGCAGATGACAGAATACAGCTTACATAAGTGTAAGCATCAACACACACACACTCACACACACACACACTCACGCACACAGGAATAGTCCTCTGCCCTGAATTTGACTCAAACTTTATAAAGAGCTGCTGTGGGCTGGAGGCTCCCACTCGATTGCGTCGATGCATCATTCATTCAGAATCTCTGAAGGCTCGTTGCATAAAACACAGCGGCTTCTACAACGGCTGCCACTGTGCGCGGAGAAGTAAGGAGAAGGAGAAGCTCCTACAATGGCCGCCAGTGTGCCTGGAGGTTTTTTTTTACAGTTTTGCGTCACAGACGTTTCTGCGGCCGCAGCTGGAGGCATCGTGGCTAAATATATATCAGCCAGGAAAGAGGAGAGATTGTTGTGGCTTGGCCGTGGGTCAGTTCAGAGATGTTTGGAGTAAAAAAATGAAACATCTGATAAAGCAGATGTCTATTTCTTAACGTTAGCAGCTCTGACACACTGCCCTAGTCTCTGCGACACGGCCAGAGTTCAGCCTGTACTCAGATCTTTGAGGACAAATGAAGATGTTGATGAGGTTACTGATTGCTGCTAGAAGAGCACTGAGAGTCGAGTGACTTTTTAAATGTGCTTTTTTGGGGAGGAACCTGGACCCGCCGTCTCTCACACTCAAACCCTGATGACAGAAGACAGTTAAGCAACTGTTCTCACAGTAAAAGAAATAATATTCGTGATGAATAATCTATTTTTTTCATGGGTGTAATCGATGAAGCGCTCCTTTAATATCGGCGCTGAATAATCTTTGGCCACGGCGCAGACGGCTCGGTTGGCAGAAGGCGCAGCGCGAACTCGGCCAAGTTTTGATTTTGGCCCGCCGTCAAAGTTAGTAATTGATGTTAATTAACGACAGCTTATATGACCGCGCGTGACATTTGTTGTTTCAAACGGTGAAAGCAGAGCTAAGAGCTCTCGTAACACCAACAAAGGACATGTTGGTGCAGAAATAAGTCCTGTGACTGTCGTAGAGGTGGACAGATTTATCGTGTCCAGTTGTTGGCAGTGTTGGAGACGAGGTCGTCTCTTCAGGAGGTTTGTGAAGGTTCAGTTGCAGCAATCAGGTCGTGAGATGACCCGCATGTTGAGTCAGGTAAGGCCTGACATTCACACAGTTTAAGTTTTACTCGAGCGGCTGCGGGCTGAGGTTGACGAAACACAGTAAAGAAAGGAGGCGATCGATCGGCGAGCCTGGGTGGTTTGAAGAAGAAAAACACGGCGCTAACCTTATATAAGTTTAAGAAGCTGAACTTGAACTTGAAGGTGCTTATTGGTTGTTGTTGGATAACCGGAGAAGCTTTTAACAAACTATAAAACCAGAGCGTCGTAAAAAAAAAAAAAGCAGAGCGTCCATCCACTCAAAGAAAACGAATCCGTCTCACCCCTTCCTCTGTCCATCTTGCTTCCTGGTGTATTTTGCAAACTGTTGTGGAAAATGTAATGAAGCTACACACACACACACACACACACACACACACACAGGGCTAACTCAGTAATAGTTTCAAGGCTGGCCCAACAGCCCTGTGGAAAATATGACTGCCTTCTCTTTTCCACTGGCAATTTACACCAACAGGACGCCTGTTTTTCCCTTCCTCACCTCTTCAACCCCCTTCCCTCCCCTCGCTCTCTTTCTCCTTCCCTCTCTCCATCTCTTTCTCCATCTCTCTCTCTCTCTCTCTCTTTTTTTGTTGCTTTCTCTGTTAAATGGAAACATGTTGGTCAAACAGCCACAGCTGTGGAAGAACCGCTGTTTCGGAAAAGAAAACTCTGTAGGTACAGTGTATATACTGTATGTGCGAGCGTGTGCCAGGAGACAGAACATGGAACATGGAATTCTTTAACAGCCTGAATTGGTGCTGTGTCACATCACGTTTCCCATGTTAACCACAGGGTGTGTGTGTGTGAGTGTGTGTGTGTGTGTGCAGATAAACTGAGCAGCGCTGGGACGGAATAAATAAAGAAATAAAAAGAAAATTAAAGAGTTGACAAACTAATTTCTCCAGCAGGTCCAGAGCTTTTCTGGAGCTTTTGATCCGATCACATGATTTACTCCAACAGATGGTGTTTGCCAAGTCGTCATGGGGTTGTAGATGTTCAGATGAAAGCGCTTCTTGTTCATTTGGGCTTAAAGCAACAGTGCGTAGAAATCGGCCCCCATTTTTAGAGTGTAAAATAAATATGGACAGCTGTACACGTGTGTTTGTTATGATTATATCGCTCATGATCAAAAACTAGCAACTTTACTAACACAGCAAGCAAGTGCAACATCAGCAGGCACAGCAGCAGCTGATATTACTGACTAGTCCAGCAGCAGTCAGCCCAGCTCGGCGTCTGTCTTTCTCTCAGTCCCAGATTTACTCTTCTTGTTCTCTTCTTAACTCCCTCTGTCAACGTCCTCCCTCGTCTTTTCGCCTTAGTGTCCACAGAGTACAAACGCTAACACTCCGCCCGGCGCTCTGAGCTCACAGTCCGGGCAGCCCGGCTAACAAACTGAGCTAACCTCAGCTAACAGCAGCTACAGCAGCTGGCAGCAGTTCACTTCACTGTCCGTTCACCTGATTTCAAGCGCGCGAAGCAAAATGATTTGAAAGGTTACACAAAGTCCGAGGAAGACTTGCAGGCCAGCTAACTAAGTCGACCTCGAGATGTCAAAATCTCAAAAGTTTGTTCCGGATTTTAGCTGAAAGTTTTGTTTTTTTAAATAATTAGGCTGAATTAAAACCAAGAAAAATGATGAGGAATCACAAACATCTCTTCTCATAGATCTGATGTCAATAATTTAAAAAACAACACTTCCTTTAGAGGTTTCACAATAAAAGTTTTCCAGGGAAGAGTCGGGAATATCCCCGACGAGCTGCTGGAAGCATTTTAATTTGGAACAGATGGAGGAAGCGTCGGCTCGAACAGAAGGAGCCGAGATTTAACAAATGGGAGTAAATCTGACACTATTTGACGTCGCAGTCATTTTATTTGTTGATGTTTTTTTGTTGTAATTGTTCACATTTTCTATCAGGTCACCGAACAGAGCAGACGCTTTTCAAAATAAAACGACCGCGAGAGGCAAAGAAAACACAATTTCATGCTTATTTGATGGGATGGTGAAGGTACTTTTCCAGGACTATTATGGTAGAAACCTTCTCGTGTATGAGCTATAAAGCACACACACACACACACACACAATCAAACACACATACATCCACATCAGTTGTGTACATTGGACCGCGCTGAAACAGAACAGGGAGTGACCTCACCTCCCAAGACTTCAAGACTCGATGCACTCATGCACAAGTGCGAAATCATTCAGCGATCATTACATAATATGAGCCGCGGAGACACACACACACACATTTGGGGTTAAACTCAGCGGTTTTTGGACTGTTGTTCGGCTATTGGTGAATTTTTTAAAAACTGTATTTACTCTTCTGGCCAGTTTGGAAGTTAAAAAACCAACAATGAAGGAAGACACAGAGTCTCATCCTGAACCCTGCAGGCTTTCCTCTGAGTTCATCCCACAGTCAGAAATACTATCTTTTCTCTCCTTTATCTGATTTTTGCTTGTTTTTCCAGACAAATTTTTATTGACTAATTAAACTATGTCTCCTCCTTCCATTGTATACTCTTTTTTTTTTTTAAACCATATTTGTTGGTTTAGTTTCGATGTTTGAGTCGGTCGTCTCGGTCTTTCCTCTCTTGAGAAACCGCACTGAAAACACAGTCAAACCCACAGATCACCTACGGAAGCCCGAAGGGGACAGCGTTTGCATTTGAGTGTGAACAGAAACACGAAGCCGTGCGAACGTAAAACATTGCAATAAAAATGTTCACTTTATTTTGTAAACTTGAAGGCATTTGACTTTTTGGCGCTGTGTTTCTGCACTTCTGAGTTCATCTGCGAATTTAAGAAAGCAAACAGTCATTTGGAGACTCATTTCGTGAAGTTCATGAAGTTTGATTCCAACATTTCACTCCTACAAACCACTGACCTCGTATCCGTGATGTCTTCTGTAGGTTCAGTGTGGTGGCTGTGACCATCGCCATTTTGGTAGTCCTGTCTAAAAATCTGCAGGGGCTGATTGATGCCTGGTTGAATTGCACTTACCTGTCAATCAAAGCGTCCACGCTCTTAATCCTGCATAACTTTAAGCCTTAATATAATGTGAACAGGTGAGTTGTATATAAATTCACCCTCAGTACAGTTGTCATGAACGGGGAAATTAGCTATAGAGACCAAAACTGTTTTTTGTACCAGGCTGTAAACATGTTTATTTCTGCTGTCTAACATGGGGACTTATGGAGACTGACTCACTTCTGCAGCCAGCCTCAAGTGGACGTTTGAGGAACTGCAGTTTTTGGCACTTCAGCATCGGCTTCAGTTCACATCGTAGCTTGTTAAAACACAGTCTAACCCACAGATCACCTACGGAAGCCCGAAGGGGACAGTGTTTGCATTTGTACAAGCGAAACATGAAGCCGTGGGACTGACGATGATTTTATCTGTCAGCTGCGATGCACAATAATAACAAGAACATTTCAAATTTTTCACTTCATTTCGTAAACTTTCTCCATGATTTCGGGGTCACGGAGTTTCAGCGCTGAGATCGTCTTCAGGAACTTTAAGGAACCGTCATCTTGAGATCCATTCCTACTCCGAAAACTTTCATTGGCTTAAATTTAAAATAGAAAAAGTGTCCTGCTGAATGTGAAGCGATAGATCATAAAGTTTGATTCTTCCCCTCTCCGTCACAGAGCAGCGATAAGTTTGGAGTATTTCCGTTGTGTAACTGAGGCTTTTATAACAGCAATTCAGCAGCAGCAGCAGCAGCAGCAGCACTGTAACCTTGGCTCACCAAGAACTTCCTCCTCCCACACACACACACACACACACACACACACCCTCATCCTGTCTCAGCAAAGCTGCCTGTGCTGCCACCTCCCACACACATACTCTATTCAGGGCATGCACACACACACAGACACACACATATTTTTTCTGACAGAAATATCCAGTAGCATAATTGACTTCCTACCTGCTGTAAATCACTGTCTACTAGCTGTCTGCTCAAGTGTGTGTGTGTGTGTGTGTGTGTGTGTGCGAGCATCACAGTTCAGATTAAGTTCATTTGATTCATCTCTCTTAGATTTAATTTCAGGAGGGGCCTTCTTCTTTCTGTCATTCCTTCCTTCCTTGTTCTCGCTCAGACGTCCAGATTTGCAGCGACGCCTCAGCTTAACGGATGATTGACGGCGCTAAATTAAAACAAAACACGGTTGCTTCAACATGAACAGTCGGCAATTTAATCCCTCGGATGACAAAGTAATGATGCTCTCTACACAGAGAGCGCAGACTCCAGAGACGTGAAATAATGAGTTTTAGGTGATGATATTTTTATTTCAGAAATGGATCTATTTCTAGTTCTGCTTCGGTGGCCAATCGTGGATCCGTACTTGGATGTTTCGAGTGAAACTCGAGCCCTCAAACACAACACTGTAATGCTAGAAGCAGCCACTCCTGATGAATCTCGTGGGCTTATCAGTTATTTGTTTATTTCTTAGTGCCTGCTCAATAAAACATGGCACAGTGGAATCATCTTGTGCTGGAAGCTCGTCGCCAAAGGCCCCCTCGCTTGGACTAAGCTTCCTTCTGCCCCACCCTTCGTACCGCTGCAAACCGCCGCATTCCCTGTTGTCATACTGGCCTCACTGGCAGTGTTCATCTCAGTCTGGTTGTGTTCACTGGGAAACTGTTGAATCTAGTCCCATTGCACGCTTTCCCAGCTCCAAGTCTGGTGCCACTCCCTGCCAGCGTTCTCCACCCTCCTTCTCCCGGCATGCACCAACGCTCCGCCATGCTGCTAATACCGCTAGCTGCAATGCTAACTGGGCCAAAGCAACGAGCTTAACACAACAAATGTGTTTATCAAAGCTCATAGTCGTCAAATTCCATGATTTAACTGATTTCACTGACGTAACGGAGCCTTTAGTATAACTCTAACTTGGTGAAAACGTTGCATCTGAAAAGCATTCTCCTGAAAATTGCAAATTTTGGCAAAACGCGCACGCATCTTTCTCGTCACAGTGCCCAAACCAGGTAATCTTTAACAATGTTAAAATTCTGGTGTATTACTGCAATAAAAACAATATTTTGAGTCCAAATGGATCTTTGTCTGATGCAAAAGTATCAAATGAAGAAGAGGAGCTCTCAACAGTGCAGCAGAGTCCTTGGCAGGCAGTTTGTCAGGAAGGATTTTGACGTTTTTATGAGTTCTTGTTAGTTTTAAAGCGTGAGGTCCAACATTGGCACCTGACAGAATTGTCTCCAGTGTGGTTTTGTCCTACAAGGACTAATTTTAAGGTGGATTTTAGTCCTAAATTTGGAGACGTCCTTCTTCCAGATAATTAGCCGAACTTGAACTTCGGTGCAGAGAGAATTCAGTGATAGCTTCACTGCTCTGGAGCGAGCCTTCTCGCAATGCAGTTCAAAACTCTCACAGGAAGGAAGGAAGAAAAAAAATCCATTGTAAAAGAGGACGAGAGGCTGATTTTTTTTTTTTTTTTTGCACCCACAAGTGCAGAAAATAGCCGAGAATTCAATGCAGCTCCAGTAAAAAAGACAGGACGGGTTACGAGAAAGCATTCTCTCTATTCTAACTGGAGGAGCTCTCTCCGTCCACCTACACATGTAACCCAGAGGTGACAGCAACCAGCTCAGGAGGTTATCAAAAAGCTCTCTGGGAAATGTAGGAAGTGAGTAACAGAAATAGAAGTAGAGGAGACGAGATGGAGAACGCGGCATATTCCAATAAATTACTGCAGTTTATCACGTTAAATGTAAGCATCAGTAAGAATCAGTAGGTAAATCCACATGTGTTCCCCTCCTGCAAAAATCTTCTTCACACCTATAAAAGCCGCACACGTCATGCTGGGCGCTTCCTGGTTAAACCGCAACCTCCCGCTGTCGGCCCTCAGCTTCCAGCTCAAGTGCCTTGCTCAAGGGGACGGTAGGTGTCGTACAATGGGAAGGGAGGGCGAAGCTTCGAATTCAGATGTTAGCCTTTTTATTTACACACACGACTTTTTAATTATCAACACAGAGTTGCATAAAACTTTTACCTGGCCTGATGTAAGAAAGCAGGTATTGTGATATAACTGCTGAGCAAGTGTATTTTTATTTATAAAAGTACTGGCGGGGGGCTGAAATTGGCCTGAACTTTTATTTGGACTGGCACCGGGAAGGTCTTAAAATGTTTTAAATTTAACTTCGCAGCGACCTGCAGTCGGCCTGCTTGTGGTTTGCACACACACACACACACACACACACACACACACACACACACACACACACACACACACTCACAGCGTTCTAAACTATAGAATCCAGGTTGTGTTCACTTGTGTCTAGTTTTATTTGTTGATTTTATACATTATTTTATTATTTCATCAAAATGTGTGTGTGTGTGTGTGTGTGTGTGTGTGTGTGTGTGTGTACGGGAACTGCCAAACAAACTCAGAACTGGACGATTCTGCAGAACTTTGTGCTGCATTTAATCATTTTTTTTGTTTGTTTGTCTGTTTAAAAAATCGCAGCTTTGTTGCGGTTAAGATCGGGGACAGATTTTAGTTTTGGCAAATAAAAGTTAGTTAGTTAAAAGACACACACACGGTGTGTTACGCAGCAGAAGGTGGCGAGGTCTGCTCCAGGTAACACACTGACTATCGATAACGCTCCACCTCGCTACATGAAGGGCAGCAGGCGCTCTAAACTCCTCGGCCGGGATGAGATCAGGTGAACGGATCGTTAGTAAGTCGACTTACAGAAAGAACTTTCTCAGCCTCGGGACAGTTCATGATGTCAGACTGAACAATGATGATCGGGCTGAACCTGCGCTGTAATGAATTACCATTAACTTACATCCAGAGATGGATGGAGGACAGTTATTATGCCAGTAGATGGACCAACTCCCAGTGCACACTTAAACACACACACACACCATCTTCAGTCCAGATTATTGTTCCAGTAACTCCTGTCTCCCTCCAGGTAAAACAAAGGTAGTGTTTTAATGGAGGTGTGTGTGTGTGTGTGTGTGGTTTCGGTCCAGTTGAGGCCAAACAGAGCAGAGCCAAAAAACAAACACAGTGCCAGCTGCCCTCCATCGCCCCCTCGCCTCACCCTCCTCTTCTCTGGCTGTACAAAGTGGTTAATCACTGAATGGAAACCATTAGTAACATGTTTAAATAATTTACACAGCGTCTGACCACCCAAAGTACCAGAACACTTCGCCTAGCACTCCGAAATACGAAGCCGGCCTTTGTGTGCGTATCATCCACGCATACATGTATGTGGTATATGTGTGTGTGTGTGTGTGTGTGTGTGTGTGTGACAGTAACCTGATATCGGCTGGCATGGCTATCATCCTCAGCAGCTAAGTCCCATTTCAAGACACGCTGATACCTCACCTGCCTCCTTAGGCTGTGTTTCCTAATCTTATTCCTGTTTCTAGTCTCCTCGTTCACTCTCCTGCGTCCTTGTTCCCTCTCTGTTGTCTCTGTCTGCTCGGCCGTGTCCTTCTTTCCTTTGTTTGTTCTTTGTTTCCTCCTCTCTGTACACTTCAAGTCCCTTCGTTGCATCCTTGTATCCTTTCGTTTCCTCATCTCTTTCCTGTTCCTGCATCCTTATTCCCTCACCTGAGTCCTTAATCTGATTCCTTTATTGCTACTCTGTTGTGGTCTTGTTCCCTACTTTGTATCCTTTCTTTGGTCTTTGTTTCCTAATCTCATTCCTCTTTTAGTTTCCTCATTCACTCTCCTGAGTCCTTGATCCCTTTCCTTTATCCTTGCTCTATCGTGTCCTTGTTCCATTTCAGTTTTATTCCCTTGTTTGCATCCTTACATCCTTCCTTTGGTCTTTGTTTCCTCATCTCATTCCTGTTTTAGTCTCTTTCTTGTTACTTGATTCCTAATTTGTATCCTTGTATCCTTTCTTGGGTTTTTGAGTGGTCATCCTGAGTCCTTTATCCTTACTCTGTTGTGTCCTTGTATCCTTTGTTTGTTCTTTGCTTCCTGATCTCTGTACGGTTCAGCTCTCTTTGTTGTGCCCTTGTTCCCTCATTTGTACCCTTCTTTCTTAGCCTCTCCATCTTCTGACTCACCTTTGTTTTTTTGTCTCTCCTCTGTTGTTTCCTTGTCCCCTCATTTGTATTCTTCCTTCTGTTCTTTTGTTTTTTTTATTCTCTCCTCGCTCTGATTTTAACCTCTTTGTTCTCTCTCCTGAATTTATCTGCTGCCTTCTCCTTTTTTACGTCGTCCCCTTATTCCCTCATCTGTACTCTTCCTCCGGCTCTGTGTTCTCTTATTTGACCTCGTCTTGTTCATCTCTTGTTAGTTTATATTGTTTCTCTTTCTTTTACTCCTGTTATCTCCTCCCATGGTGCTGTTCCTTCACCGATATCACAACTTTCTTTTTTATTGTTCCCTCCTCTCCGTCCTTTGTTCTGTCCTCTGCACCCTTGCTCTCTCTTCTTGTACACTTGTTCCCTTGCGAGCATCCACGTTCCCTTCTCTGTGATGTATTTTCCCTTCTCCTCATTCTTATTCTCATTTCCTCTCCTCGCTTTAATTGTTAGCTCGTGTTGTTGTTCCTTATTTCCTCCTATACGTCCTTCTGCTGTACGCGGGGCGTTATTTACCTTTTCGTCTTCATGCAGTGTTCCCTCTCTCTATTCCCTCGTGTCCTCCCCTCCTTTCACTGCACTGTCTCCTTATTTATGTCCTCATTTTTCTCCTGTATCAATCTTTCCTGCTCTCTCTCCCTCTTTATCTTTGTTTCCTGTATCAGTTTCCCCGTCTCGCGGTCCTGCAGTATCAAATATGAAACATTAATCCCACGCAGCTGACCCGTTGTTTATTTGTGCTTATGGTTTTATGAATAGAAATATATTATGCTGCATATGCAAAATGGTGACAGACAGGTCAAGACAAACACACACACACACACACACACACACACACACACACACACACACAAGCAAAGATACTTTCTCCCTGTTTTTGTGTCACAGGAATTTCAACCATTTCAGTCGGTATGTGGCAGCCTGGTGGGCCAATTTAAGAATAACTAGCTCCCACACAAACACCCACACACACACACACACACACACACCACACACACACACACTAACAAACATGAAACACCAACACACACACACACGCACATACACACCGTTATACCAGAAGCCAGCTCTGCCCTCGTCTGGGTCTTTCAGTAAGAGTAAATGAGAGGCTTATCTGCTGAATATCTGAACAAGACACTGTAGGAGAGGGATTATTGGTGTGTGTGTGCGTGTGTGTGTCTGCACACGAGAGGGATGAATGCATCGCAAACCCCGAACTGAAACACACACACACACCCATGCTGATAATGATACAAGGAGGGAGGGGGACGGTTGTGGGGGGGTTTGCACAAATGTTGATCTATTATCTCGTCATTTTGGCAACATTATTCCCGACTGTCATTCCAATGAAGCCGGATGAAGTGAAGTGAAAGAGAGAGAGAAGCCCTCAGGATTGAACAGCTTCCCACACACTTCACAGAGAACCACACACACACACACACACACACACACACACCGCCTTCTGTTCTTACTGCATGGTTAATGCCCACACAGTCTTCATGCCTCCGGGGTTTGTGCAGTATGTGTTTGTATGTGCATGTACGTACCTGCATGCACCTCAGTTCTCCCGAATCTCCTCGCAGATCATTGGGTATCAGCTCGTTTACGAGGTTTCGCTGTCTCGTCGAGCGGAGGAGGTCCAAAAAATAAATAAATAAATGTGGGTTACTGAGACACGGCGGAGATATCATATCGTTCTGTGCTAGGAAGTCTCAGAAAGGCCACGATAGGAGAAAGCACACAGAGCTGATCCAGCTGACAGTCCGGACAAATTATTATTAACAAAATATGGTCAACATGTCAAGTCCTTTTTTGGTGTGTTTGTCTGTTTACTTACTCTTTGATCACAGTAGTTCCTAACATAGTTTTTGTGTCAAGTATGTTTTACTTAAGAAGAATTTCAAGATGAACGCAGTCAACAAACAGTTCTTGATGGTATTTCATCTCGACTTTGAGTTCTTGTACGGCTGCTTCGGCTTCTTTGGGCATGTATGTGCGTCGGCTTCGAGGCTCCTAATACTCCTGAAAACTCCCACAAGTCTGAGTTTGAGCAGCCTGATCGCAGCTCCTCGTTATTGTTTCTATGCGATCGCGCCATTGTTTAGAACCGTCTGCTCGTGATTGGATGACTCAGGACACGTTATAGTGCTCAACACAAAAACTTAGATCAGATGTGATATCCTCAGAAAAGCGTGCAGTGGGTATAAAACATCACCTAGATCTATTTCCATGTCTATGAAAGCTGAGCTGATCTCTGCTCCTTTATGTTAAGTAACTCTGGTTATTTAAAGCTTTCTGATAAATCACTTTGTGCGAGTGTTTGAGTGTGCACACCTTACTATTTTTACCTCTGAGTATAGCCTCTGAATGCGCCTTGTTCTGACCTACCTACAACTCGGGTGTCTCGTCATGCCCTTTGCCAGCCTACACACAAACACACACACAACTGGTACGCACACTTCCCACGCTCATACACACACACACACACACCAATAGCTATGTCTCTCCTACGCACAGGAACTGGGGCAGGTTGTGTCGGTGCATGTATGAATAAAGCTTTATGTAAGCCATTCACTACATGCTCCCACTCACTCTGCAGACTGCGACCATTCAACACTTTCATTACGAAACCAGCCACCTTACATAAGGTTAAACTGGAGTTTGAACAATAATCAGCATGCCATAAGGTCAAACCCGCTGCTGGGTTATTATGGGTGTGTGTGTATCTGTGTGTCAGGAGGTCAGATAGCTGCCGAGGTGTGTGCGATAGCAGACGTTAAAGATGTCGTCCTTTGTGACCCCGAGTGGCAGCAAGAGTAACAGTAAGTGTTTGAATTTTGAGAACTTCAGGATGTTTTGTGTTAAAGATTCAGTCATTTAAAGCTACTTTGGATTTAGCTATGGCTTCAAGACATACTCTGGATCACTGGTTCCCAACCTGGGCGGGTCCAAACTCCACCACCTTTCTCTGAAAAGAAAAAGAGCTAATAGAACTACGGCCAAGCATCAAAGAATAAAATACTGGAAAAATCATCTCAGTATTCATCCTAAATCACTTAATTTACAAGCATTGTGTTCACTATGTTATATATTGAATATAATGTGAAATATCCATAACACATGTCACTCAGTCAGGCGTTGTCGTTGTTTACTGGATGATAGAAAAGGTACGTCATAAGGAAACAGGTTGGAGATTAGCCCTGACCTTCATAATTATAGTAAGTACCATCTTGGAAAAACCCAGAGAAACCAAAAATAGAAAAAAAAAACCTTCTCGTTACGGCAATCTGGATCAGATATCAGAGCTCGACATACCGAGGTCGCTGATGTGTTTGTTTGTAAGGTGACATGTTGTGGGGTTTATCTCCCGGATGTGACATTGTTCCTGTGGGTAAAGATGAAACAGTTGAGTAATTTAAGTGATAACACAAAGAAGTTTGTTTTTCCTAGTGCTTCATCTGTAGACTAACACTAAACCTGACCTTAATCCAACCTTAATTTACCCCGGCCGCATGTTCCAGCTACTGTACTTTAACTTCCTCTTTGGTTTACAATCGATGCATGCTACAGGTGTTATATGACAGGTACTGGTGATGTTTCACCCTGAAGGGAATATTGCCACACAAACATTATTATTAGTACTAACCTTATCTCCAAGTCATATGACCTATCATAACATCTAACGGAGTTGATGCTGCCAAACTGGATTCCCATTGTTTCTAATAGAAGAGTCAGTCCTTTGGGTTTCAGACAGCATTCTTCCACTCTTAACACCATGGAAAACATAAAAATATGACCCAGGTCTGAGCTAATGTTTCTGGTGTGAGTTTGTGTGTGTGTGTGTGTGTGTGCATAGGGGGGCTGCATGTGAAAAACACAAGGTAGCCCAAAGTTAACATTCCTGCTGCTAAGAATACAGCATGTTTTCCTCAAGTGCTATTTATAGATCTCACGTTGGGCCCCCAGACACACACGTCATTGAGCCCTGCTTACCAGCACCAAGGCCACACTGTGTGTATGTGTGTGTGTGTGTGTGTGTGTGTGTGTGTGTGTGTGTGTGTATAGATGTGAATGTGTCGCAATCAGTGTGCGGGGGAGTTTGTTTAAACCCTGAGATGAAAAAATACAAAGCAAAACTGCAACTTCAGCAGGCGTTTGTGTGTGTGTGTGTGTGTGTGTGTGTGTGTGTGTGTGTGTGTGTGTGTGTGTATGTGTGCGTGTGCTATGCGGCTCTGTGCCTCTTCTTCTGTCAGGTGTTGGTGTGGTTAAGAAACGTTAAACAACGGAAACACACACATATACACAGTGTCTACTGCAGTGTTTGCAGTGCAGTTGCAATGCCTCCCAGTACTGTATCTACGTCTGTGTGTGTGTGTGTCTCTTTTTGTGTGTGTGTGTGTTGCCTTGTTTGCTTTGTGAACGAGTACATACCAAGTTAGATCAAACTATGACAGCCCAGAGAGGAAGGAAAGGTGCTAGCGCTGATGGCTGCTCTTTCGACTTGGCCTTTTTGGACGCCTACACACATTATGACACTCCGACGTCACTTCCACAGCGCTATTTATAAGTCTTTGTGTCTTTTTAGGAACAGCGTGGGTTTGCATTGCATCGGTGACTCATTGAGTGGAAGGAGGAGGGAGGACAGGAGGGAGGGAGGAGGAGGAAGGGGTGGAGAAGGCAAAAAGCACAGATGGATTGCAGTGTGAAGAAACTAACTGAGCAATCATTGACATTTACTTTCGCACATCAGGCTTGTACTTGACTACTGCTCTGTACAACAACGTGTATGCTTTTGTGTTGCACTTATGAGCCAAAATGTTACATCTTACTGTAAATTACTTCAAGGTTTCAACACAAAACCAACACAGGGTAAGAGAGAGATGTCAGGCTCTAGGTGAAACTATCATCTGTACCAACAGTGAGTTTTGGTTTGTGTTAATGGATCATTTTGGATTACAAAACTAATTAGCTCTTTTGTTTTGCCGCAGGTCTTTTGTTGAGAAAACTGGATGACTTTTGAAGCTACAGAAAGAGGATCTACAAGCACTTTCCCCCAAAGAAAAGTTAGTATTTACCTTTTGATAATATTCAGTATGTTGATGACCTTGATTTCCTCTAGTTAACAAACACATTGCTGGCTTAAATTGTGCTCCAAAAGTTCCACCAACATGTTTTTTCTTTTTATATGTGTCCTCTTCCAGATCAGTCAAGGAGTCTTCTGCCTTTAGATGAACTGGACAGAAAAACAACGCATGTGTTTACAAAATGGCAAAAGTAGAGAAACATTTCTGCTCCCCTTTTATTTCCACTTCCTAATTCCTGTTTCCAGCCCGGCTTCACAATCAGTCTATTTCAGCAATGGACGGGTACTTCCTGCTTCTGTGAACTTGTCGGCAGCCCTCAAAGGTTCAGCTATCATGCCTGGTAGTTTTGGGACCTTGTAACCCTCCAGAACCTCCCAACTCCCCCGCCATCCCCCCGTCTCCTAACCTCTTCTAACCCACAGAAGAGCTTCACGAAAATGGAGGCCCGTGAATTAGCTGCCGCTGGGCAGAAATGCTCTAGTAAGGAACCATTGAAGGAGAAGACGCCTCTGCAACGAAAGTGGGCATCCGAGCCCTCTGCAACCACCAAACGAAGCACTTTTGCTGACCCAGAGGCAAAACATCGTGAGAGTTTGCCATGTGGTGCCACCGGGGGATCAGCACCCCAGCAGAAGTATGCATTTACAGGGAATTCTGGAAAGCTGCTATCTGGACCCTCTGCAGTTGGGGCCATAGGAGGCCCACCATCTCAAGACCCCCAAGGGCCCTTTGCACAGGGGTTCCAAAGGGGATACTCCTACCAGCTGGGTCAACCGTACCCTCAGCACCCCCAAACTGAGCGCTTCCTCTCAGGAGCCAAACCTCAGCCAGGTCTAGAGCCTCATGCCTGGCCTTTTGCTGGCCAGTTGCCCTCAGATGATCTGTACCCTGTAGGACACCCGGGGCACACTCATCCTCATGGGGCTGGGGCAGGGAGGTTTCCCCGCCAGAAATCTCCTAGTTTACCAAGCTCTTTCGGACAATATTCTCAGTCAGGCCCTGAGCCTGGAGAGGAGGGCTACAGCAAAAAAGAGCAGAAGCCGAAAAAGCCTGGTAAGTACATCTGTCACTACTGTGGCCGAGCTTGCGCCAAGCCCAGCGTCCTGAAGAAGCACATCCGCTCACATACCGGAGAGAGGCCATATCCTTGTGTACCCTGTGGCTTTTCTTTCAAAACCAAGAGCAACCTTTACAAGCATCGCAAGTCCCATGCTCATGCCATCAAGGCTGGACTCGTACCATTTTCAGAGCTAGCTGTGGCTCGCAGTGGGGACATGGACCAGGCATCCCCAGTGGGCGAGGCCGAGGTCCATTCGGATGGAGAGCAGAGTACCGACACAGATGAGGAAGGAGTGGAGGGCTCCACCATGCTGACAGACAAAGACAGCCCTATCCCACAGATCTCCTTTGAAGCTGACAAGAATACAGGTAATTTTCCAATTTCCCATCTCTATCTATCAAAACCTAAAAAGATAAGTGATGTGTATTTTTCTTTAGGAATTGTTCATTATCGTTTAATGTCTTTGCTCTAAATTGTACTCAATCCTTTGCTCTATCATGCACCATGCTTTGTTGTAGGTGGTGTGGAACCAGCATATGCAGACTCAGCTGAAGAGCTGCCCATGGGGTCGATGAAAGTGCCTATCCTTATTGTCCCCAAGCCTGGGGGAGTCCCCTCCACAGGGATGGAATGCCCGCCATTTCAGGACATAAAGGGATCACACCACATGTTGGCATCGCAGGTTGGCGGAAGGGCACATTCACTGGATGACTCCCCCACCATCAAACAACGTTTGGCCCTGAGGCTAAATGAGAAAAAGGGCCAGGACTCTGACCCTGCCATGTCCCAGTCCTTGAACCTCCTTAGTCCTCACAGCAAAGGCAGCACAGACTCTGGCTACTTTTCACGCTCTGAGAGTGCGGAACAGCAGATCAGCCCTCCAAATACTAATGTCAAGACGTACGAAGAGATTATGTTTGGTCGGACTTGGTACTACCGACCCAACTCCAGATCCAGACAGTCTATAACAGTGGCAATGGCAGGGGCAGATCCCAGCAGTCTAGCCAGCTTAAAGCAATCAGGTGCTATTCTGGAGATGGGGAAGATAGCTGAGGATCATATCTGTTTCAGAGGGGATGTAGGAGTCTCTGGAGATCCTAAGCAGTATCCAACAGGACCCTGTCAAAGCAGTACAGGGCTTCTGGAGCCTCCGTCAGATTCTGGACACCTTATTAGGAGTAACTCAATGCCAACATCCTCACCTCCTAACCTTAGTGTCCCACCGGGGATACGAGGCAGCCACTCCTTTGATGAGATGATGACATCAGATGATGTGTTTTACCCACCTCGGAGACTCAGAAGACAAGCTGCATTCGAACATTCAGCCAATGAAGCCCATGTAGGAGAGGCTGAGGGCTATGGACACATGCCCAAGAATGTAGCTTCATCTATGGGTATGAAGATGGGCGAACGCAGCCCAGGAGTCCCAGAGCATATTGCCTATAGCCCTTACGGTACTAAAGTTAGTATGTCAGAAATAGCCACAAGAAAAAGGAGGAAAGAGAAGAGTGTTGGGGATGAGGAAGACAGTCCTGGGCACTGTGACAGTAGCTGTAGTGGTTCAGTGGAGATGATAGGTGATTATGAGTTTAAACAAAGTAGTCTTGATGGATCGAGAGCCACCCCAACAGGGAAGGGCTCTCTTCATAGCGCTCATAGCCAGTCTGACAGCTTTGATACCTGTGCCAGCATGTGCTCTGAGGACATTGCACTGTTTCCTGACTCTGAGGGCAGGAAGGCAGTCGGGAATGTCATCTCAGTCATCCAGCACACCAACTCCCTCAGCCGGCCAAATTCCTTTGAGAAGTCAGAGTCCTTTGAGCAGCTAGGATATCATCCCTCAGATAAAGCTCCATCTAGCCAGTACTCTGAACAGTCAGACACAGAGATCTTTGAAGATGCTCTGAGTCCTGAATCTGCCCTACTGAGGACAGAGAGCATGGAGCAGCAGCTGCAAAGTGACAGTGACCTGGCCTCCCTCTCATCTTCATCAGCAGCAGCCTCACCTGGCCAGCCTTATCACATCCCACACAAACTAGTCCGACAACCCAACATCCAAGTTCCTGAGATCAGGGTGACGGAGGAGCCAGACAAGCCTGAGAAAGACACGGATGCTGCAATGACCAAGGAACCGGAGAAGCAGCAACAGCATGTGGAGGAGTTCCAGCTGCCACAGAGGAGTGACACACTCTCTCAGATGCCTTCGGAAAAGCTCCCACCCAAGAAGAAGAGGTTGCGCCTGGCTGATATGGAGCACTCATCCGGAGAATCAAGTTTTGAATCGACCTGCACTAGCCTTTCTCGCAGCCCCAGTCAGGAGAGCAACCTGTCCCACTCCTCTTCCTTCTCCATGTCCTTTGACCGAGATGAAGGCCTCAAGTCTGGCTCGCCCACCAAACAGGTAACATGTTGTATATTTATTGCTATCAAATATGGTGAACCAACTTTTACTGTGTGAAGCACTTTTTGAACAAATTTCTTTGTTTTGAACCAGGATGACTCATTGGCATCTTGCGGTGGACCTAAACAGTCGGAGTTCCTGACGGTGCCTGGTAGTGGTCACTCCAGCCACCACCAGCAAAGGGAGATGAGAAGGTCATCATCGGAGCAGGCACCATGCACACTGCCTACAGAGTTGCCTGAAATGCGAAGCAAATCCTTCGACTATGGAAGCTTGTCCTCCTCTAGACAGGGAGAGATATACTCCAGTGCCTCTGCAATGAAGGAACGCCGGCGTGGATATCTCGTTCGACAGGTGGGATAAGCCTGGAAGTTATAGTTGGTCATTTAGACAAGCCTTACAGCTGTTGAAATTTCCTTTGACTATATCAACATTACACTGTTACATTGTGACATGACTGACCAACACTACTTCGACAGGCTTCACTCAGTGTTTATCCAGAGGCAGTCTCCCAGGAACCAGGGCTCTCTGAGATGTCAATCAAACAGGAGAGTTTGGAACATGGAGCATGGCCTGGCCCGACAGGATCCCCCCATAGCGGCAGCGATCTAGCCTGTAGATCCAAAAGAATTGGTGGTAAGCCTTGGATTTCAGCACTTAAACCTTTTATTGAAATTGTACATGATCATGATTCGTTACATTTTTAACGAACTAATACAAAATCTAGTATAAAATTAACTTTTTTATGTTTTATGCTCAGGTGTAGGACCTCACCAACACCAACACCATCAGCACATCCTCCAGCAGAGTATCAGTGAGGACAGCCTGCAGGACGAACCTCTCTATAGCAGGTAATAAAGTCTGGGTTTCTCTATGCAACACCAAAATAACCATTCTTATTTAAGTGTCACAATATGAAATACAAATTCATGAACATTTTTATATTATTTAGGTCCCAGCAGCATCGCCTGCAGACCCAAGGCTCATCATCTGAAGGAGAACATCCAGGGCACGAGGTTATGAACAAGGAAGTAATCCAGCAGTACCAGAGTGGGCCCCCCTTCCTTTCTTTCCAGCAGCCGGGTCTGTTTTGGAATCAGGAGGCCGGTCAGACACCCAGACAGCAGCTTGACCCTCCAGGCGCAGCAGCAACTCCAAAAACTCCACATCAGATCACCAGGGAACCTGCCTGGACACCCGCACCACAAGCAACAACCGCTCCACTCCGTGCAGCAAATCCACGATCAACAGCCACACGATGGGAAATCGGAAAATCCAAGCTCTCAGATGTACCCTGCCTCTTTCTCATCTCGCAACTCTCCCATGTCCCAGCAACAACAGCAAAACTTTGTCCCGTCCAAACACTCCCTGCCCAGCTCCACCACCACCCCAATGCTTCTGCAGCAAATCCAACCTGTCTTTGCCACCCAGAACTTAGGCTCCCAGGCCTCTATGCCCGGTATGCTGGTTCCTGTACGGATCCAAACACACGTGCCAACATTTGGTAGTGTTATGTACACCAGTGTTAGCCAGCTGATAGCTACTCATGGCAGTGGGGCACAAGGGGTAGGTTCAGCCAGGCCAGGCGTTGCTGACAACAGCAACTTGTCTCCCCCAGTTGGTGTTGCAAGTGTCAGCAAACCACCTGGAGGAATTGGAGGAGGCATAAGTGGGGCAGGCTTCAACCTATCACACTTTCTGGGACAGACCGATGGTGCAGCGGCACGCTACCCACTCTGGAAGGTTCCAGATTCACTGCCAGAGCAACGCCTGAACACAGGGATCCCATTGTCACTAACGTCAGGCACCATATCCACCACAGACGCCTCAGGATCTGGCATCGGAGGCAGCAAACGCATGCTTTCCCCTGCCAGCTCTCTGGAGCTTTTCATCGAGACTAAGCAGCAGAAAAGAGTGAAGGAGGAGAGGATGTATGGACAGATTGTTAAGGAGATGAGTGCAGTGGAGCTGAGTGGAACTGAGAGCAGTAGCAAGCTTGAGAAAGGTCAGGGCAGGGGTCAGCGACCCCATCTTAAGAGTGAAGGCTCCATGGATGATTCTGAAAGAATGACCTCGTCTCCTCCACTAATTGACTTCCCTGTTGCCACCAAGATTGCCATTCCCGTCCGTTCATCTGCCCCTCACCTCCCTGATGTACCCCGGGCTGAAAGTTTCACCCCTCCTCTCCAGATTGTCACTGACCGTTCCCCGGTATCAGGTGGCCGGGACTCCCCAGAAGAGCTTGATGTGGATGAGTCAGTCCCAGAGCCCAACTCCAGCCCCCAGTCCATGGTGTCCTCCAACGATGCAGAAGACAGTGACAACACAAAACAGTCTACATCCAGTAAAATTCCTGTCAGCATGCTGGTTCAGCTAGCTGCCAACCAAAGCACAGGATTATCTGGAGCAGTGGGCCAGACCCTGCTACTCACGGATGTGGCAGACGTCCAGCAGTTTTTCCAGTTCCCCAGCCTACGAACCATGAGCAGAGTCAGCTGGTGTTTCCTGAACTACACCAAACCCAACAGCACCCAAGCTGCCTTGCGTAGCTCTGTCTACAATGCATGGTGTGTGAGCTCATACAACCCCAATCCTCTGAACCTCAGCACGAAGGCGGCTCTGGCCCTGCTCAGGTCCAAACAGAGGATAAACACTGATTTGATGTACACACATGCCGCCATGTCGCCACCCAGCTCTGGAAAACTGGTGTCATCTGTGGCCTGGAAGCTGCGGTTTGATCAGGTATGGCGCTGTAAGGATGTAAAATGCAAGTTTAAAACAGTGTTTTAAAAAATGCATTCAAGTGTGACCACTCTCTTTTGTCTCTGTAGTTGAAGCCAGAGCTGATGCCAGTTGATGTCAGTAATTTTGGGAGGAAGATGAAGGGAGTGGTGTCGTGGGACCGTTCGAAGGAGGAGCAAGTGGAGAAGGAGGTCTCAGTCAAACAGCCGGCCACCGAACCGACCCGCATCAAGATCTTTGAAGGCGGGTACGTCAAGAAAAACACACACACACACACACACAGTCAAGTGACAGACATAATTTCTGCATTATACTAGTCGCTGGGATGAGTGCGCATATTTTCTTGCAGTTCTACACTACATGAAATCTTAACGATAGAGCTGATGTTTGCATTTTAAAGCATGTAAGTGTAGTCCCTGCTGTTTGTCCTCGCATCGTAAATCACATCAAAGATTATTTTAGAGTTTGTTTCATGCCCCCTTGGAGACCAGCGGGGTGAAGAGCAGAGAGTCTAATACTGAAAGTCTATTTATTCTTCCGTGACGGGGAAATTACTGCTAGAATTTAAATCGCCTGTTAAAGAAATCAAAGTCAATCTTACGTAGAAATGTTTGATATGATTATATCACTTTGTTTTGGAGGGGTCTTCATAGAAATCTTTCATTTGTTGGTTTCTTTGTCAGCGTGATGTCTCAGTGACATCTGGTGCACAGACAGCACTTTGTTGAGGAGTAATTGGTCAGATTCTGACAGTGATTGGGATCTGGGCTCTCTAACATTACGAGCTGACACTGAGAAGGCTGCAGTCCTGACGCCAAGCCATTAAGCCACTTTTCAGAGTCAAGAATCAATCAGTCAGACTCAACGATCAAAGTGCGCGATAGCAAGCATGGCAAGATGTTTTCAGCCATCTTGAAGATCTCAGATTAAACAGCAGATATCCGTTACTCTCGCCTCACGAGGGGGCTCAGATTCACACTCACACTGAGCTGACTAATTACTGTTTTTCCAACCTTACACCTAAATATTGAACAAAAATAAACTCAGATGGCCTTTGTGTGAACTTTACGGACATCTGTTTCGTTACGATTAATCCAAAAATCTTCTTAGGTGTAAAAATTCAAAAGCTTAATTTGTGCCTGTGAGAGTCAGGCCAAGAGTCTGGTAAGCCCATCACAGGCATTGTTGTAATTCTCACTCTCACTTTCATGGACTGGTGTGAATCCGTCCCTCATGAATCTCCGGGATGAATCTGATATTTCAGAATTAATAAATTTGGCTCTTTGCTACCGTAAAACATCAAAAGCTGGCAAATGTTTGCTCAGATCCGTACTGGTCTTTATTCTTTGATTCGATATTTTTGGATGTCAGACATAATTATAACTGTATTATACAGCAGAAGTTCTTTATTTTTCAGCCAAGGACACTTTACAAGACAGAGAATATACAGAGGATCCCCTCGTGTGTCTGTTGGAACGATGGAAGAAAAGTATTGGAAAGATATTAGACATGTCTTAAAAATATCTCACACTCACAGAATTCCCATAATGCATGCTTGACTGGCAGGATGTTATAAGAGTTATAGATTTGTTAGATCAAAATCTATGAATTATTATAGATTTTAAACTATTTTAGCCTTTTCAAGGCTTTTCCAGGACCCTTGAGGGTCCCTGGACTCCTGTTTGAGAATCGCAGTATTTAGAGGAAGTCACAGCTGTTTGTGATCAGATTTTTAAATCTTTTTTAATCTTGGTGTGTGATGAGATAATTTTCCATTTCACCATTTCAGATGAGTCAAGCGCGCACTGTGTTTGTGTCACAGCCGCAGAGCGATCTGATATAGATTTTGCAGCAATAAAAGTTTTTGTTTGATAGCGATAGAGCCACAAGGATCCTTTATTATGAGTAAAAGTCCCATAAAGCTCATTTTTCCACATAGAAAGCAGAGAAATGTGTCCTAACATGTACGTTAAATGGTCAAATAAAGGCCGTATGAGGGGAGTTAAAGCTCGAAACCCCTGTAGTTTGAGACATTCCTACAGTATCATAATGTTTTATAGTCTTACAGTAGAGCCAGTAAGACCAAGGTTACTGAATGGAACAGACACAAACATGCAAATACCCTCACACACACACACACACACACATGCGGGGAGTTATTAAATGCAGCAGACAGTGAAGTAATTCTCTTTTGTCCCCAAAGGACACTTTAGAAGCAGTAAGTGGATAAAAGCATACAAACAGGGCACACACACACACACACACACACACACTCATGCACTTCCATAAACAGTATGCATACCAGTAATAAGCAAACAGACGCACGACAAAAAAAAACACATCAATCTCCGCAAGAAAAAAGAAAAAACAAAAGTCGGGATCGAAATCTTTCTGGATGAAAGAAATCCAAGTTTTCTGCCGCAGACAACAAATCTATTACTTCTCCCTGTTCCTTGAAAGTTTTCAGTAGTTTTCTGAAAGAGAATCTGCTTTATGATCTTACCGTGTGCTGCGAATAAAACAGAATAAAACAAAAAAATAATCATCATAATTCATTTTCATAACTGGCCGCAGCTGTGTAAACGTCTCGGCTCAGGCGAGCGTTCAGAGGTATTTCCCACCCACCTCCACCCCCAAACACCCACCCAACCACCCACCCAGCCCTCGCCGATGCAGACGGATTGTTTGATGTACCTGATATTGGACCTCCTCTTAACACACGAGGCCCTGAACTAACCCATTACCTGCTCCTCGAGCCACTGCAGACAGGACAGGAAACGACACAGTTCACCAGCTGCAGTCATTTTCCTGAATGCAGCAGACAGACAGACAGACAGACAGACAGACAGACAGACAGCATTTACCAGCGTTTGACTGGTGGTTGGTGGTAATTTCCCTCCACGACAGACAAACTCATGCAGACATGCACTTGATCCCGCTGCCAAGTGTCCGCTGTTTCACTCGATCCCTCATCTGGGATAGTCTTGACAGTGATGTCTTGTAAAAGAATAAGTGGGACTGCGGTTTGAAAGCAGCAGCATGAAGAAGACTACGAACACAAAACCCCCCGAGGTGGAACGCTGCATTGTTTCTCCTTTTAGCTTGTGATCCCTGAAAACAAAGAAATGTACTACAGTCGCATATTTCTGCGGGTTACGAGCAGGTCATCTAAAGAGGGATTTCTTTCCCCTGTTTAATTTCAATAGTTCTCCGAGGCATGTGACCGGTAACTGAAGGAGAAAAGCAAAAGATTAAAGGAACATCTGAAAAAACACTCCTGACATATATATCCTGTTAATCATCCTGAGACTGCGCACAGTATGAGCGTGATGATACATTAGCATGGACAGAGTTCAGCCAGTGAGGCACAAGAAATTGCAGCTTAATTAAAGAAATATTTGAGGTTATTTCTTATTTTTGAGACAAATTTAAGCTATCCTCATCAAAAAACAGACAATGTGTGTGTGATTTTTAAAAAACAAGCCAGTGTCACGTCCAGAAACTTGATTTTAACATACGGTAATCCACGTGTGACCTCAAAAGATATTTTGGGAGCTTCATAGGCAAATATATACGACATAAAACAATGTTTATTTTCATTTCATTCATGATAAAATAGGAAAAAATAATGAAGATTTCTGTTTGTTTCCTCTGAGATGCAGCATTTTTAATCTGTCTTGACTTCTGACATCTCTGAACTGCATCACACACCACATGAAGCTCTCCCTCTGCACGGCACTACAGCTCCTTTGTCCTTTATTCGTGTTGCATCCAGATTGATGTCACACTCTCGGGCCTTTCTCTCTCTCTCTCCCCCTCTTAAGATCTTAAAAACACTTCTTTTCAGCCGTATCCAAGCAGAACCTCTGCGTCAGCAAACATTTGCGTCCTGATGCATGACAATGAATCTCTACCCGCTGCAGGGCTGCTGACCTTTGACCTCTCTGAGGATGTGTGAGGGTGCATCGCAAAGAAAGCATTATGCTTTATATATATGTACATATACAGTCTTTTTGCTGTCACCGTAGTTTCTTGTTCACTCCAGGAAGGAGGAAAAGGTGGCGCGAGAGGGTTGCATCTATAAACTAGTCCTGCACACTGGACCTTAATGGAAAGAAACACATCATCATGCAGTCTTTGTTGCTCTCTCTTTCTTCCAGGTACAAATCCAATGAGGACTACGTTTACGTCCGCGGTCGCGGTCGGGGGAAATACATCTGCGAGGAGTGCGGCATCCGCTGCAAGAAGCCCAGCATGCTGAAGAAACACATCCGAACGCACACCGACGTCCGGCCGTACGTCTGCAAGTTCTGCAACTTCGCCTTCAAGACGAAAGGTAGAACGTCTTCCTTGCTCAGTCTTCATACTGCCTGACTGTGAACTCTGTCCGCCTGCCGTCACCGTTAGACATTTAAATGTTTCATAATCGTTCGTCGGGGTAGAAAAACCTCTTTGGGTCATCGTGTTGCAGTAAAGCTGTCTTCAGACACGAGACCAATCATATATTTTAGCAAGAGAACTCCACATTAGAGCTTCAAGTGAAGAATTAAATCCTTAAATAAAGAACTAAGTGGTTAAATGAATGAATAAAACATGCACGGAGGCTGTTTTCTGTCGCTGTGGTCAGACAGGAACCTCCATCATATTTGGTTGAAGAGGCTGACTCGCCGATATGTGATCTTTAATAGAAAAACATGATCTGCCTGATAGATTTTCAAACCTTAAACTTCTTTATGTACGGTACATGTGTGTGAAGCAGACACGGTCCAGCCATTTTGTCATTAAATTACATAATGTATAAATTATATATAATTTCTAAATTCTAATTTTTGCGGTGTCGCTCTTTTTTCCTCTTTTTTCCATTTCACCCTCTTTTCTTTTCGCTCTTGCGTCGACGCAGCCAAACGAGCTCTGGTTTCCAGTAAGACTAGTCGAAGGGTCATTAAATGGTGTGTGTGTGTGTGTGTGTGTGTGTGTGTGTTTTGCAGGAAACCTGACGAAGCACATGAAGTCGAAGGCTCATATGAAAAAGTGTCTGGAGTTGGGAGTCTCCATGTCTTCTGTTGAGGACAACGAGGCAGATGAAGGAGGTAGGTAACACACACACACACACGAACACACACACTCCAGGAACTGCAATGACATCCTGCCGTCTCGTTGAGCGCCGCCTGCTGTCTTTGGCTCGGAGCATGTTGTACAGAGACAATTAGTGTAATGGAAAGCAGAGCTCATCCTGACAGCCAGGACTCGTGTCGAACCGCTTCGCTCGACGCACCGGGCGCTTTGAAAACACACAGAAAACATCCGTCCTGCATTTGTTTGAGGTCTCTTATTATATTATTCTAATGTTCCCATGAACAGTTTTTGTTTCCCTCCACTGACTCAAAAATAGCAACAAACACTTCCTGTTCATCACCCCTGACTGCCGTCACGGCGGGTTTCACGCGCTTCATGAGCCGAGAAGTCCACTTTTTCCATTAATCAGCTGATATGATGGAAATAATCTGAAAATGATTACCTGAGGGGGGGCGAATATGATTTCCCATGAAATATTCAGAAATAATAAATTGTCATCAGCTGTCTCTCGAGGGCCGTGCCGCTTTCCAAACAGATGAGTCGGGGGGGTTCGGCGACTCGTTAATCTTCTGATGACTTGATTATGAAGCTGGAAATTGGTGTGACTCATTTTGTTTTCACCATTAAAGACAACAACGACGCCTCTGTCGTGCTTCCAGGTGACGTCTGTGCCGTGTGTCAACGAAGAAACTCAGGATTTAGACTTCAAATTACTGCGTTAAATGGGGATGGAAGGCAGCTGTGTTGGTATTTGAGTAATTAAAGGTCCAGTGTGTGAGATTTGGGGCCTTTATTTCCAGGATAATGCAGACGTGGAATATAAAATTCATAACTATGTTGAAAATAAGAATATTTTACATTTTTGTTGCATTACGTTACGTTTCATTGAAGCTTTATTTGCACCTAGTCTGACGGACAAACCCAAAGACTTGTCAACGCGCTCTCTGCAGGACGTTTTACTGTTGGGCCAACTACAAGTCTGTTTGGATGATTACCCCACATGTAAATCGAAGACCTCTCAGCGCCCACAGGGCAGGAATTTAGCCTTGAGCCATTCCCACCGGCCGCCCGGCTCACAGGTGACCGCACCGCTGTGTGTGTTTTACCTGTCAGCAGGTGTTTGAGCGTAAAAGTTAAAGGATCTGGGTTGTTTGAGTGGGTGAACTAAGCCGTTATCATAATACTGCACACAAACATCTGACTGGGAGCTGCTGTTATTTTCCACCGTTTTCCACTGCTTAAATTGACCCTGTGTGTGTGTGTGTGTGTGCACGTGTGTGTGTGTTGGCTCTGTGTTTAATTGGGACACAAACCCACCCACCCACACACACACACACACACACACACACGGGGGATTTTTTGGAAAAGAGAGAGCTACAGAAAGTCAGTCAGTGAGTCGTCGAGACATAAACATTTGTGGTTTGTGAAAAAGTGTTGTATATAAGAGTCTAACTGGAAAAGTAGTCCAGTGTTAGTGGATCTGATTTCCGCTCATAGCAGTCGGCTAAATACAATTTATTAACTCCAAACGCCTTCTGCTGCTCCACTTCTGGAGGGCGACCAAATCAAACCGTTAAAAAGCAGAATATGCCGTATATCATGCCTGTATTTTTTTTATTTTGACTTCTGGCTGCGTGAAATCGTCTCAAAGAACTTCATCAACTTTGACTCTTTTGCTCACAAACTCGGTGTTTTCTTTCTCGCTCACTTATCGGCCGATCAGTTAACAATAAAGTCAAAGTGATGCTTGGTCACCTGCCAACAGTAACGCTGCAGTTACTGTACGATGAGGCCTCGCCAACGTTTGGCTGGCGGCCATCCTGCACAGAGAGTTTTTCGTCTTCGCTAACTTTTGTTTTTATTGTGTTTTGTGTTTCATTGGTGCGAGCTGCTGGGAAAGCGGTTTTCACTGCTAAACTCTTCCTGCTGCCACAAATTATCCACACAAACTCTTCGTCTTTCTTTTGTTTGCTGTTTCCTCTCACACTTTTCCTCCTCTTCTTCCTCTACCTTTCCTTTTTCCTCCTCACATTCTTCTTTTGCTTCTTCTACTTGCTTACTTTCCTTCATTTCTTCCTCTTCTTGCTCCATCTCTGCTTCCTTTACTTCCTTCTTCCTCACCTCTTCCTTTTCTTCTTCTTTTCTTGATTCCTCTCTTATATTCCTCCTCTTCTTCCTCATCTTGCTTCTTCTACTTTCTTTATTCTTCCCTTCATTTGTCCGACTTCCTTTACTCTGTGTTTCCTATGAAGTCTATGAAGGTTCTCTTCTCCTTCCACTATTCCTCATTCCTATTTCTCATCCTGCAGCTGCGTCCTTCTTCTTCTTCCTCTTCCTAACCTCTCTTCTCTCCTCCTCCTCTCATAGATGTCGGAGATGAAGGTCAGAGGTCTGAGAAGATTTCCAGAGGTGCCATGGCGGAGCACCAGTTCTCAGATGCCGACGACTCAGAGGGCGGGGAGGAAGACGGCGATGAGGTGGATGATGACGACACGAAGAGGATGACTACGACGGCGACTCCACGCCGAAGACTCGCTCTCGCTCCACCAGCCCGCAGCCTTACGCCCTGCCCTCCATGTCAATCACAGCTGTGGCCTCCTCCCATCAAGCTCCTCACCTTTCTCATCATTCAGCCTCCGACCTCCTGGGAAACACCAACAAGCCTCCGCTGTTTGGCTACTTCACCACCGTGCCGAGCATCCAGATCACGCCGCAGGCTCCACCCAGCGACCCGGCAGGGAGGGAGCGCAGTCAGGCGGAGTACCAGAGAGGCCTGCAGCGTGCGCTGGGCAGCAGGCTGCTTGTCCCGCCCTCCTCCTCCATGGATGAAGACCTCCCCGTCCCCTCCCCAGACCTCTCCTCCCCCTCCTCCCGCCTGTCCTCGCCCGGGCTCGACCACTCCGGCTGCCCGTCCCCCATCTCCCCTTCATCCTCCCCTTCGGCCAACCGATACCTCTCCCCACATCGTGACCTCTCGCCTCACACCGGACACCTCTCACCTCGGCGGGACATCTCTCCCCTGCGTCACATCTCCCCCAAGAGGGACCTGGGAGTGTCTGGGGGATACCGGCGAGACCTCTCCCCCAGGAGAGGACACCTCTCGCTGCTCTCCCCGCTGTCTCGACCCACGTCTCCGGCAGGAAGAGAATACAAGCGCGACCTTTCACCGCGAGGCCGCCACAGGGGGATGATCCGGCCTGTTTCTCCTCGCCGAGGGCTGCACCAACACCTCCACCACCAAAGGTGAGTCGAGGGCTTTATTGGATGATTTCATTCACAAGAATAACAAACTTTGAGTGTCCAGGCTCTTTTAAACAGCTCATTTGGGTGGAATTAGGTGAAAATAATAAAAAAATCAACCAACACTTTAATAAAAATCGCATATTTCAAAGGAAAAGGTGCTGCTATACATACAAATGTACAAAATCAGCATTGCAAGGCTAATTTCATGATGCATTATTAAGTCAAAGGTTGGAAGTTTTACACTTGATGAAGATTTAATGAGATTTTTTTTTTAATATGACCTCCAGCCAGCAGAGCGGATCTCGGGGCCTCAGGCCGGGTCACCAGGCCGGCGTGCTGGGTCAGGCCGAGCTGGACCCGCTGGGACGTTGCAGAGGCAGCGCGGAGATGGAGACGGTGAGCGTCCACGAAACTTCTAAATTAGTGACTGCTCTTCTTCTCTAAGCCAACTTTTCACTTACACCTTTTTGGGGTTACGAACCCGTGCCACTCTTTGGCATGATGCACCTGAATGATATTTGCATTTTGGAAAGACTTCATAACCCGGGTCATCTTTGTGTCACAGAGTTTTGGCTTCAGTACAGAAGAACGATGACATTTGGCAGCAGTTGATTCAAGTTTGTCTGGAGAGAGTGTGTGTGTGTGTGTGTGTGTGTGTGTGTGTGTGTGTGGTGACTTGGTTTGCTTATGAATTTCAATTTGTCGCTTTTTGTTTTTATGAAGTCTGGCAGCAGAGTTTTATTTGGAAAAGTGGTGGCGAGTCTTTGTTCGCGTGAATGGACTTCTCACTCTGAGCTCATGAAACGGCGAACTTCTTCTTCTCTTCTTGATTAGAGTCTTTCGCCTCTCTAAACGCTACAAACAGGCACGTCGACGCTCGCAGCTGCCGCTCACCAAACTTTCTGTGCTCCGATGTTGAACCTGAAGGAGAGAAAAAAACGACGGAAGAAAGACGAGGAGAAGCTCGAAGCGGGGGGGAGAAAAGGAAGAAAGACAAGCGCTTAGAGACAAAAGTGGAGAGAAGAAAACCGTCTGGCAGACGGAGCAGAGACATTCAGAGAGGATGAGGGAATAAAGAGCGAGTCAGATAGAGCGAATGTGTTAGAGAGGGGATGATTGAAGATAGGGCTGCTGGGTTTTGGTGGTAATGGGATCTTGGCTGGCGGTGGTGTGGTTAATAACGCGGCTGTTTTTCTTCTTAAGAGCCCTACTTCAAACTCTGGCTTCTGCTGCTGGTCCCACTTAAACAAAGCGTGAAGCAGAGAGCGAGACTGGGCTCGGGCTTTGATAGCCGAGCGTTCTTCCAATGATAGATTAATGTTTTAACAGCCATTATTCAGGCTCAAGATGTTTGACTGAGCCTCCACGCTTTCTATTTGTTTTTTCTACCAACACCTGCTGCCCGGCACAACCGCACACTTCTGTTTTTGCACTTTTCATCAAGACGTATTAATTTATTTTGTCACATAATATTTGGTTTTCCATCGCGAAGCCTCAAATGTGTGTTTATTGTAACTAGCGCTGTCCAATGAGGGTGTGTATTTCTTTTCGTGTGGTTTGTGCCGTAACATTAAATTTAAACGTCAGACTTAAAATCAACACAGAAGTTTTTTTTTGGTGGAAGAGGAAATTTGGACTGATAGTTTTGGGTTTATTCTCAGTCTTCCATGCACAGCAGGAGCTTCTCCACGTCAGCTCGAGTCAGGCTGGTCCCGTTAGCTTCCTGTGAGTTCTCGGCTCGGTTACGTAACGTTGGATTTCAACAGAGCTCTTCCTGCTGAAGAGTCAAACTGGAATTCCCGTTAGAGAAGTAGAAACTTTGAGGTTAGCTCACTGCTTCGTGGTTACGTCCACAGATGGTTTGAATGTTCGTGTCCTCTTGTGTTTGCAGGAACATCGTCCGGGCTCACCGTCGTCAGGGGAACGGGACCAGGGCGGTAGCCGCGGTAACCAGTCCAGCCCGCCTCACCAAGTCCTGTTCAGTCACCTTCCTCTTCATTCTCAACTCCAGGTATTTTATTATTTATTTATTTATTTAGTGTTGTTTGAATATTTGATTTTATTTGAGAAAATTCATTTAATATAATAAATATAATTTTGTGTATTTTCTTTATTTTTTAAATTTGATTATATTATTAATAATAATAATAATAATAATAATATAATAAATTATATTTATTTTACTTTTCATTTATATTATATATAAATGAAACATATATTATATATTTTTTTATTTTTGTCATAGTTTTTGTTTACACTTTTAAAATACATTTTATACATTTATATGAATTTATTATATTATTTCTTATTTTATTATTTTGTGCATTTTATTCTGTAAACTGCTTTGTAAATACCAAAATACAGATTTATTGTGGAAAGTACACCTTTTTATTAGCACTATAAAATAATTTTGCTGGATATAAAATAACTCATACGCAATCAAGTTGAGTTTAGAAGCGTAAATTATCTTTTTTCTGTGGTGGATTAATCCAGATTTGGGCTTCAGACTTTCTCACCATGTGACTCAAACTCAAATTGTGTTTTCAGGTGCGTTCTCCGTTCCCGATGATCCCCATCGGAGGGATCCAGATGGTACACTCCGTCCCGACCTCCGTCACCACCCCTCTGCCGCAGCAGGCGGCGCAGCAGGTCGCATCCCGCCTGGTGCTGCAGAAGAGCACGTCAGAGGACTCCACCAGCGGCGAGGCCGCCGCCCCTCATCCCAGCTCCTTCACTGAGAGAGGAGTTCGAGGAGGCGAGAGGCTGAGGGAGTTGGCTTCACTCACCTCTCGTCGCAGGAGAGGGAAGCAGCAGGAGGAGGAGGAGGAGGAGCGAGGCTGGAGCAGGAGGAGAGCATCCAGACCTGCACCAAGGCCATCGCCTCGCTCTGCATCGACACGGAGGAGCTCGCCGAGAGAGGAGGAGGAGTCAGGGTGGATAAATTGAAAGACGGAGGCAGAGCTTCGTCCTCCTCTTCCTCTCCTTCTGCGCTGTCCTCCGACTCCCATCAACAGCAGCGCTCGCCGTCCATCTCCATGTCGCCGCCCTCTCCTCATCCTTCACCATCTCCTCCACAAGGTCCCGGGATTCAGCACTTTAGCGGCCTGGAGCTCAGGCCCCCTTACCCATCCATCCCCGCCTCCCCTCACGCCTCCTCCTCCTCCTCCTCCTCCCCCTCCCCTTCTTCTTCCTCCTCCTCTCCTCACCCTCCCAGCCCCGGATCCGACGCCCTCCTGCCTTCGACAGCGTCCAAACCTCTCAAGCCGGAGAGAGACAGGGAGGGCGAAAGCACAAAAAGAAACAAAGACGCGTCGTAGGGCTGCAGGAGGAGGCGAACACGAGGAGGAGAGGCGACGGATTTCTTTACTTGTTTTTGGATAATACGAAGGGATGAAGTGCAACAGAGAGAGAAACATGACTTTTGCACACTTTACACACACATTCTTCAGTTTATACACACATGCACACACTCTCTCTCTCTAACACACACACACACACACACACACACGAATACAAAGAAACAGCTCTTGTCAAAAAATTTTAAAAAGACTAAAACACGAACTACTGGACTTTTCACGTGTCACATGTACAGCATGCCTGATGGAAGCGGAGGCCTGCTCTCAGAGAGAACTTTCTTATTTAAAGACTTTAAAGACGGTTACACATGTACGTTAACTCCACCACCAACACATGAGCCCGACCAAAACCTGCTCTTAAAAAGAAAAAAGAAGGACTCTGGTTGAAACGGTACGTCAGAAACAGACAAAAAAAAGAATCAGACAGCTATGTGTGTGCCTTTTCTTTAACCTGTTTAGTTTTTTGTTGTTTTTGCTTATATTCATATATGAGCAAACAAAGCAGGAAGGTAAATGTAAATACAATATCACGTTTTGCGTATCAGCTTTGTAATAAATGCAACCCCCCCTCCTCCTCCTCCTCCTCTTCTTCCCTCCCTACTTCCTGTGTTTCTCCTTTTTTTTTTTTTTTTTTTGGACACCTTAAATGTCTCGACAAGCGATGTGAAGTTATGGATATTACTATTACGTACGGTTGCACTAAAACATATTTTTATATGAGTGAAATTTTAAAAAATGGCTTTTTTTGTGTACAGCGGCGATTCTATAATACTATTTATTATTGTTACCATGTTTCATAAATTGTACATTTTTTCTTAAATGTCGTGGATGCCTTTTTCTATGTAAAGCATGGGTTTTTTGCTATCGCTTACATTAGGGCGAGGATATGTACACTGTAATATGGCTTTATATGTTAGACCTATTTATATACGTCTAAGTGAGCCCCCTCTACTTGGAGGTATATACACATAGAAGTAAGATTTACCAGAATATTTACCCAGCATATGAATACATACAGTATATAGAATCTATCAACCTGTCTATCTATCTATCTATCTATCTATCTATCTATCTATCTATCTATCTATCTGCACTTAACATTTAGAATGACATTCACATTAAGGTTATGGTAGTTTGCTTGTACATTTTCCGTGCTGCTCTCTTTGCCTGTCCCTGGTTGTTTTTTACTTTCGTGGTATTATAATTTCTCGTTTTCGGTTGATTTACGAGGCACAGATTTGCTCTCAGCATTAAGTGAATGAACATGCCTTCTTGCACCGTGGCATTCTGCTCTATTGTTGTTGTTTTGTTTTGGTTTTTTTTTAAACCCACCTCCTGCACACACCCCGCCACACTCCTCCTCCTCCTCCTCCTCCTCTTCGTCCTCCTTCTCCTCCTCCGTCGTCGCCACGAATTTCAGACGACGTTGCGGCGATTATCAGCCGCGTTTTTTTATCCATCGGATATCTGAGCAACGGGGAGGGGGAAACATTCCAATCCATGTAAATAATATTCAGTCGACTCCCTTCAACACACGTGTTTCTTCTTTGGCATTGATGCACATCGTGGCCATGGCAATCAACCCACCGAAACTCTTATTTAATGGCTTTTCATTTCTTGGGGACACAAACAAACACATACACCAAACTCTCTGACAAATTGCACCTTATATTTCGTAGGATCTCAGCTATGGAAGTCCCAGCACTCTGGTCAGTTTTTTTTTTTTTTTTTGCAACAAACTTTGATAGAAGTGTTTAGGAGGTGAAACTGCTCCCGTGCTCCGAAAATCCCAAAATTGTCTTGAAAAAATTAATAATAATACATTTAACAGTTGTGACATTGAGGCTTTCTGCACTGCTTTTTTTATTTGCCTCCTGGGATCCCTCCTTCTCTCCTGGATATTCTTGTGTAGCTAAGCAATATTTAGCCAAAACTCTGCTCACTGGCAGGGAAGTGTATTTGTTGCAAGGCAACAATAAGCGTACTTAAAAACCCTAAAATCAGGAGAAGGAGGGAGAGGTTCGGGAGGTCGTGGTGATTTCAGTGACACAACTCGTTTTTCTCTTTTGACAGTTTTGGGTGGAGTCGGGCAGGCTGCAATGTGAGTGTGTATCTCTGTATTCTGTATCGGTGTGTATTCGACCAGTATATCCTCTTCTTACGACTCTTTTTCTATTTCGATCCTCCCTCTGTTATGTACACTTATCATGACGACAATGATGTCTTTAAAAAAAAAGTCTCTTTCTCTCTTTCAAAGATATCAAAGCACAAGTCATTGTTTAGAAATGACAACAATACAAAAACAAAAAAAGGACAAAAAAAGGTAAACGTGCATATAAAAGGGTAACTTTTGTGATGGTGTTCTGTGGAATTAATACAAATATCATGTATGAACCCAGTTGCAACAAGGAATCGCAGTAGAAGTGGAAAAATGGATTGTTGTTTTCAAATAAATATGAATAGAATAATATGTTTGGGCTCCTTTTTTACTGCCTGTTATTGTGTGATGATGACAGTATTGTGTTAGCACTGTCGCCTCGCAACAAGAAGGTTACTGGTTCGAACGCCCAGCTGGGGCCTTTCTTCCTCCCACAGTCCAAAAACATGCCGGAGGATCGTCAGATTTTTTTTTCACAGTCAAAATTTTGAGAAAAAAAGTTTTATTTTTAAGAAAAAAATTATTTTGAGGTAAAATGTCAGAATTTTGAGTCCAGTGTGGACCCTTAGGCAAGGTCCTTAAAGCTACCAGCCTTACTTCATGATGTGACACGTGGGTGCTTTTTGACTGTTATCTAGCTCCACTTATGAAGATGAATGTTCATCATTGGTAGCTTCACACAGGGTGTGTGTGGCGCACTGGATAATGCTGCTGACTTTCACCTGGGAGATCCGAGTTCGAATCCAGTGGTGGACCCTTAGGCACAGTCCTTTAAAAGCTTTTTGCTGTTATCTAGCTCCACTTATGAAAGATGATGTTCGTCATTGGTAGCTCACAACCTTAGAGGCAAATCCCTTTAAGCTACGCCTACTTCATGATGCGACAACGTGGAATGCTTTGAAACCCATCAGTCTAACCAAGGAACAGCTGTTAGGGTTTCAAAATATGCGATCAGAAACTGCTATCACAACTAGAGGTCGATGAGGTGCAAAAAACAGACCTTAGGCAAGGTCCTTAAAGCTACCAGCCTACTTCATGATGCGACACGTGGATGCTTTGAAACCCATCAGTCTAACCAAGGAACAGCTGTTAGGGTTTCAAAATATGCGATCAGAAACTGCTATCACAACTAGAGGTCGATGAGGTGCAAAAAAAGTCACTGTATAGTATGGCAAAAAAGTCATAGTATAGTATGGTAAAAAAAAGTCATAGTATGTTTAAAAAAAAGTCATAGTATAGTATGGCAAAAAAAAGTCAGTATATTATGCCAAAAAAAAGCCATACTATGGCAAGAAATGTCATAGTATAGTATGCCCAAAAAAAGTCATAGTATAGTATGCCCAAAAAGGTCATAGTATAGTATGGCAAAAAGTCATAGTTTAGTATGGTTAAAAAAAACTCATAGTGTGTAAAAAAAAAGTCATAGTATAGTATAGTAAAAAAAAATCATAGTATAGTATAGTAAAAAAAATCATAGTATAGTATGGCAAAAAAAAGTCAGTACAGTATGGCAAAAAATGTCAGTTTAGTATGGTTAAAAAAACCTCATAGTATGTAAAAAAAAGTCATAGTATAGTATGGCAAAAAAAATCATAGTATATTATGCCAAAAAAAAGTCATAGTATAGTATGGCAAAAAAGTCACTGTATAGTATGGCAAAAAAAAGTCATAGTATAGTATGGCAAAAAGTCATAGTATGGCAAAAAAAATCCTAGTATATATGCCAAAAAGTCATAGTATAGTATGGCAAAAAAAGTATATTATGCCAAAAAAAAGTCATAGTATAGTATGGCCCAAACAAGTCACTGTTTATAGTATGGCAAAAAAGTCAATAGTAAGTATGCCCAAAAAAAGTCATAGTATAGTATGGCAAAAAAAAGTCATAGTATAGTATGGCAAAAAAGTCATATTATAGTATAGTAAAAAAAATCATAGTATAGTATGTCAAAAAAGTCATAGTATAGTATGGCAAAAAAGTCATATTATAGTATAGCAAAAAAATCATAGTATAGTATGTCAAAAAAAGTATATTATGCCAAAAAAAAAGTCATAGTATGGTATGCCAAAAAAAGTCATAGTATAGTATAGTAAAAAAAATCATAGTATAGTATGGCAAAAAAAGTCATAGTACAGTATGGCAAAAAAAATGTCATAGTTTAGTATGGTTAAAAAAACCTCATAGTATGTAAAAAAAAGTCATAGTATAGTATGGCAAAAAAAATCATAGTATATTATGCCTAAAAAAAGTCATAGTATAGTATGGCAAAAAAGTATGGCAAAAAAAAATCATAGTATATTATGCCAAAAAAAAGTCATAGTGTAGTATGGCAAAAAAGGTACTGTATAGTATGGCAAAAAAAGTCATAGTATAGTATGCCCAAAAAAAGTCATAGTATAGTATGGCAAAAAAAAAGTCATAGTATATCATGCCCAAAAAAAGTCATAGTATAGTATGGCAAAAAAAAAGTCATAGTATAGTATGGCAAAAAAAGTCATAGTACAGTATGGCAAAAAAATGTCATAGTTTAGTATGGTTAAAAAAAACCTCATAGTATGTAAAAAAAAAAGTCATAGTATAGTATGGCAAAAAAAAAGTCATAGTATATTATGCCAAAAAAAAGTCATAGTATAGTATGGCAAAAAAAGTCATAGTATAGTATGGCAAGAAATGTCATAGTATAGTATGCCCAAAAAAAGTCATAGTATAGTATGGCAAAAAAGTCACTGTATAGTATGGCAAAAAAAGTCATAGTATAGTATGCCCAAAAAAAGTCATAGTATAGTATGGCAAAAAAAGTCATATTATAGTATAGTAAAAAAAATCATAGTATAGTATGTCAAAAAAGTCATAGTATAGTATGGCAAAAAAGTCATATTATAGTATAGCAAAAAAATCATAGTATAGTATGTCAAAAAAAGTATATTATGCCAAAAAAAAAGTCATAGTATGGTATGCCAAAAAAAGTCATAGTATAGTATAGTAAAAAAAATCATAGTATAGTATGGCAAAAAAAGTCATAGTACAGTATGGCAAAAAAAATGTCATAGTTTAGTATGGTTAAAAAAACCTCATAGTATGTAAAAAAAAGTCATAGTATAGTATGGCAAAAAAAATCATAGTATATTATGCCTAAAAAAAGTCATAGTATAGTATGGCAAAAAAAATCATAGTATATTATGCCAAAAAAAAGTCATAGTATAGTATGGCAAAAAAAGTCATAGTATAGTATGGCAAGAAATGTCATAGTATAGTATGCCCAAAAAAAGTCATAGTATAGTATGGCAAAAAAGTCACTGTATAGTATGGCAAAAAAAGTCATAGTATAGTATGCCCAAAAAAAGTCATAGTATAGTATGGCAAAAAAAGTCATATTATAGTATAGTAAAAAAAATCATAGTATAGTATGTCAAAAAAGTCATAGTATAGTATGGCAAAAAAGTCTATTATAGTATAGCAAAAAAATCATAGTATTAGTATGTCAAAAAAAGTATATTTATGCCAAAAAAAAAGTCATAGTATGGTATGCCAAAAAAGTCATAGTATAGTATAGTAAAAAAAATCATAGTATAGTATGGCAAAAAAAAGTCATAGTCCGTATGGCAAAAAAAATGTCATAGTTTAGTATGGTTAAAAAAACCTCATAGTATGTAAAAAAAAGTCATAGTATAGTATGGCAAAAAAAATCATAGTATATTATGCCTAAAAAAAGTCATAGTGTAGTATGGCAAAAAAGTTACTGTATAGTATGGCAAAAAAAAGTCATTAGTATAGTATGCCCAAAAAAAGTCATAGTATAGTATGGCAAAAAAAAAGTCATAGTATATCATGCCCAAAAAAGTCATAGTATAGTATGGCAAAAAAAAGTCATAGTATAGTATGGCAAAAAAAGTCATAGTACAGTATGGCCAAAAAAATGTCATAAGTTTAGTATGGTTTAAAAAAACCTCATAGTATGTAAAAAAAAAAGTCATAGTATAGTATGGCAAAAAAAAGTCATAGTATTATTATGCCAAAAAAAAGTCATAGTATAGTATGGCAAAAAAAGTCATAGTATAGTATGGCAAGAAATGTCATAGTATAGTATGCCCAAAAAAAGTCATAGTATAGTATGGCAAAAAAAAGTCATAGTATAGTATGCCCAAAAAAGTCATAGTATAGTATGGCAAAAAGTCATAGTTTAGTATGGTTAAAAAAAACTCATAGTGTGTAAAAAAAAAGTCATAGTATAGTATAGTAAAAAAAAGTCATAATATAGTATGGCAAAAAAGTCATAGTATAGTATGGCAAAAAAAAGTCATAGTATAGTATGTCAAAAAAAGTCATAGTATAGTATGCCAAAAAAGTCATAGTATAGTATGCCAAAAAAGTCATAGTATAGTATGGCAAAAAAGTATGGCAAAAAAAAATCATAGTATATTATGCCAAAAAAAAAGTCATAGTATAGTATGGCAAAAAAGTCACTGTATAGTATGGCAAAAAAAGTAATAGTATGTTTAAAAAAAAGTCATAGTATAGTATGGCAAAAAAAAAGTCATAGTATAGTATGGCAAAAAAGTCATATTATAGTATGGCAAAAAAAAGTCATAGTATAGTATGGCAAAAAAGTCATAGTACAGTATGGCAAAAAAAGTATATTATGCCAAAAAAAAGTCATAGTATAGTATGGCAAAAAAAAGTCATAGTATAGTATGGCAAAAAAAGTCATAGTATGGTATGCCAAAAAAAGTCATAGTATAGTATAGTAAAAAAAATCATAGTATAGTATGGCAAAAAAAAGTCATAGTTTAGTATGGTTAAAAAAACCTCATAGTATGTAAAAAAAAGTCATAGTATAGTATGGCAATAAAAGTATATTATGCCAAAAAAAGTCATAGTATAGTATGGCAAAAAAGGCATAGATAGTATGGCAAAAAAAGTCAGTATATTATGCCCAAAAAAAGTCATAGTATAGTCTGGACAAACAAAAGTCATCGTATAGTATGCCCAAAAAAGTCCATAGTATAGTATGGCAAAAAAAGTATTATTAGGCCAAAAAACGTCCATAGTATAGTATGGCAAACCAAAAAAGTCATAGTCATAGTATGGCAAAAAAAAGTCATTAGTATGGTCTGCCAAAAAAGTCAATAGTTATAGTATTAGTAAAAAAAATATCATAGTATAGTATGGCAAAAAAAGGTCATTAGTATAGTATGCACAAAAAAAGTCATTAGTTATAGTATAGTAAAAAAAATCATTCGTATAGTCGTGCAAAAAGTCATTAGTATAGTTATGGCAAAAAAGTCATTAGTATTAGTATGGCAAAAAAAAAGTCTATTATGCCAAAAAAAGTCACTTAGTATAGTTATGTTCCCAAAAAAAAGTCATAGGGTATAGTATAGTAAAAAAAATCATAGTATAGTATGGCAAAAAAAGTCATAGTACAGTATGGCAAAAAAATGTCATAGTTTACTATGGTTAAAAAAACCTCATAGTATGTAAAAAAAAGTCATAGTATAGTATGGCAAAAAAAATCATAGTATATTATGCCAAGAAAAAGTCATAGTATAGTATGGCAAAAAAAGTCATAGTATAGTATGGCAAAAAAAGTCATAGTACAGTATGGCAAAAAAATGTCATAGTTTAGTACGGTTAAAAAAACCTCATAGTATGTAAAAAAAAGTCATAGTATAGTATGGCAAAAAAAATCATAGTATATTATGCCAAAAAAAAGTCATAGTATAGTATGTCAAAAAAAAGTCATAGTATAGTATGGCAAAAAAAGTCATAGTATGGTATGCCAAAAAAGTCATAGTATAGTATAGTAAAAAAAATCATAGTATAGTATGGCAAAAAAAGTCATAGTATAGTATGGCAAAAAAGTCATATTATAGTATAGTAAAAAAAATCATAGTATAGTATGTCAAAAAAGTCATAGTATAGTATGGCAAAAAAGTCATAGTATAGTATGGCAAAAAAAGTATATTATGCCAAAAAAAAGTCATAGTATAGTATGGCAAAAAAAAAGTCATAGTATAGTATGGCAAAAAAAGTCATAGTATGGTATGCCAAAAAAAGTCATAGTATAGTATAGTAAAAAAAATCATAGTATAGTATGGCAAAAAAGTCATAGTACAGTATGGCAAAAAAATGTCATAGTTTACTATGGTTAAAAAAACCTCAGTATGTAAAAAAAAAGTCATAGTATAGTATGGCAAAAAAAATCATAGTATAGTATGGCAAAAAAGTCATAGTATAGTATGGCAAAAAGTCATAGTATAGTATGGCAAAAAAGTCATAGTATAGTATGGCAAAAAAGTCATAGTATAGTATGGCAAAAAAAGTATATTATGCCAAAAAAAGTCATAGTATAGTATGTCAAAAAAGTCATAGTATAGTATGGCAAAAAAGTCCATAGTATGGTATGCCAAAAAAGTCATAGTATAGTATAGCAAAAAAAGTCATAGTATAGTATGGCAAAAAAAGTCATAGTATAGTATGGCAAAAAAGTCATATTATAGTATAGTAAAAAAAATCATAGTATAGTATGTCAAAAAAGTCATAGTATAGTATGGCAAAAAAGTCATAGTATAGTATGGCAAAAAAAGTATATTATGCCAAAAAAAAAGTCATAGTATAGTATGGCAAAAAAAAGTCATAGTATAGTATGGCAAAAAAAGTCATAGTATGGTATGCCAAAAAAAGTCATAGTATAGTATAGTAAAAAAAATCATAGTATAGTATGGCAAAAAAAGTCATAGTACAGTATGGCAAAAAAATGTCATAGTTTAGTATGGTTAAAAAAACCTCAGTATGTAAAAAAAAAGTCATAGTATAGTATGGCAAAAAAAATCATAGTATAGTATGGCAAAAAAAGTCATAGTATAGTATGGCAAAAAAAGTCATAGTATAGTATGGCAAAAAAGTCATAGTATAGTATGGCAAAAAAAATCATAGTATAGTATGGCAAAAAAGTCATAGTACAGTATGGCAAAAAAATGTCATAGTTTAGTATGGTTAAAAAAACCTCAGTATGTAAAAAAAAAAGTCATAGTATAGTATGGCAAAAAAAATCATAGTATAGTATGGCAAAAAAAGTCATAGTATAGTATGGCAAAAAAGTCATAGTATAGTATGGCAAAAAAGTCATAGTATAGTATGGCAAAAAAGTCATAGTATAGTATGGCAAAAAAAGTATATTATGCCAAAAAAAAGTCATAGTATAGTATGTCAAAAAAAAGTCATAGTATAGTATGGCAAAAAAAGTCATAGTATGGTATGCCAAAAAAGTCATAGTATAGTATAGTAAAAAAAAATCATAGTATAGTATGGCAAAAAAAAGTCATAGTATAGTATGGCAAAAAAGTCATATTATAGTATAGTAAAAAAAATCATAGTATAGTATGTCAAAAAAGTCATAGTAGTATGGCAAAAAGTCATAGTATAGTATGGCAAAAAAGTATATTATGCCAAAAAAAAGTCATAGTATAGTATGGCAAAAAAAAAGTCATAGTATAGTATGGCAAAAAAAGTCATAGTATGGTATGCCAAAAAAGTCATAATATATAGTATAGTAAAAAAAATCATAGTATAGTATGGCAAAAAAGTCATAGTACAGTATGGCAAAAAAATGTCATAGTTTAGTATGGTTAAAAAAACCTCAGTATGTAAAAAAAAAAGTCATAGTATAGTATGGCAAAAAAAAACCAAAGTATAGTATGGCAAAAAAAGTCATAGTATAGTATGGCAAAAAGTCATAGTATAGTATGGCAAAAAAGTCATAGTATAGTATGGCAAAAAAGTCATAGTATAGTATGGCAAAAAAAAGTATATTATGCCAAAAAAAAGTCATAGTATAGTATGTCAAAAAAAAGTCATAGTATAGTATGGCAAAAAAAGTCATAGTATGGTATGCCAAAAAAGTCATAGTATAGTATAGTAAAAAAAATCATAGTATAGTATGGCAAAAAAAAGTCATAGTATAGTATGGCAAAAAAGTCATATTATAGTATAGTAAAAAAAATCATAGTATAGTATGTCAAAAAAGTCATAGTATAGTATGGCAAAAAAGTCATAGTATAGTATGGCAAAAAAAGTATATTATGCCAAAAAAAGTCATAGTATAGTATGGCAAAAAAAAAGTCATAGTATAGTATGGCAAAAAAAGTCATAGTATGGTATGCCAAAAAAAGTCATAATATAGTATAGTAAAAAAAATCATAGTATAGTATGGCAAAAAAGTCATAGTACAGTATGGCAAAAAATGTCATAGTTTAGTATGGTTAAAAAAACCTCAGTATGTAAAAAAAAAAGTCATAGTATAGTATGGCAAAAAAAATCATAGTATAGTATGGCAAAAAAAGTCATAGTATAGTATGGCAAAAAAGTCATAGTACAGTATGGCAAAAAAATGTCATAGTTTAGTATGGTTAAAAAAACCTCAGTATGTAAAAAAAAAAGTCATAGTATAGTATGGCAAAAAAAATCATAGTATAGTATGGCAAAAAAGTCATAGTATAGTATGGCAAAAAAGTCACTGTATAGTATGGCAAAAAAAGTCATAGTATAGTATGGCCAAAAAGTCATAGTTTAGTATGGTAAAAAAAAAAGTCATAGTATAGTATGGCAAAAAAGTCATAGTTTAGTATGGTTAAAAAAACCTCATAGTATGTAAAAAAAAGTCAGTATATTATGCCAAAAAAAAGTAGTTTAGTATGGTAAAAAAAAAAACTCAGTGTGTAAAACTGGCCTTGCCTAAGGGTCCACACTGGATTCGAACACGCATCTCCCGGGGTCAAAGTCAGCAGCGTTAACCACTGAGCTATCCAGCGAGCCAGAAACCTCTGTGAGGCTACCAATGATGAACATTCATCTTCATAAGTGGAGCTAGATAACAGTCATAAATTACCCACATGTGGCATCATGAAGTAGGCTGGTAGCTTTAAGGACCTTGCCTAAGGGTCCACACTGGATTCGAACCCGGATCTCCCAGGTGAAAGTCAGCAGCATTATCCAGTGTGCCACACACCCTGTGTGAAGCTACCAATGATGAACATTCATCTTCATAAGTAGAGCTAGATAACAGTCAAAAAGCACCCACGTGTCGCATCATGAAGTAGGCTGGTAGCTTTAAGGACCTTGCCTAAGGGTCCACACTGGATTCGAACCCGGATCTCCCAGGTGAAAGTCAGCAGCATTATCCAGTGAGCCACACACCCTGTGTGAAGCTACCAATCACGGCTTTCGACCCACGACTTCAGAACTTCTAAGGAGCACTCTAACAACCTGAGCTGTTGGTTCACACAGGTAGCAATCATGTCTTTGTGGTTTTCACTCTCTCATTTGGACAGACACCTCAAAAGCAGAGCAGGACAATTCCCACCATGAGCAAGCATTGGTGTTGGCGACAGTGACAAGGAAAAACTTTAGTGGTATCTAATGGTGTAGTTGTGGTTTGAGACACTACGCGTCCACAAAACTCACAAAAATCACAAAAGGTTGAGAGGCAGTTTGTAGTTTGTACATTCTGGGCTACTGTAGAAACATAGTTATTATACACTAATGAAAACATAGTTATGATTATTATATTCTATTTCTGTAAGGGCTCTTGGTAATGCAGTTATTGTTGTGCGTAAGGAACCATGCACTTGTTGCCACTGGGGCGCGAGGTGAAAAGACGGTTGTTAATTCCATTCTGCAGACCAACAACAACACTGAGTCAGTGTGAAGAGTCGGGACGACAGTGTGAAAGGAAATGTTGTTCCACAACTGGAGGGAAAAACTGCAAAATACTATGTCTGTATTTTCACTCATCAAATTCAACACTGCTTGTGATGCCTGATCAAATTCATTCATTTTCTGTCTTGTGCTCCCGCTTGTCAATCAAACATGTCTAAAGTCCATATCTCCTCAGAGGCTTTGAGGCTTTTGTTCTTCTTCCTATAAATAGCAAGCAAAAACTTGGATTTTTTGTGGACCTGCAACATATTGGCATCAGTATCAGACAATATGGGAGGGACACATCGATGAAATACATCTTTGCATCTCACACTGGGTGTGCAGGATTCAGTGCGGCAGTGTAGTTGCAGAACTACTAAATAGAGCCCCATAAATCTGACACACTGAACCTTTAACAGCAGTCGTAGTAGCTGCAGTAATAGTGGTGTCAGTGGAAGCAGCAGCAATAATTCAAACCCCCATCCGTTATGAACAATCTATTTGAAAATCCTCTTTGAACAAGGTCAGCCAATAAGTCTTCACCACATATGACTCTAACTGAATTAATTTCTTTATTCCGTCTTCACACTTTTTCTGTCTCATTCTCATTTCTAATTTTAATGCAGTCCCTGTCATTAACCATGTCCCACATATGTCTACCTGTCTACTTTTTTGGTAGTGTTTTCTTTTTTTCCTGTTGTTGACACAACTGGGTTGATGTCAACTTACATTTATTCTGTCAGTCTGTCCACGTGTCGGTGAGTCCCATGGCCTTTGATAGAAGATGATCAAGCGAGTTATTTTTGGTCCTGATTAGCGTTCGGAGGAATCACTTTCATCACTGGATTGCGAGGTGTGAGTGTAGTTTTCATGGTTCACTGCTTATGGAAATCTCCCCTGAGACTCGCATGTGTGTGTGTGTGTGGTGTGTCACTGCCTTTGTGTCTTACTTGTAGGCGTGTTTGCATGTTGCTTGCATACATGTGCATGACATTGTTTAAGTGTCAGGACAGATTGTAACTGAACATTTTGCAAACACAGTTCCTATTAATTTATAACTATTTATAGTTACTATTCAGTACAGCAGAAAAAAGAGGAATTTATGTGTATATCTATCACAAAATAGATCATCTATAAGGACAACTCTTCTTGTACATCATGTACTTCCTGATGCAGGGGAGCATTGCCTCAATTAGAGCACAGCTGTTGTGAACTTCGAAGAAATGACAATCACAACAATCGACCGCTTCTCCTTCTTCTTCGCCGCGGGCAGAGCTTTAGCACCAACATTTGTCCCAGCTCGGCCCGGCTTCTGAAAGCGACTGCTGTGCTGGGTTTAAATATTGTTGGAAGCATTTGATATGACAGGTACACAACACAGGTTTATAACTGAATGAAATTTAATGACATTCTTACATGTTATGTCTTTAAAAAGCAACATAGATGTAGAACCACAGACATTCCCACTGGTTAATGCAAAAATATGCAGCACAATCATGATACCAAGCATTTTGCAGTTTAATTTTAGCTGGACTTTAACCCAAACCTCTACAAAGACAAAAGCACAATTGCAAAGACAACATGGAGTTCACTTGAAATGAGTAGTTTCTTCATTTTTCAGCACTTTTTGGCAGCTGACTCACTCAAAAATAAAAATAAACTTGGAAAACCAGCAGTTTTCTGCTGCGGGGGATCACCAGTTCTTAAAAATATCTTCTCTGCTGGTTCCGCATTCACATTCCTCATTTCACAGATTGATTATTATGATTTATTATGAAGCATTTCACTATGACAATAATTATGCACTTTCGCTGAGCGTATCATTTCACAACTGGGAGTTATTCTGCAAACTCACGCTATCGCCGCCACACTTTCGTAGCCGCAGCCCAACCGACGTGGTACAGATCTCTGAGCGCGCCCTGGGAAAGCTCTCATTTCTGGTTGTGTGTCACCCAAATCGGCTTGTTTACATGCCTTAATGGTTAGTAGCAAACAGCCTGTGGTGGGACACCCCGTGTGTGTAAAAGGGAATACCGCGTTTAGCGGCAGAGCTGCTCCCAGCTGTAATTAACTCTAAAGATAAAGCAGGGTTTTCTCCTTCTCCCAGGTTTCATGGTTTCACATACAGTATTTATGTTAAACATGCAGTTTATATGAACTTTTTACATATTTATTTTAATGATTTTGAGCTTACTCTAATCTGCTTTCATCCGGCAGTGATTATTGTGATAATGGCATTACCAAAAAAAAGTAATTAGCCTAATTAGCCAAAGTTGCACTAAAATTTGAGTTGTCATTTTCATAATTTCTTCATAATCATAAATCATTTTATGTTTTCTGGTTTTCCCTCTGATGTCCTCCGGCTGCTCCGCCTCAACTCGACAGTGAAGTAAACTGCTGCCAAATGTAGCTGTTGTTAGCTCAGTTCGTTAGCCGGGCTGCCCTGGACTGTGAGCTCAGAGCACCGGGGGGAGTGTTAGTGTTTGTACCACAGTCTTTTTCAACCACCAGTGAGAAAAAGAGGAGGTTCACTATGAGGAAGATGGAAACGCTGATATGTCGTGACAGAACAGGAGCTGAGCACGCAGGCAATGTAGCCTCTATGACAGAGGCGCAGAGACCAAAGGGAAGAGGAGGAGGAGAAGTTACATCTTCATTCGTGGGTCATGGTGAGTCTTTCACTACATCTTCATCAGACCTCAGGTTGAACTTCACCATCGTGATGTAGTCTCTCTGGCATGAACAGTTTTCTGTTCATGCCAGAGCTTCGCGGTAGTAAGACCTTTTATGTGGATTTTACTCATCATGAGAGGAAATGGAAGTCTGATTTTTCTTCACTGAGAAAGAGGTATTGAAGGAAAAGTGAGTCATGTACGGCAGAGCCAGCTCTGAATGAAGAAAGATGGTGTAGCTGCCTGCTGTTGTGATTTCACTTGTGCTTGTTGGACTGAATTTGGAGCTGGGTGAGTAATGTTTGTTGAATTAAAGAGATATTCTGCTGTTTGTTAACTTTATGCGTTTGTGCTGAGTGTGAACACGCTGTGTGAAGAATTCACTGGACTCCTCTACAGATTTAATTTTGGAACACACGCTTATTTAAATATGAGATTTATGCCTTAAACTCATAGTCCAGAGTCTGGAGAATATCTCAGGCCTGAATAATCCTTGCAGTGTTACTGGGTTCTCCTCGCAGCCCGGTAAACATGGGTCCTCCTGATGTGTTTGTCAGAGAAAACGCCTGAGTGAAGTGCATCATTTGATGTCTGCAAGAGGTCTCTTGTCAGGTTTGTCTGGCGAGGACAGCACATCTGTGATGTTTGAGGCTTCTGAAAGCAGTTTTGAGGCTCAGAATAATGTGGCTCTGGTTGCCGCTATAATCTAAAAGACAGGCGGGCTCAGTGAAGCCTGGTCGCTCAAACAAGCTGCCTCCACCTGTCAATCAAAGCGTCCACGCTCTCAATCCTGCATAACTTTAAGCCTTAATATAACCTGAACAGGTGAGTTGTATATAAATTCACCCTCAGTACAGTTGTCATGAACGGGGAAATTAGCTACAGAGACCACAACTGTTTTTTGTACCAGGCTGTAAACATGTTTATTTCTGCTGTCTAACATGGGGACTTATGGAGACTGACTCACTTCTGGAACCAGCCTCAAGTGGACGTTTGAGGAACTGCAGTCGGCCAGACAAACGTGTGGAAATAAAGCTCACCTTGGCTCCTTTGTAACTACAGAAAGAACATGAACACTAATCAAACTTCTGCTTTCTTACATTTCCTGCATCTTATAAATGTATTTTTCACCGGCTGATTTTTTGGATGTCGCCTTTTAATCAGACGTAGTCTGCACTTTGTATCTCATAACTACCTTCCATGGAGCGCCACATGAATAATATCTTTGTGATGGCTGAAGTGGTCGACTGAGGACTGCTTCTTTATGTTCGGACGTGATGTCGTCTCAGACTGATTCTTGTGGTTCATCTTTTGATGTGAGAACCTGCAGAAGACCAACTTGACATTAGCAAGCATGAATATTATCAATGGGTTTTCACCAGTCCCCTAAATATTAACACGGTGCTCAATCACTGGTCTCTCTGAGCTACCCAAGATATTAAAACCACATTTTCACCAAACCACAAAGGACTGGCTGAATGAGAATAAATAGAAATATGAGTCAATTAAATCAACAGGTGTTTTCAATGGAAACAGACTCTCGAAGGCTATTGTTTGTCCTACTTAGCAACCGTAACCAAGGATTGCGGAGGAGAGGCGAGACTTGACAAAGGGTCAATTTGGCCTAAAAGTGGTTCAGTCTGTCCCCCGCCTGAGCGATCTAACGTCTCCGCCAACGCTCTAAAATCTGCACAGATCCGCTCCCGCCTGCACAGAAGAGGAGAATATTTTGTCCGTGCAGGACGGAAAAACTTCACATCAGACGCAAGAGTGAGATGTAGCAGCTGATCGCGGCCTCGCTCGCTGGGAAACACACATACTCAAGCGTGTGTGTGTACGCACGTGTGTTTGATGTGAGATAAAATGAGGGGTGTGTGTCCGTACAGAAACACACACACACACGCAGCCATGGGTGGTCTGTGTGCGTTTGTGCACGAGTGCATGTGTATTTGATGATCTATGTGTGACGGTGTGTGTGTGTGTGTGTGTTTATGTGTCATGGAGGCATCTGTTCATTGGAATAAACAACTTTCCATTTTTAGCTGCCAGGAAAAAAAAAAGGTGGAATTAGCAAAAAAAAAAACCTTCCCGCGTCGTGCATGTGTCCAAATGGAAAGTGAAGATAGCTCAATTTAAATTCTTTTTTCTAACGGAGACGCCTGCAAGAACAATCCTGAGATTCATTATTTTTAGTCATTAAAGAAGAGGTGAAATGAACCGAGAGAAAAGGGAGTTAAAAAGACGAGAAGTCTCTGTTTTTTCTTTTTCTTCATTAGCAGGACAAAGGAGACGAGGAAGAGGAGGTCAGGAGACAAGACGAGATACAAAAACAGACGTGTAATATTTTAAAAGACAAAAGGAAGGAGAGGAGATGATGGGAGGCCAGCAGATGAGATGAAATAACAGGCGAGTGGAGGACAAATCCAGAAAACCTTCCTCCTATAATTACCAAAACGAGAGGAGAGTTTAAGGGACTGAAGGACGGACGATAGATGAGACAGAAAGCTAAAGAAAACACAATGGAAGGGAGACGAAAGAAAGTGGAGGAGACGAGAGTTTCGATTGAATTACCAGAGCAAAACAGGGGAGAGAAGAGAAAAAGAGATGGGAGCACTGGAGAGGACAAACGCCACAAATCCTTCTCCTCTATCGTCTCCAAGACGAGAAGAAGAAGAGAGGAAACGATAAAGAGGAAGAAAGATGGAGGGAAGCTAGAAAAACAACAGAGCGACTGACTGAGAGGGAAGAGGACAAACTCAGGGCACCTTCCTCTAAAATCTCCTCGAGGAGCAAAGAGAGGACGATAGCCAAGTGAAACACTAATACAGGAAGAGGAAACAGAGGAAACAAAGGATACAAGGCGAGAAGGAAGTGAAATAGGAAGCGACAGAAGAACCTCTGTGTGTCCTTATAAAAGGATGAAACAAAGGTGGAGCTGGTGAGATGGTTTTTTTTGAAGGAGAAAGCAGCAGAGAGGACGAGGCGAGAGAAAAACGTCCTCCTCTATCATTTCCAAAAGAAGCAGGAGAGGATAAAAGGAGACGAGTGAGCAACCTCTTGATATTTGAAGAACAATGGGGGAGAAAAGAGGAGACGCTTTACAAGCACGGAAGTGAAAGGACAGGAAACTTGTTATTTCCAACATGATGGAGGAGGAAGAGAGAGGAGAGAAACTCTTCACTGCAAAATAAATCTTCTTGCTGGTCTGACCAAAACAAAAGACGACGAGGAGAGACGAGATGATGAAGAAGGGCTGAGAGAGGAGAGAAGAAAGACGGCGAGAGGAGAGGACAAACAAAGAAGAGGTCCTCCGATTATTAATAATTATAAGAAGAAGTGAAGAAAGTGAAGAAGAAAATAAGAGCGGAGAGGAGCTGATGTAGTTACACACTGACCCCTGTTGGCAGCTGGATGAACTGCAGCCGGAGATGTGGTCATTTGGAAGAAATGAGAAATGTTGTTTTCCTTCAGTTTCCTGGAAAGGCATAAAGAGCGTTAGAGCCCATAAAACACCCTGAGTCATGGGGACACTGGAATCAAAAACATTATTTCATCAAAAGGACAAAAACCACACCTCAAACATGAAAGTTACACCGAAAACATGATTGCTCACTTGCAGCCAAGCCAAGGACTTCCAAGTAGCAGCTGGCATCAGACTAACTCCAAACTTGCTGATTGTGTCTTTTTTTGTCTTCCAGCTCTGGTTTGAATTACAAGAACAACAGGTGTAATTTGTGAATCACCCGTGTGTCTGTAATGTGTGTAGCAGGCCTATTTGCGTGTGCGTGCGTGTGTGTGTGAGTGAATCAGGTCCACGGCTAACAAGAACCAGATGTGGACATAGATAAGTTGTTTACTGTCGTATGTTTGCTGCTTGTTTCCCGGAACATCCCATCTTGTTTGGGGTTTTTTTGTGAAGTTGGAGGTCAGTGCAGAGCAGCAGTGCGACCCCCCGTCTGCGGAGATCATATTTGTCATTTATCTGCCGCCATTCTTTCGATTAAAAACATCTTTGCATCTTCAATTAGGAAAAAAAAGCTCTTCGCATGAGCTCTTCAACAGAAGTCGTGGTTTAATGTGGTGACCAGAAGAAGCTCTGCGACGCTCAAATCTTCTGCAAGCTACACACAAACATTTGTATCGATGACGCGTTAAAGGACCAGCGTGAGGGGCTTTTTAGGAAGTGACAGAAGCTTGTCGGAGAAACTGCAGTTCCTCTAACGTCCACTTGAGGCTGGCTGCAGAAGTGAGTCAGTCTCCATGAGTCCCCATGTTAGACAGCAGAAATAAACATGTTTACAGCCTGGTACAAAAAACAATTTTGGTCTTTGTAGCTAATTTCCCCGTCCATGACAACTGTACTGAGGGTGAATTTATATACAACTCACCTGTTCACATTATATTAAGGCCTAAAGTTATGCAGGTGGGTGCACTAATAGGTCCTCAACGTCTTGCTGGCCGGAGGCGACCACATAAAAGACACCTATTGTACTTATCATACACTCGTGTAAAACACAGTTATTTCTGCCATATTTTGTAAACAGAGCACAAATATGAATGTGTGATTTCACTTTCTGTCTGCAGATCTGTCCTGGTGATCCTGTAGATGAAGTTATATACTGGGAATGTAGTCATTGTTTTAACAGAGGGTACGCCTTTCTTGCTTCATGGCCCTGACATCAAACTGAGACTGAGAAAACCGTCAAATCATACCAGGTAGAAAATTCCACAAAATTCTGCTCTGTGAAATAAACTCCGTATGTTCTGCTCGCGTAGGTCAGGTGCCGAGCACGCTGTGTTTTTCTCCTCTTGCTGCAGAATAATGATGACTTTTAATCTCAGTCAGTAATGTTGCAGGCGCGGGGGAAAGCAGAGAGGACGATCTGCTGATCGTGCAGATGCATCAGGACACGGGTACAGCCTTGTTTGGAGGATCCTCCCTGTGGGTCTCCCCTGCAGTCTCCTCCTCACCACCTGCACCTGCAGCCCTGCGCGTTAGCCATATGTCTTCACGGTGTTCACTTGTGTTTCCTATATATAGATTCTGGCTGACCGGGCAGAAAGGCTTGTTCTTTTGCTTTATGGGATTCTGTGTTCACTATTTTTTGAGGCTCAGAGATGCAGCTGAAAAAGGAATCTGCTGAAATGCTCTTTAGAGGTGCTGACTAATTGGACTAGCTTGTAATTGCAATGCTATTTTGGAGCCAAATTTCACGTGTGTGATGTCCAAACACATTCCCCTCAAAGGTCGGCCGGTGTGACTCGATACTAGTTTGCATCATTTCCTCTCACAGGCAAAGTAAGAAATAGTTTTTTAGCAGTATTCCAACTGCAAGTCTAACTTTCTACACGGCCCGAGTGTGTTGTGGTGACTTGGACTGTGTAGAACAATAATAAATTAACCAAAATGTGTTATACATTACCTTGAGTTTGAGTATTTGTTTCCAGGCTTCATCTCAAGCTTTTTTTTTTTATGGCGATGTCCACCACGAGTTCGGCTCTGTAGAGTCTCTCAGGATCCTCTCCATCTGGGTGTCCTCCAGGTGGCCATGTTGGCTGCATCCCATCATCCAGACTGTTCATCACAGCCGAGGTGGACGGTGCCAGTCCAACGCGAAGGCCAAAAAAACACTCTCTCCTCTCTCTTGAAAAACAGCGTAAAGGTTCTGCTCTATTTAAAGCCGTGAATAACATATGGTTATTTATCTGATCATCGCTTAACGGATTATATTAGTTTGTTTCCAGAGTCTCCAATGTCAGTTAAAAGGCACATGATTAGCGCGACTATTTTTGTCTTCTTCGCTTATGGCAAGGTCACCACAGGAGTGAGCTTGAAGCTCCACTAATCAGTATTTTTTTTAAAATGTCTTTGTAATGTCATTGGAGTCACAGAGAACTGTCCTCAACTCTGCAGCTGAACACAGCTCTTTCAGCCTCTTTTGGCTCAGTGTTTTGTTTTTATGGCACACTGCGCGGTTCAGCCTCAACAGACAAAGTAGTTCATACAAAGTGCTGCACATGTTCAAGCAACACTGCCTGGAAATTGCAATACAACTGTCTGAACACGTGTATTTGTTCTGACTACGTCACTTTTGAGTCGACAACTTTGCCCACTTACCCAGCTCCTGTTCTGGCACAACACCGGCTCTTTTAGCTGCTGTTTCTGCCCCCTAGTGGCCAGAAAATGATTACTGGAGCTTTACATTTCACGATTAAGCAACAAAAAACAAGATGATCAGGGCTCAGACGCCACAGTGTGGCAGAAATAGAATATTTCAATCCTCAAACACTTCCCTGAGGTCTCAGCAGTTAACTCAGTGAGTACAATTGTCTAATAAGCAACAGAAACAATAATAAAGCGTAACGCTCCTTTAACGTTCTGTGTATAAACTGTAACTGGAGTTGGTTTGTTTTCACCTTCAGCGGTGGGTGTACTTGACGTCTTTGTGATTTATCGTCCTGACAATAAACACAATCCTCTCAACCTCCTCGGTGCCAGACGGAGCGCGTGCAGACTGGGTATTTACAGGAGTCACATTACCCACAATGCCTTGCAGGTGTGTGTCAACAGCGGTTGAGTTGTGGCTGGGGCAACAACTGCTGTGATTCAGGGCAACTTGTGTGTGTGTGTGTAGGTAGAGAGAGAGAGAGATGAGAGAGAGAGAGAGACTATAGAAGTAACCTGTTTATGATCCAACACGCCCTTGCCCTTTTCTGACAGACACTGGCTGGATTGATGGTCTTTCTGTGGGTGTGTGTGGGTGTGTGTGTGTCCTGCAGACGATTTATTGTGCTCACCGATATTAAGAAATGAAGGAGAACCATCAATAAACTCAGAAACACACACAAGTGTGTACATACAGTACGTAAGGCTTAAACACACAATACACAACGAAACACACACACACTGCACATGTTTTTACCTTGAAACCGGCCGGTGTTCACTGAGAGCCAGAGCTCATGGAGAGACTGTGACGGGAGCGATAACTCTGCCAAGACCTGACTTACTCTGTGTGTGTGTGTGTGTGTATAGTCAAGTTCAAGCAACACCAAGTAGAAATTAGTATTTTTGCGATGTAGCACCCCGAGTGCAGTACCACTGCGGTAAATACTACACGCGTGAGAGTCGACGACGTCGCAAACAGCCAAACATCGACGAGGTCAACAACGCAAGAAAACCAGCTGCCACACGATAGCCAGGCTAACAACCTGAGCTAACTTTAGCTAGAATGATCTAACAGCAGCAGCAGTTCACAAAGTTAATGCGCAGCAACATTAGAGGGAAAGCGCGGGACTCCCATGTGACACAGTCTCGTACTTCCACATCAAACTTAGCAACATAGCTACATAAAAATACAGCAAGAAAAGTGCTAAGGTAAAGGCAAAGACCAGACAATATGTAGCCTACTTAGGTGGCTAATATGTCTCCTAATCTCTTCGGGTGAGGTGTGTTTTCTGTGAACTCTCTGCGATTCAGCGAGTCACATTTTATTCACAGAATATTTGGCCCACATCTCCTCCCAGACAGCCACACAGCCCACGGCTTCATCTCAGCCTCCTCCTGCACCGAGAAGCGGCGACATCTATTACAGTAAACTTATTGGTTTCATTTAAAGCAGGAAGTTTTACCTCCAATCGCAGCAATTATGTTAATGAATAAATCAGAAAAACACAATTACTGCACTGTAATAATAGGAGGATATTGAATTAGTTGGTAGTAAAACATTAGGGAGCTGCACTGAGGAGCTGCAGGAAATCATCTGTACTTCATGAATGGAGATTGATTTGAGGGAGCTTCAGATATCATAAGAACGAACCTCAGCCGGGGTTAAACAAACATGCCGTTAATGTTTTCCCATGAACAAAAATGTCAGACATAAGTGGGAGGTTTGGGAACTACATCAGATTCACGAGCTTACGGACAGTTGATAAGATTATGAATCTATCGGCAGGATTTATTATTTCAGGTGAAACTCTTTCAGTAAATTTCATCCGACAATGAGAGAGCGAGCGGATGACGAGTCTGCAGCCCTGACTGGAGAGGGAAAGGCGAGGAAGAGGGAGTGTGGGGGAGAGAGAGAGAGGCTGGTGGCATTTATAATCGGCGTGACGCACAAAGGTGGACTCCTTTCTGTGTGTGCGCGTTATTCATAGTCTCGATTGGCGTCATCAGCCCTGAGCAACCCACTGCTGCTGCAGAAAGTCACGCTGTGATGCAACATGTTAACCATCAGGACGCGTCATGGCCCACTCCCAACGACACACCGAGCTCTCACACTGTGTGTGTGTGTGTGTGTGTGTAACTGGCAGCTAAGTCACATTGTGAATAAAGATTTTCCTTAATCAGCTGTGCTGCAAACACGAGATTCCCAACAACACAAATCTAATAAGATGAAACTAAACTAAAAATTGAAACTAAACTAAAAATTGAAATTGACTGTACTACCACAGAAGATGGCGCAGCCTTCAGGAGCTGTGTGGAGTTCAGTATCTTACTCACGGACAGTTAGACATGCAGAGCGGAGGAGCCGAGGATCGAACCATCTCATCTTCTGATTGGTGGACAGCCCCCTCTACATCTCTGGATGAGACCGAATGAACATTTCTACACAGAGAGTTTACGTGTATATATATTTAACATGGTTAGAATCGATCTAGTTTTTAAGCCGGATGAGGTGGAAATGGTTGGTGCATCATTAAAGCTGCAGTGTGTCAGATCATTTATTTCCAGAATATGGCAGAAATTAAATATAATATTCCTATAACTAAATATTCATGCATGTTTAATCACCTGAAAATAATTGACAGACTAAACTAAACACTGACTCTAGACACTTAAAGTGTTGTTTCTCCTTTACACTGCGATGAGGGTGATGTGAGGAGACCGCTCCATGCAGGTAAGTTCTACACGCTGGACCTTTAAACGTCACTGAAGCTTCTTTAGACGCGAGCGCAGCGATGAGGAAACTGAAACATTCCTCACATTGACACACGAATGCCATTTTTCCATCACATGGTTTGACTAACGTCGCACTGCAGCGGCTTAACGGCATCTGACTGGAGATCTCCCGACATTCACACAGCAGCCGTGGGCAGAAATCATTTCTTCATTCTGTTTAAATGTGCCACATTGAATGAACGCCTGACATTTTCTTCCATTTCCTTCAGTGCTGACCTTTTTTTTTATACGTAGCTGATTTGTCAATTAAAGCTTTTTTTCGGGCACTTCACTCTGAACAAACGCAGCTATACGTACAGCTAAGTGCACCACAGACTGAGTGAATGGACTCATATTGAGGGCAAGTACTTTTTATTCCATCATTAAGCTGTCACTGTGTCACTGTAATCATTTTGTCAGCATGAGCAGTGTGCTTTTATTTAACCTTTACCTCACCAGAGTTACAACGCTGAGACACTGAGACTAAAGTCTCCCCAAAGTCAGATTTAGACTCATCAATCAACAATCAAACAGACCAGAGAGGAGACGAAATAACTCACTCACTCATGAAACAGTTAACGGAAAGTCATAAAAAAACATTTTGGTTCTCCTCCTACCTTTTTCCAAGAAGAAGATTCCGAGTACAGACAAACTTCTATAAATGTTGGACCCGCCGTGCCAAACCAATAGGAAGCCATCCATCCCCATGTTACATGCACATCGGTTATTTTCCCCTCAAGTGATGCCAGAAAAGTCGATGCCAAGTGTGTCTCAACATGTTTTCAGCATGTTTTTCGGAGCTTCAAAGCGTCACTGCAGGAACTCCCAGAGTCACCAAACGCCGCCATAAAAAACCCAGAGCGAAAACACAGTAAAACTGCTACGAGTGGCAATTCAGAAAAGGGTGTTTTTATGGTTTTTGGTGCAATTATGACTTAAAAAATACATCTGGAGGGGAAAAAACTGAAATCTATGCTTGGTAGTGTTATTTTAACCCCTTCATAAAGCACTTTATGTGTGGTTAGTTGATGAGGCTTACTGGAAACACTCCGGCGGGACGGAGTCACTTATTGGAAAAAGGATCCTTTTCTGTGACGTTTTGGGATTTGTCATTTAACGGAGCACTCCGGCAATTTAATATCGCTGACATACTGTTTTTGTTTTTTTTAATGATAGCTGATCTGCAAAAAATGTGTCATCCTACACTTCCCGTAACGCTCAATGGAGTCTTTTTTTTTTTTTGCCTGGCCAACGTCTTTTAAAGCTTCTTACTCCAGTTTGCAACGTGTACTCGGCCGGATACTTCATCAGAGTTGACAAAGCTTCTCACAGTAGTAAAACTGGTCATGATGGTCTCATGGCTCGGGACCAAACCCACGTAGGAGGCGGTTCAGGTAATTCTGCGCTAACACATCGCTGCCAAGTAGGAAGGAAAACAAAGCCGGACGTGCCTCTGAGGATTGAGACTTCACAGTTTAAAGGAGTCCGAGGAATACTTTTATAATCAAACGTACATTTTACACACTTTCTTGCCTTCAGCTCTAACAAACTCCTCATAAAACATCTGCAAAGCAGATTTTTAATAAAAGAACACGGTTACGTCTTTGTTTTCGAGCTCATCGTCGTCTTCTCCTCTAACCTAATGCACACTCAAATCTGTGCGTCTGCCTCGCCTCTGTCTTTGCTGACACGTTGCTAACTGACTGCAGATATATACCACGTTGTGCATGTGCGTCCTCGGGTGTCTTCAGTCCCTAAATTACTTCCAACTCTTGCAGCGTTTTTCTTTCTTTTTCATGCTTTACATTGGACGACTGTTGCTGGAGATTGCGAGACGAGAAGCGCGCTCTGTCTGATTCACACAGGTACAGAAAGGAAGCAGGAAACACGTTGGTGAGCAGGTGACTGGCAGACGAAGGGTTTGGACGTGAGTCAGATTGTTGTAGTCACCGTCTGATTTTAAAAATAGCAAAGTAATGCACACTTAAGAGTAAAATTGCAGGTTTAAAAACATACAAGTACTCCCAAAAAATACTTAATTACAGTATTGGGAGGAGCAAATGACTCGAAATATTAAATGAAGTGTCCAAAACTCAAAACAGCTGATGTATTTTATTTGATTTGATTGTTTTAAAGTCACACGCCTCGGTACGAACCCGTCCAGGTCACTCTCTCTGCTGCTTTCTTGTAGTTTTGGAGCTCTGACAACTTGTTCTTCTGTTCCTGTCACTGTCAGTATGACTTCAACCTAAAACCCAAAATGTGAGACAGCTTTAAGTTTCTCTGCGGGTCCTCCTGACAGTTTGACAGATAGAGGAGAGGCTCTGGGAGGGTTCGGCCTGAGGTTTGGATGTTGTGGTGGCACTCGTGGGAAACACACACACACACACACACACACACACACACACTGAGTGCCTGGCAGCCATCACGGTCCTGTCCACAGGCAAAATGAGAGACAATCAAGTATCATTTCCTCCATTACCCTCTGTTCCATATTCAGTATGTTCGGCACCTCGCCTGAACCCGGAGAACTTATTCAATCCTGTGAGTAAATCATAAAACACACACACGCTGTTTTAGATTTCTTTACGGGTATTTGTGGGCCGACTTTCTGCTCTGACCGTGCAGAAGAACTTTCTACAAGGTTCTGATGCAGTGACGCTGTCTGTCCAGCAGGTGGCGGTGTTGCAGAGGGAGCAGATGGTGAATGATCGCAACCCGAAAAACTTTAACTTCACTAATTCTCAGACATTTCTCAGTGAATTCAGTAAGTTCAAAGTTCAGAGTCAAGCTGAATGTGCACTTTATAATCATGACTCAGCTTCAGCCTAACACACAGCTGAGTGTTCATAACAAAAAAACTCTATTCTGAAGGTCAAAGGTCACCTCCGCAGTGTGTCTGTACATTATTCTGCTGCAGCCTCGGGTCGGTGACAGGAACACTGTCGTTTTTTATTGATTCTTTGAAACCAGCTGACAGAAAAGCTAAAAAACATAAAGAAAGTGAAACATCAGCCAACAAACACTCTGCATGTCAGGACACTACAGCTCCCGCAGCACAGAGGTACACTGATTCACTCCTCTCTGTAACAAAAGGTACAAACATCTCGGCCGTCCTCGCCTTCGCCGCCTTTTACATGATTTCTCACAGCAGGCCGAGCGGACTGAAGGAAACAAACCTCACGAGGAGTTCATAAAAACACTTTAAACAGCTGAACCTGATCCATGAAGTGTTTCCACATCGAAAAGTCTCTGATCGGTTCAGCAGATTTAAACACATCAGAGTTTAAATTCACACTTTGAAGCTTCCTGGTGCTGAAGATTTTTCCAGTTGTCTGAACCGGACAGCTGGCGCCTCCTGTTGGCCGGCTGGTGGCTATTCGCTCTGCACAGCGCTCTGTCGCCTCGAGGACTCTGCAACGACGAGTAACTCGTCATATAGTATGATTCTATAACCTGAACACCTTCTGTGACTTGTCGTTACCTGTGTGCAGCGCAGCCGTCTTCATCCGGCTTTCCTCCAACGTTGAGAAGCAGCCGCTCGTCTCTCCGGTCGTGTCTTCCGTCCCGACGTCACAGGTCAGCACCGTGATGGGCTTCCCCGCCTTCAGGTGGATCTGGATGTTCTTCTACATCAACACACAACTTGAGTCAACCCAACGATGTTGCTTTTAATCTGTCCTCTCGTACATTTATTAAAAAACCAACAGGTGTTTCATTCAAACGTTCATCTTCTCGTATAATCAGCAGTAAACATCGGCTCTTTACCGTTTTAGGAGTGGGAACCTTCAGTTTAGTTTCTTCTGGAGCTTTGACGACAAACAGCGTCCGCTCCTGGAGGAACGCGAGTCGGCTGAAGTCCTCGTGAGTCACATAAGCAAACGTGAAGGAAAGGTTAAAGAAATATCTGTTTTCATAATTGATGTATTCACATGCTCGTTCAGAACAACACATTTTAAGCCTCCTGGCACGTGACTGACGGATCAAACCACCGTAAGCAGACTCATAGTCTCATCTGTTGCCTTTCCCAGAGCAGAAGTGCTGTCTAGACAGATCACACCTGCCCAAAACATCCTGCACACGCCTCATGGGGTTCTGAGAAGCTCTGAGATCTGGACGAGTCAGAGGATGTGAAAGGATATGCCGCGTTCTCCATGTCGTCGGTCATGTCGAACAGCTGCCGGGCGCAGCTCTCGATGAGGCCGTCCAGCGTGTCCTCCACCAGCTTCATGTTGTCCAGCTCACTCTGCAGCATCTGCTCGTTCTTCCACAGGAAGCTGGAGATCCTGACTCGCTCCTCTGGACGGCGAGAGAACAGGCTGACTGCAAAGCTTACAGGCGATTCACAAAGACACCCCAGAGAACATCGCCCCGTCTGTTCACTCACGTCCACTTGAATCTGTGAGCCGCCTGCTTCTCGATGAGGTTGATGCCTCGCAGGACGTTGGTGATGTTCTCGACTCGTCGTCTGCCGGTCTGCAGGTTCGCGAACACCTGCCTGACGTCCAGCAGGCCGTCCGGAGCCGTGAGCATCAGCTCCAGGAAGCACTTCACCAGCGCGTGCATGGAAACCTCTGGACCTGCAACATGACAGCCAGAGTTAGAGATTCACAAGCACATCTGTTCCTATCTGTCATCTTCAGCGCTCACCCTTTTCGTTGTCTCTCTTGGTCCGGTGCACGTCTTTGCTCTGCTGCAGGCCGTCACTGGAAACAAACACATCCAGGGATCTTACTTTATGTTTGATGTGTCATTTCTGTCAGGCTCAACATGCATAACGCCTGCTCACAGATGGAAAAGGTTTGTTTTACCCGCTCGTCTTGGTCCCTGAGGTCTTCGGGGGACTTGAATCCTGGAGCAGAGGAAGTGAGAGCAGAACAGGTCGGTAATCTTACAATTAGAGCTAAGCCAAGAGCGACGTCTCGCTCGCTCTACATGTGTTGTTCCCGAGCTGCAGGATGTAGAATTAAGGATTCATTTAGACGAAGAGCGACGATGTGAAACCAGAAAATATGAAGCATCTCCTGACCTGCTGTGACGGATCCGCTGCAGGAGGTGCACGGGCCACCGCGTTAGCAAAACCAGCACATACACCTTCATAAACGTCTTCTTCCTCCTCGTCGCCCCCGCCTGCGGCCCACTGGTCCTCTTCATCAGACAGCTCGGCCCCCCAGGAGCCAATCATGCTCAGGGACCCGTCCGGACAGGGGGGCATGATGGGGATGGCGTCCCCGTTGACCCCGTTGGCTGTGATGTCCTCCGGCAGGAAGTGGTCCTCGCAGATTAAATGCTCCTCTGTGGAGTTCTGCTTGTCGGTCTCCCTCAGCGCCGCCAGCCACACCTGAGGTCAAATATGATATGATGTGATATGATATGATGCTCTTTATGTGTCAGATGAGGCATTGAACGCAGCACGCAGTGACATCTGCTGGTTTACAATCATAACAACACCTCACCTCACCGTGCAGGTGCTCTGTTTAGGATTAAAGGTATGACACTCGTGAGCACGTGGACAGGTTCACCGTCTCACGGTGATCACGTGTTCAGGTTTATCAGGACTGAAGAGCACCGAACAGATCCGGTACCGTACCTTGACCCTGGCCGGGTCTTTGGGGAAGCTGAAGAACCTCTTCGGTGGTCGTGAAGATCCCCAGTTTCGCCTTAACGTTCACCTCCCGGTTCGGACAACCGGAGACGACACACTTCACCATGGTAACCGTGTCTCCTCCACCCGAACCCGGGCTAACGGCTCATCCACACGCCGGTACCTGTAACCGCTCAGGATTCGGAAATAACCGCCACGGCTCCGGTTTGTTTACGTCTCAGACCGGAAGGGGCGTGTTTATAACCCCGGAAATACAACAATGGCGGGAAACAGCACGTTGGCGCCACCTACAGTCCATCCAACCGTTACTACACTCAAACTTAGTCCTGAGTTACTGAGTTAGTAATTATTCCAGCTCCTATGATGACACAGACACTAAAATATCACATTTAAATTACCTTTTTTCCAATTATTGAACAATAAATATTCATCTGGCATCACAGTGAACAGCTGGAAGTCCTGAAGATGATTGTAATATTTGCACAGTTATGGTCCAAAGCACATTTTTAAAGGTAAAACTTCTGTAAGCCGTCAGGAAAACTGTCCATAATCATAAGAGAGGATCATTAAGGTTGATGAGATAAATCCATAAAACATGGATGTAGTATCCATGACGTCAACGGTACGTTACGTGGCCAGCTTCAAGTGAAGAGTTGAGGAACTGCTTCAGTGGTTTTTGGCACTTCAGCGTTTGGATTCACTTCACAGCCTCGAAGGTTGCCGCTTGAATAAAACTGTTCTTGCTAGAGCGTAAAGTGTGAGAGTTGCTGTAAAAGTATATTAAGATGTTTTTTGATAGTTAAAACTACAAACATATCTTCTGATGGTAATCAGAACTTCAAGTAAAACACCAGAAAATGTCAAACATGGGACCTTTAAATACACATTGGACTATATTTTTCTAGATATTGCAATAATTTTGTTAGCCCAGAGACTGACATGTTTGATTTCAATTCAAAACAAGAGCAGGTCGTAAGCAGTGTTGCAACACAAGATTTATTCAGAGCAAGAGATGCCAACACCAGCATGATAAAAATTGTACAAACTTCACAAGTCAAATTAAAATATCACGTAGCAACTCGTGACCTTAAACATACAGCAAAAATACCAACGAAACCCATGCCATGTGGTAAGAAAACTGTTGTTGAAAGTTTGCGAGTAACAGAGAAAAAGGGGTAAAAGGAGAGAAAATGAATGTTGTATAAAAACCCCTTATCAATGCACTGCTGAAAAGAAACTGTAACATTTTCATAAACTGATGATTTCACAAATATTCATATGGATTTCTTTTGCATTCTAGCATGTCACATGTTAGTGTTGAGATTCTCTATGTAAATAGTTACAGTTTAGCTTTTACATCTGATATTACAATATCTAGTCTATCGACTGTCTTTAAGTGGCAGAATTGTGCTTTTAACTCCCATTTCCTTTGTTATCAGTAAGAATAACTGACTAAATAAAAAATACAAGCTGTCAGTCTATCTAATGCAGTAGTTTACTGGCAGGAAGCTGCAGACACAAAGCTTTGGACAGAGATGTGAAGTCAGGGAATGAGGCTTTGCAGCAAAAAGTCCAAAGAAGAAATATCTTTAAAGGAAAACTCCCCCATTAGAGATGTTTGTTTGTCCTTCATGTGGAAACTGACGGCAGAGAAATGTTTCAAACGGTGTGTAAACAGCACTTTTTTTTTAAAGACTCCAATCAAATGGTCATGACTTGAAGTTATAGATGGTTAACTGTTGATTTTCTGCTCGTCACAACAGTTCGTTAAAGCTGGCGACGATGCCTGCATTGAAATTCAAACCTAAGGTGGATTGTTTTCATCAACTCATCATCTCAGCAAATATTCTTCAAAATTTCAGAGGTTTGGAAAGTTTACTATTTCAATTTAAATCTCTGTTATCTCTATGTTATATATTATAAATCTGTATCTGAACGTTTGATTCTTTTCTAAAAGATTGTCAAAAATATTGCTCTCGCCACATTCGCCACATCAGTTCCGGAGAAACGCAGTCCCGTAAAATACTGTTAATAAACTAGAAAACACTTTGTGTTGTGACCTTGTAATCTTTTTAGAAACAGTTTCTTCATTATTTTGCATCATGGTCTTGCAAAACTTTACTTTTATTAGCAAAGTTGGAGGAGCTGCTGGTTCTGTTCTATAAACTTCTATTTCAAAATCGTCTTTTTTTAATGTTCCCTAAAATTGGAATCACAAGATGCTCCTGACTATTATAATCATTGATAAGTTTTTTGTGTGTGTGTCAGTTTGGTGTGACAGAAGGCTCTAAATACGTCTATATCCATGAGCCATCAGGCCACCATTGTTGCTATAGAGAAGAAGCCAGATGGGACCAAAGACACGGTGTCGAAGTTGCCTAATTCACCCAAAATTCACCCATTAAATTAAATTGTTGGTGTTTCAGTGCTCCATCTAGCACAATGTCTACCCAGGTAATAAAACCTTTACTTTGACAAAATCCTGGACACCAGAAACAACTCTACTGACAGGTTGTGTAACTTGAAGAAGAGAAACAGGGCTCATATTTCCATTAGCAAACAGACGGTTAAGCATGGAAACAACCACAAGTTATCTTTTCAGACAGAAGTTTGTCGGTGTGGTTCGGCATTCTGTTTTTGGTCATTCCAGTGGAGCAGCTCAACAATGTCAGAGGACCGGATGGGGAGTTTTCCTTTAAACAACAAATCAACTCAGTGAAACATGTTCCAGGTTGCTTTCAAACAGGAATCACCAGCACAAAGTCTTGTCGAAAGTCACAGTTCCCACAAACTTGCTGTACAGTTTTTGCTTCATTTACCACGTGATAATACTTTGAAATACTCCAATAAAGTGCATGCATGATCGACGGTGTTCAGAAAACATACTCCATCAGTGCTGTGTGATTTTCAGACTGAATGTCTCGTATCGTAAGGCCGATTCAGATCAAATACTCAAGGTGGTAAATTCAGTGCACAGACAACGCGTTACGACTGCTGGCTCTAGTTTTCATTCATCTTTTTCAATAAACAATCAAAGATAATAAAAAAAGTGCTGCTTGGTCATCATGTCGTCTGGCATCATGTCCCATTGTGGCTCAGACAATAAGATGCATGATTGGAAAGACGTTTTTTCTACAGGACGAGTGCAATATACAATGACAGATGGGGACGTTTGACCCTGTAAGTCCAGTGGAGCCGTCAGCCTTTAGAAAGGAAAATCATATCTACAAATCCTTTCGCCTGCCAAGTGCCTCTTAATCGACAATAAAAACATCAAAACATGGAAACAAAGGTGTCCCTGTGCAAAGTCGTACATGACAGAACCAAAGTCCTTTCACCCGCGTCAGATTCCTAAAACATGATTGTAGTAAAAGGTTTATACAAAACGCAATACATTTATAGTTAGTAAAAAGATCTATCAGCTCTTTGCTAGTTTTATTCATAAGAAATTGCATATACCCAAACATTTTTTCATATAGATTGCATCCCATATCTAAACAAACGATTTAATATTATCATACCAATATTGCTGACACGTTGTCCTATTAGCTAGTCAAGGTTGATGATTAAAAGAAATTCAGAATGGCAGATTGTCTCCTACATTTTCTGTAGCCATTGGTCTTCCCGCTTCGTTCTTCGCATGAACAAAGAAAAGCGACAGAACAGGACAGTTTGAAATGAAACAACTCCGAAAGGGGAATGATGGGATTTTGCACCAGTAAGTTTCCGTGTCATGATGTTTGAAATCTTCTTGCTTCTTATTAGCATTGTTGTTTTTTCTCGTAATTTTCTCGCTAAAGATTTACAGTAATATTAGTGTCCGCGCGATCCACGTTCAAACATTACAAAAATGAATGAATTTACATCCATTAAACAACCTCCAGCTTTACAGCTCTCGAGAAAAGCCTTTTGAAAAGTGATTGCTCTTCACGTTCGCCGCTCCGCTCCCCGTTAAACCCGTGACGCCCAGTTTTTCGATGTATGTAAATTGCATTTAAATAAAAAAAATGATTCAAGCTTACGATAAATAAATACATACATATACACTAGAATGTGCATACATTAGCAGCTATAAACAGTACATCACATTATATTAGATCATATGAAAATGTACAAAACGTGAATGTTGTTTAAAACATTGGTAATTGTTTTTTAAAGCAAGGCAACGACAATCAAAATGATAAAAAAAAGAGATACCCATGGAGTTGAGAGCATAACAGCAGAAGAAATAAAAGAACTATGGTAGATTACAGCAGCAAAAAACAACCCATTCCCCTCTTTTGACTTTTTTTTTGTTGTTTTTGCTTTGCATTTGTTATTTTGGCCTCCGTCAGGGCTAAACCTGGATACCCTGAACGGCCTGTTTGATGTTTTCCAGCAGCGCCTTGTTCTCCGGGCTCTGGTACTGGTCCTGGTGAGTGTACATGTCTGTCAATGTACTCACATAAGTGTCAAAGTTCTGTTCATTCATTGGCTCCTGTGAGGGGAAAAGAACCCATGAAGAAACAAACAATCAGAGGGATTAGAAGAGGCGTGTATGTGCTTATAGACAATCAGTATCTTTTCTTCAAGACATTGTTGGAAAGGTTTGGAAGACAGGCGGGCAGCAAGGGAAGTAAGGGAACACTATCAGGGAAGCATGGCTCAGTTACACAAATACTCTCATTTTAATATTACGTTTAATAACTATACTTCAGCCCGTGAAGGTCTATGCAACTCCAAACCATGCAAAAATCAGGAGAGGGATGGTTAGCTTGTGGACAGATGGAAGGTTAATGTTTAGCATATGGAGACAAAATCAGGATGTTCAAAACCAATGGGAGGTTAATGGGCAGATGAAAGAGACACACCTGGTAATTCAACTTATCTTAGCCGACTGGGAGTTTAAATATTTGTCAGAGAACAGAGCAGCTTTGGCTTCAAAAACAAACTCATTGGTTGAATTCAAAGTCAGCAGTCAATACAAACTGAATTAAAGTCTGCAGTTGAGTTCTGTTTGGAGGAGGTGCAGCTAGTTTTACATGTGGCGTACCTCAGGGCTCCATTTTAGGCCCAGTTCTTTTTTAACTTGAATGAGCTTTCTCAGCCGTACAAACTGTCTATCTTATCCATCTATGACATTTCCACACCTCAGGATTAATGTGCATTGCCAATGCAGGAAGTAGTGTGCCCTATATGCAGTAAGGTGGAAAGTAACAACACCGTAATTGCTATGTGCAGAAATTGCTATTCGGTGCTAAAAGTCTGTTTTAGCTGCCACTTGGGGAAAAGTGATAAAAGGTCTGGAATTTTGCCACAGGTAAGTTAAGCTGCTGTTATTGTCATTTATATACTAAGTATACTGCACTATAAATGGACAGTTGTGATGTGCGGACACCACAGTGGGCTGAAGGAGTCATAAGGGGGAGGGGAGCATGACAGTGCAGAAGAGAAGGATAATTGGATAAAGGATAAATGGATCTCTTACTCTGGGAGGCATCTGTAAACAGCAGTTATGCTTTACTGGGGCCTCTTTCTGTGGCAGCGGTCTCTACAGGAGAGGGTGTACAGAGAAGTCTATTAGCCCGCTAGACACACGGCGGCGGTCACAAGGCTTCATTAAGCTACACCGAGAAAGAACAACACAACGTCCGCCTTAGCAAGTCATTCCCCCCTCCTGCTCGGTTCACACTGCAGCGACTGCAGCTTTACTCAGATCTGAATGAGCGTCTGAGCGAGGACAGCAAAACAAAAAAAATCACAAGTTTCTCTGCATTATCGTACCTGAAATAACAACGCAACTATGGAAGGATAAAAAACAAAGCGAGTTCTCAGAGTCCTGCAGTGTGAACGGAGCTTTAGATTTGGTATTTTTCTAGAAACAAGAAAGTTCTACCAGTCCTACCGTGTATTTCCACTCTGATTCAAATTTTAGAGGTTATTTTAGGGGGTATAAAGTTAAAATTGCTTGTTAAGACGGACATTTTCCGATACATTTACGGAAAGACCGGAGGCTAAGAGTCCAGTTATCAAGCGACTCGGGTTCATACTGCTTAGAGAGAGAGAGAGATTATCCAATTAGCCCCAGTCTTCTTTCTACACTGAGACAACATGACGTTAAAAAACAGCCGTGATCGCTTCACTCAAACTGAAAAAAACAAAAAAAAGACGGGGCTGTTTTCCTTATGTGAAACTCTGTGAGGCGTTGTAAAGCACAGAAGAAGAAGCACAGCATGGGACTGCTGGGAAAAAAAAGAAGGTGGTGAACAGAAAGAAGCAGGATGAGGAGAAAACCTGAGTGTCGCTACTACAGACAACTTTGAACACCTCCCTGGATTCAAATGTTAGGCGGTCAGTTCAAATCTTTATTGTCTAATGTTCAAAATAAAGCAGGAAACAAAAGTTAGCACGTTAAATATGAAACTTCTGACACACTGACTGTGGATGAGTACTTCATACGACCACGTTAAAGACTGTGTTTAATTTATTACAACAAATATCAACAAGCTCCTGCTGGGTTGGTGGATTATTGACCAATTACCAAAATAAAACTTCTTATATTTACTTCCTTAAACTTTTAATGTCACCTCATGTGTCCGATAACTATTCTGAGGAAAGCTGAGTCTAAGCATGTAAAGATCTAACAAAGAGTTTGTTTCGCGGAGGTGCAGTCGACTCCTCTCTTACCATGTGTGGAAGCTGGATGTTGGCTAAGCTGTTGATGAGCGACTGGCTGAGGTTGGCCAGCTCGTGCAGCAGCGAGTCGTTCTGCTGCTCGATCACCTTTGTTCTCCTCCTCGATGGACTTCAGGTTGGTCTCCATGGTGGTGATCTACCAGAGGAGGAGATCAGTTATCAGCATGTTACTGTGTCGGTGGCAGGGAACGTGTTGGTCCCGGGCTGAATTCAAACTATCTGATCTAAAGCTACTGTTAAAGTCGGTTAATGAACATGTTTCAGTCTCAATCTAGCTGCAGCTAACACACACTCAGACAGCGTCTTACTTGTGTTCTCAGTTTTATCATGTCTGATTCCACTTGATTGTTAGACTCGTTCAGATCTTTGATTTCTTCATCCAGCTGTTTGATTTCTTCATCGTTTTCGATGCCTGAAACCAAAAAACCAAAGTTTAATTTGATTCAGACGAGTTTTTTTGTAGTTTTTAGAGTTTTTAGACTTCAGTTTTAGGGTCTGGTTTTCACCTTTGCTTGCTCTTTGCTTGATTGTCAGCATCTCCACGCTGCTCATCCGGGCTTTCTTCATGGCCGAGGTGGCGCGGGGACAACCGGAGAGACTGGAATAAAACACACACACACACAATGAAGACAGGTTAGCTGAGACGGATCATCAATCTGCTGCACGTTTACAAGTCTGTGACAGCTGATTTGAATTTTAATGTCATGCATCAGGATAAACACTGTGGAGCTGGAGTGAAGTAAGCTATAACAGATTGACACAGAGCCACGCCCACCTCCGATGGGTCAGGAAGCTCCCGCTGACGTGTCCCGAGCCGTCGCAGCCCGGGGTCGGGCAGCTCATGCCGTCCGTCTTGCCAGATTTCCAGACGAACTGCGAGCCGTTCACGTAGCTGTCCTTCTGCCTCTTCGCCGCCAAGGGACAGCCCGACGCGCTGCGGTGGGAGGCATATTTCCCCGTCACGTGACCCTGTCCATCACAGCCGGGCACCGGACACCTGAGAGAGGACACAGGACAGCGCAAACTTCAACAGCATCCTGAAGAATATACACTAATAAACAGACTTTCTCACACCGAGTCCAAATAGAAAAGGTTCAGCGGCGTCTTTGCCAACACCTACAAGCTGCAGAAAGATCATCTTATCATCTTATCACAGCTTCTCCACCACCTGCTGCTGCTGGATTATCAGCTGCTAGAGATTAAACATCAGACCCGCTGCTTCATGTGCTGCCGGCTCTCCATTTAACCAGGTCAGATTTAAGCTATCAGACTAAAACGCGTAAATCTAACGCAGCCTTTTAAATAAGAGTCCCGGAGTCACGACTCTTCCCTCCCTGCTGCCCTCCGAGGCCTCCAGGCCACGGCAGCAGTAACCAAACACCTCTCGCTCTGCAGATGACACCTCCTGAGCTCCCAGACGCTCCGCTCTGCCTCCCGCATCCCAAAACGCCCTTCACCGTGACATTTTGGGCTGATTATTATGAGCCGAGCGTCGGCGGGGCCCCGCTCCCCAGCCGAGCTCAGGTTAAGCTTAATTATAAGTTCACTGTTAATGATGATGGCGGATGGAACAGAGGTGGCAGCAACAGCTGGCTGCAGACTGACACCGGCTGAACTTTAGATTATTCACAAGGTCGTGTTGGCTTAACATTATGGCTCTGCTTTAAGGAAAATGTCAAACGCTCACTAGTGCTAACCTTTACTGGACTTGGCCTGCTGGGAGCGGGAGGTGAAGTGGAGGACTGACCACAGCTCCTCTCTAAAATATTCTCCCCTGAAGTTAGAAAGGTCAGCGAACACAGACAGCATTTTAAGAGAAAACAGACGGATGAATCTATCAACAGCTGGATTGACTGGACAGGAATGTGGCTGCCAAACGTAAAATTTAAGGTTATAGAAGAATATATACGAAGCTCATTTCTGCCACTAGGGCGTCTAAACAACAACAAAAGACGTAGTTTGATGACGTTATGAGGTAGCGTGGGAGTTTTTTCCCCGGTTATGTTTAATTGTGTTTATCGACTTCCTTCCTTATTTTCTAATGAATCCCATGTTTACCGGGAAACGTAACAAAATATATAGGTGTTACAAATTTAGGCATTTTAATGCAAGCTTTAAATTATTTAATCATTTTTCTTTAACTATATTGCATATAAATGACGAAATTTAAATGACTAACACAGTGACAAACCCACAGAGAATCTGCAGAGCATTTTAGCGTCTTTCAGCTCATTGTTTTGGTTTTAAAGCCACATCTTTACTGTTTTACTGTACAGAGAATCAGAGCTATCAGTGGGAGTGAATATTAAACTAACCTATAAAGAATAATAGGTCAATGTTGCTTCATGGCTTGTTTTATTCCCCCCAACTCGACAAACAATCTGTTAATCTGCAAAACTTTGCTCTCAAATGAGTTCATTAATATCCTAAAATTAAATTGTCCTTCACCGAAGACGAGATGGATTTTAGTTTCACGTTGGACTGAGAAGCTTCGGGTTTTGACTGTGAGACAAATCTCTGCGACTGGATGCAATGAAAGTATAAAGCTGTCTTCCGTGAAATAGAAGTGAGGATGCAAATTAAATCGTTTGACAGCATCATTTAGAAAACTGAGGGAGTGAAAAAAGGTGTAGGAGGGTGAGAGCGCTCACGTCCCGGGCTTTAAATCAAAGCTGTGAAGCCTCTCTGAAACCTTACTTGATCGGCTCCTGGTCGTCTTTGTCCTCTTTGCTGTGCAGGATCTTGATGCCGCTTTTCTTGGCTCGTGGACAACCGGACAGACTGCAGGACAGGAGACAAATTTAAAAAAGACACCTACAGTGACGGCAGTTGTAGTCCAAAGAACGGTTACTGTACCTCCTGTGGGAGGCGTAGTTTCCAGTGATGTGTCCTGATCCATCGCAGCCGGGAGTCGGACACCTGAGGCACAAACACAAGGGTTAGTAGGGATACCGAATGAGCGCCGATCTGTAGTCTCGGTCTCGGGTTCTGAGACTCACTTGAGTTCTTGTGCGTTGGTCGTCATCATCCCGCGGATGTTCTTGTCGGCCATCTGGCAGCTTGACAGCCTGCAGGAGAAAAAACATTTTTTAACTTTAAATTCTGAATCTTTTCTTTTTATTTTTAAGCAAAGCGTGCTTATTGTGCAGTAACTTGTTCCCTGTGAGTGTTTCATCTCATGACACTTTCATACAGAGCAGGTCCAACCATTAGCAAGCGCTTGGCGACAGTGGCAAGGAAAAACTTCCTTGATTGCTGCTGCATTTATGTTGCATGTTGCATAAGATTGAGCTAATTTCTGCTACTTTATTTGGCTGGTTCGTGCTCCATGAGATCATCATATGTTCGCCCTGTGAGAACAACGTCATGTCAACTTTTCACGAGCTCAGAAAAACATCCTGTTTTCATCTCTGTGACGATGATTGTTTTTGTTTCTTTCTGTGTGTTATTCATGTACCGCATGCCTTGAAGGCAAGCTTCCCATGAAGGGACAATAAATTAAATGAAAGTCTGGTTGGCTTCGAGCTCTTGTAGGCATCCGATGAAGGGTCTTACGTGATGAGCTCCTTCTTGCTCTCCTTGCAGGCCGGGTACTTGTGGTGTTTGGGGCTGGGCATGGTGACCTCGGCCGGGTAGCGCTGCTCGTCCAGCAGCTCCTGGAAGGGATCGAGCTCGTCGCTCTGGTGCAGGGACGAGAAATAAGCAGACTACAACATGTCACTACGGGCTCTATGTCCACACAACATCTGCATCCAAATATGTTTTATCAGCTTTGTATTGATGCTTAACATGATTAAATGTTTATTTTATTAACGCCACAGAAAGGATAATGCCGTTAATGTTAGTTATTTGCCCTCATTTGATTTTCTTTATTTTGTTATTTATCTTTTATCTGATGTTAAATATGTGACAGTAAAGTAAACGCAGTAACTCACGGTCACCTTAAATAAAAACAACAGCGTCTGTGCTGCCATAGATACCAAATGTAATTATAGCATTGTGCTGAGTTTATTGTTTCCTGTATGTTTCTCTCTCATGTCGTGTCTGTAAAACATCTGGAGGTGAGAATAAACCACCTCCTCCATCTCCTCCTGCCCTCCTCCTGCTCTCCTCCATCTCCTCCTGCTCTCTTCCTGCCCTCCTTCATCTCCTCCTGCTCTCCTCCTGCTCTCCTCCTGCTCTCCTCCATCTCCTCCTGCTCTCCTCCATCTCCTCCTGCTCTCCTCCATCTCCTCCTGCTCTACTCCATCTCCTCCTGCTCTCCTCCTGCTCTCCTCCATCTCTCCTCCTCCATCTCCTCCTGCTCTCCTCCATCTCCTCCTGCTCTCCTCCTGCCCTCCTCCTGCTCTCCTCCTGCTCTACTCCATCTCCTCCTGCCCTCCTCCATCTCCTCCTGCTCTCCTCCATCTCCTCCTGCCCTCCTCCATCTCCTCCTGCTCTCCTCCATCTCCTCCTGCCCTCCTCCATCTCCTCCTGCCCTCCTCCTGCTCTCCTCCTGCTCTACTCCATCTCCTCCTGCCCTCCTCCATCTCCTCCTGCTCTCCTCCATCTCCTCCTGCCCTCCTCCATCTCCTCCTGCTCTCCTCCATCTCCTCCTGCCCTCCTCCATCTCCTCCTGCCCTCCTCCTGCTCTCCTCCATCTCTCCTCCTGCCCTCCTCCTGCTCTCCTCCTGCCCTCCTCCATCTCCTCCTGCCCTCCTCCTGCTCTCCTCCATCTCTCCTCCTGCCCTCCTCCATCTCCTCCTGCTCTCCTCCATCTCCTCCTGCCCTCCTCCTGCTCTCCTCCTGCTCTCCTCCTGCTCTACTCCATCTCCTCCTGCCCTCCTCCATCTCCTCCTGCCCTCCTCCATCTCCTCCTGCTCTCCTCCATCTCCTCCTGCCCTCCTCCATCTCCTCCTGCTCTCCTCCATCTCCTCCTGCCCTCCTCCTGCTCTCCTCCTGCCCTCCTCCATCTCCTCCTGCTCTACTCCATCCTCATGCAATCCTCCCCATCTCCTCTCTCATCCTACATCTCCTCCTGCCCCCTCCATCTCCTCCTCTCCTACATCTCCTCCTGACTCTCCGCTCTCCTCCTGCCCTCCTCCTGCCTCTCCTCCTGCCCTCCTCCTGCTCTCCTACTGCTTCCAGACTGTGTTATCTGGTTATTTTGACACATAGTGAAATAAATCATCACCAGTTAACCGGCACCACGCTCTCTTCTCTCCTCTCTCTCTCTCTCTCTCTCTCTCTCTCTCTCTGCACCAGTTGGACTCAGTGAACGAGAAGCTTTTGTGGCTGTGAGCTCTGCAGTCTGCTCTGCAGTCCACACATCACACCTCCTCAGTCAGGGAGCAGAAATCGTTCAGGACTGTCTGGGAGAAAATCCCATCAGCCTCGGAGCTCCAGGCTGTGGCCTCCTCTGCAATGTCGTGCTTCATTAACAAACGCAATTACTCTCCTGATTAAAACCTTTCACTCGAGCGCTCTAAATCCAACGAGGCAAATGTAGCAATTTGCTGCATGGATTGCTCTGTGTGATATCAGATCTGTGAGGATTTAAGGCGTGCAGATGATCTATCATGTTTTACTTATGTATTAGGGTGTAATTCAGCATTTTAATGCACCGTGCTGGAGCTCCTGGAAGCATTCTTCGAGAGAGAGAGAGAGAGAGCTGCTGCGTCTGAGCCGAGGCACTGCCGCTTTCCACCACATGAGAGCGCACTGAGCCTGCAGGAGCGGCAGCTGCAGGCAGCCGGGGTTATTTATCACACGGCTAGAAGTTAAAATGATCTGACTCCAACTCACAAACTTCAGAATAAAAGCTACTTATCGCCTTTCTTTTCAATTAAAAACTCTTGCTTAAGAGTCGCCTGTCTTTGGAGATATATGTGCAATTCTGTGGTTTGAGTGTCTGATCTGATGATTCACCACTTTTCTTCCATTTTACATTCATCACATCAGCAAACAAGCAAACTAAAGCTGTTTGCCATCACGGTGCGTCTGACAATGTGGTATTTAACTCCTGTATTAAACTTTATTAGATAAAAGGAGGAGAGACAGGAGACAGCTGCAGGCTGCTGTGGTGAAGATTCAGCCCAGCAGGTGAGCAACCAGGGCACTAACATGGAACTCAACTCTGATTCTTATAAAAATGAGAATAACATATCACCGAGGAACCAGAGAGAACCCACACAGACAACACGCAAACCTCCTCGCTGTGCGGCGACAGTGCTAACCTCTGCACCATCGTGCCTCCCACTGATTCTCAGAAGTCTGATCTGATTATCACTTGATCCGATTGTAAACTCTCTCTCTCTCTCTCTCTCTCTCTACACGGGCTGTGACACATTTTCTTTTGCTGTCTCTGGACTTTTGTTATTTGGCTTGTTGTGGTGCTGAACTTTTCTCTATTTCGCAGCTCCGGGGGTGAAGAAAAAGCAAAATCTGAGCTGTAAATGCACAGCTTTGGCAAGCGCCGTCATTCTGTGTAGCCTTTTGGTTAGCGAAGGTGTACTTACACACACACGCACGCACACACACACACACACACACACGCGCTGGTCCTTTCCAAACTCAAACAAATCTCCCTCTTATGTATGTAAAGTGATGCAAAAATTATGCATACTAGTGAGCAGAAGTCCGCCCTCGCAAAACAAGTCCGCAACTTTTCCACGCTGCTCTTCTGCTGCCGTGCATCAGAGGACCAGCATCCCTTTAAACAGCTTATGAAGCGTAATCATCTCTTAATCTATGCGTGTACCCCTTTTTATATAACTCCGGGTTCCTTAAATCTCAATTTCATGCTTCAAATTATCCTCGCTCGCTATGATTAGGGGACAGCCTGACTAAATATTAAATTAGGTGCTTAAAGCTCTTATTTATAGCTGTAAGGGCAGCGAGCGGAGCATGAGCAACATTTAGAGATTCAATCTTTACTGTTTCATGTCTTATTTAATGCACATATTTAATATTCTTTAAACTGGGAACAAAACTGTGCAGCTCCTTCATTTAAATCATGACGACAATGTCCAGATTTTATAATATTTATTCATATGTTATTGTCAGTTTAACGCCTGTTTTCATCTTTATTTATTCTCCCTCGTACTGAGTTAATATGCAATATAATAAATATACAAGGCGGATTTCTCATACGAAAACCGGCTTGAATAAATCTGATGTGTTGCATTAATCTTCACGTGAAAACTTCAGGTTGGCTTTCACGTGACTTTATTCTGCCTCCACATCGCTGAACTTTCTGACGGTTTGAACTGAACATATGGTGCACAAATAACAAATAATGAATTGTTCCGAGCTAGTTTGGTTTTTTTTTTAGTTCTGTGAATGTTTTCAAAGTTTCTTAGAAAGAAACATACGTAATTTGGCACTAATTACAGGTTAGACACTGTACAATTGGTACATTTCAAGTGAATTAATTGCAATCAATTGTTGAAGCAGAACTCTGTCTGTCTTTTAGTCTGTGCACAGCAGGCCGGCTGAGCATGCAGGAAGGGGACATTTGCTTCCAACACTCATGCATATTTAATGACATTTAATCATATATAAATAGAAATCTTTCTTTTCAGGAAACTTAAATGAAAGTAACGGTGAAATAAAAGTTTTCTTATTTCCGCGTCTGTGAAAACTGGTCCTGTAAACAGTTAACTATATAAACTCTAAAATATTAATTTTTTAATTGCAAATTCTGTAAAAATTCATGCTGCTTTGGATAAACAGAGACTACATTTTAAACTGTACAGCTCCGGTGGTTTTAATACAAACTGCATGGACAGCATCTCTTCTAATCCTAATCCCCCCGAGATGAATCTGTTCATTTCAAACTGTCTGACGTCGACCTTCCCGTTACCTCTTTGTGGTCCTGCTCGTCTCCCAGCCGTTTGATCTTGGTGTAGTCGACGGGCAGGTCCCAGCAGTCGGCCTCGCTCAGCTGGTAGCAGCGGCTGCTCAGCAGAGCCTGCCGCTGGGGCGACATCGGCTGCAGGGGGGTTAACACCGTCCCGCTGCCCTCCGGACCGCCGGGCTGACCGGCCACATCCACCGCGCCGTTGTCGTCCAGGTCGCCAACCGGACTCTGATGGAGACAGGCGGAGGGAAAGATCTGATGCTCACAGGTGTAGCGGTAAACAAATGACAATGTTTGGTGACAGAACTGAAGGTTGGTGCAGAAATCAGCACAACTCATTCATCTTTGCATTTTCATAAAGTTGGGGGGCCTCACAAGTCACAGATTGAAGCAGCAGAGGCCCAAATGTCCCGAGTTTGACATCTCAAGCTGCCCTCGTGACAACATCGGGTTATTTTACTCGACCAGTAAACTGATCTTCATGTGTAAAAGCAAACATCGGCTGTAATATCATCGGCAGAGCTTTTAAACTCTCAGATATCTATGTCAGTGTTTCCGTATCAGCCGGGCTCTCGTAGAGTTGAAACTGAACTGATTTCAGACAGTCTGGGTTAGGATTGTCCCAGGTTCATGTGAAAGCACCTTCATTGTTGTCTCTCATAGTAATAATAACAGTGTACTCACCAAGTTGACTGCTGAGATCTGGAAACATGGAAAAAAACAGTTTATCCACATTATCTAAAGCATTTCGTTTACAGCATGTGAGCGCACCTGAAACGTGTGTGCCGCGTGCAGACAGCTGCGCTACAGTACAGGAGGTCAAAGCGGGAACCAAGAAGTGAGTCTGTGAACTGTGATGGATGTTTCAAACTAAATTTACAGCTCGTCTTTGTTTTCTCTCCCCAAAAAAACGTTGGACTAAACCTGACAGCTCGTGTTTCTTGTCAGACTTCTTTTTAGTCATTTCAGCGTGTTTCCAGATCTCAACAGTTATCTTTGTGGGTGAAATGCTTTTATGACTGATCAACGCAACAAAAATGAGGCTCAAGTTGGAATAAATCTATAAAAACTCACTTTTTTTGCGTCGTTTTGAGCACTCTGCTTGATATCTGCTATGAATTTTATCCTACATGTGTCAAAATAATGTTCTGCTGCTGTTTTTTTTGCACTCCTGCCACAGTGTGTGAGCGTGATGCACGAAGGCAGGCGTGTTTGTGCACACCGCCTCAGACTACCTGTGTCAGCAGGTCCTGGGGTTTCCCTCCCAGAGCGTGCGGGAGCTCCCTGCACCTCGTCGACAGGTTCAGGATGGCCGTGGCTGCCATGTGGGCCGCCTCCATATCGTGGGTGTAGTCGAAGCTGCTCTTACTGCAGGTGCTGCTGGCGCTGCTTCCTCCCCCTCCTCCTCCTCCTCCTCCACCACCACCACCTCCTCCTCCACCACCGCCGCTGCCTCCTCCTCCACAGCTCAGGCTGCTGCTGCTGCTGGGAGCGTAGCTGCTGGTCGTACTGCTGGCCGGACTTGACGTTTTACAGTAGCGCTTAGCTGTCGGGATGCACACACACACACACACACACGCACACACAGATTTGTTGGATGGCATTCAGCCAAAATGTGCAGCAGATAGAGCAGATAAAATTGAAAACAGATGCTCTGTTGCATTTAAAACGTGCAAAAGAGGACAGAGATTGAACGCACACACAAATATTCTGCAATAAAACCAAAACAACGAATGATTCAAGCAGCTCCTGTTTTGTTAAAAACACATCAGTGAGCCGCACTGCTGCACTGTGACATGTTCCTTCATTACCATGAACACAAACTGTAGTTTATTTTGACTCATTCCCTCATACACCGTCCTGCTGACCCAAATACTCACTAGAGCACCAAATATGGATTAATCCTCCGCTAAAAATAGTCCCCAACAAGATGCACCGTGTCTTTCTTTTATGTTTTTAGACAAACTACAGAGATGTTTGACGATGTTTCAGGAAATTCTGGACCCCCTTTTTCAGTCATAAAACTGCACATTTGTATTGTTTTCAGTCGGAGCGAGCCACAGACGGGAAGGCAAGTCGGAAAGTATTGGGAGACGGACTAACACGCTGCTTGTTTTGGATCTGAAGACAGCGAGGAGAGAAAAAAACAGAATATAAACCAGACGAGGAGACACAGAGTCAGAAGAAAAATAAAGCAGAGGTGAAAAGAGAAAAATCTTGAGGGACAAAGAAGAAAGGGAGAAAGATATAGCGATTGTATGCTGGTGTGTGATGGAGCTCAGCAGGCTGGAGTGATGCTGATGGAGGGAAGGAGGGAGGGAGTCGTGACGGAGGGGGAGCGCAGACACCTCGGCTGAAAAAAAACCTCCCTCTTGCCTGCGTCTCACTAATGGCTTCCAGCCAAAGAAACAGGGCTCGCCTCCATTATCTCTCTCCTGTTTCACAATCCCTCCATCTGCACCTCCTCCCACCCTCCATCCCTCCGTCCATCCACCGCTCAGAGGAGGCAGGCTCTTAGCTTGGCATTTCCATAACTCTGCTCTGCTTTCACTCTAGCCATGTGGAGAGGCGGAAAACACCGGCGCTTTCAGTGCTATAACAAAGAGAATACACTGAGTGCTGAGCATGTGTGAGTGTGTGTGTGTGCGTGTGTGTGTGTGTGTGTTGTCAAGCTTTTGTCGTCAAGTACAAAATGTTCTCCCTAGAATAGGAAAATGAATAGAAATCCCCCATAGTGGGATCATTCTGCAGGTTTTATTCCCCTCAAGAAGACAAAGGACTGACAGAAAGAAAAATCTGGACAGGAAACATTATTAATTTAATCATAATTAAAATATATATATAGCAGATGGATATTAATACACAGAAAATGGGATTAGGACTGAATGTAACAGATTTTTCTAGAAACTAATGACCTTACTTCTTGTTATTGTACTAAAGATGCAGCATCTGTGCAATGCTGCCACCCACTGTGACATATTGTTTTCCACCAGGGAGCCAAAAAAAACAGCAAAAACGTCTATAAAAGAGAGCACAACACCTCCTCTAAACAAAGGAGACGCGTGAAAGTCACATAATCTTACTGTGAGGCCGATTTCATATCTCCTCGTCGAAGTGCGTTCAGTTTTCTTACCATCGTATCCCTTTGGGGAGGTGTCTCGGCCGTGGTGGGACTTGCTTGTCGGGCCTCTCTTTCCGTAGCCGCCGTGCTGGCTGTCGTAGCCGGTGTAGTCGTAGCTGGTCTTGGAGTATTTTTCCAGCTCCTTTGCCAGGTTGGACCGCGGCGTGCTGGTGGGAACGTTGTTTTTGTAGCCATACTGGGGGATCTCCAACTGCTTGACGAAACACATCGGCCTGAAAGACAACCAGAAGCAAAAAACAAGCCGGGGTTTGTAGACACTGCGCCATTCGGCATCTCTGATTTAAGAGTGAAAATATATTCAACATGTTTCCCAAGACAAAGATGAGCATGAAACAAGACAAGGGAAACACTTCAATGTAGCATGCTGGAAATTTGACTGCGCCATTGGGCATCCCTCGTTGATTTAAGTATAAAACAAAAGGTAACACAGCGGCACATTCAAAACCGGCAACATTAAAATCTCTGATTTAAGTGAGAAGGGTTAATATAATTTACAGTTGTTGCCCATGCATGCTGACTTCCCTGACAACCCAGACAATGGCTTTATGTTCTGGTGGTTCATCGGACCATTTGGCATCACTGATTAATGAGACAAGAACCTAAAAAGTTCTATGAGACATTTGCCAATCCCTTCTTGTGTTATATAACTTTTCGAGGGACATGGCTAGCTTCTTCATACAGTTTTTCCTCCACAGTTTTGCTGAACTATTGAGCATCCCCAAATCATTAAGGTTCGTATGATTTGTAGCTGCACCACTCAGCTTCCCTGATTTACAAAGAAAATGTAAATGTGGTCTACAGCTGTTTCCCCAAACCCAGGTTGACTGTGAATAAGACGAGGAAGGACTTGAGTTCATAGAATTGAATGCACCATTCAGCATCCCTCGTGAACACATGACCAAGCACATTACCATGATTAAAACACATCATTTTAATGCTGATCTGACTCTAATTCAGAGTGGGGTGGTACCTGAGGACACGGTCTGACGTCTGATTGGTCTTACTGCCGCTGTCAGTCGAGTGGCTCTTCTCGTGGACCTTCGCCATCTTCTCTGCGGCAGCGATGGGACAGCCGGACAGACTGGAGGAGGAGGAGGAGGAGGAGGTGGAGGAGGTGGTGGAGGGGCGGGGGGGAGACAGCACACGGCCTGGTTACATACTGTACTGAACACACACACACACACAGCATCTGGCTCTGAATGAAGAGTGGCTCAGCTGTCAGTAACAGCAGCACAGAATGAATTATGGATTTTAAATGGCCTACTTTATGATGACTGCATTACTGGTTTACTGACTGACTGACTGTTTACAGCTGTTGGTTACTTAAACTCATTTTGTCCACCGTACAGGTCGATAGTTTGATGGTATTTCTATCAAGTCAGCATCTAAATAAAGTCGACGTTGATTGGGCGGACAGACGTTTACGTGGAGTTTACGAGTCTCGTAGATTGTTTGAGGCTGAAACACAAAACTTAAAAACTTCCTGCAAATCCTCAATCACCAGAGTTGTTACTGCCAACACACACATGCACACACACGCACGTATTTTAAAGGATGACAGGAGTGTGTGACAGATCAGCACGGTGGCTGCTGCTGCTGCTGCTGCTGCTGCTGGTGCTATGAAGGCGTTTCCATGGCGACTGCCAGCCATGAAAGCTGGTAGCTAACAGTAGCTAAGCTAGCCAGCTAGCGCTTTGTTTCCTCTCCCAGTGGAGCTGTGCTACATAACACACCCTGCAGCCACGTCTGAGCGAGTGTGTGTGTGTGTGTGTGCGCGCCTCTCTGTCTGCCAGCGCACGTGAGCTGCTGTCTGTGAGCTAATTTGTAAGTGTCTTACACACATTTGTGAGTGTGTGTGTGTGTGTGTGTGTGGGGATATGTGAATGTGTGTTCCAGTAAGACTTTGTGTGCATGTGTGTGATCCGAAGCTCTGTGTATGCGTGAGAAAATGAGTGTGAATCCTAATCACATTACATAATTCGAAAAAAGTGTGTGTGTGTGTGTGTGTGTGTGTGTGTGTGTGTGTGTGTGTGTGTGTGTGTGTGTGTGTGTGTTTGCTGCATGCATGTGATGCTCTGCTCTGCTCTGCTTGTTAAACAGCTGAGCTGCTGATGAACACCTTCAGCTCAAACACGGTAAAATCCTTCTAAATGAGCCTTTTTGCATGACGACATTAGAAACAGAGAAAGTAAATTTTTCCCATCAGGGTCGAGATAAACCTCGATCAGTCTTTGGTCAGCGGCTCTATTCGGGACAAAAAAACCTAAAACACAAAGACGAGCAAAGATCTCACGTGTGAGGGCTCGTACGTAAAACGAAAGACTTCCAGCGAACGCTCGTTTCTTTGCCTCCTGATTTTTAAACATGAAGAAGAAGGCCCCTCTTCAGAGAGGCCAATGACATGACGACCCAATGAGACTTGATTTACATACGACCTCGTATCTTAAGATCTGACTCGAACACGATGCTCAGGTGGTCAAATCTGAGAGGCTGGAAGACTTTAAACGATAACTGACTTTAAACGAGGACTCGACTTTGCCTTAAAGGTCCAGTGTGTAACATTCAGGCCTTCATATCTACAGAGAGAGTCGGTCTCCTCTCACATGGACGGACAAACCAAATACTGGCTTTTGATAGAGCTCTTGAGTTTCTCCTACATGCTCTGAGATGTAGGCGGGCCCGAGGCGTGATTCAGCTGGTCGCAATCTGCAACTTCACTGCTCGATGCCACTAAATCAGGACCTTCAAGGACGTGAGACTCAGTTTCATTATATGGTGGTGCCAAATTATGTTAGAGCACTGGTTCTACAATAAAGTAAGCAACCTCCCCGCAGTGGCACGCTATCGAGATACGACAACATTTTACATTCCTGAATTATTTTGTTTGAATATCAGCGATCGAGATGGTCTATATGGAAAGAGTCATGAGAAATCTCCTGTTATGACACCATAAACAACATTTAGTTGAGTTCAACACTTTCATGATTTGATGGTAAGCAGAAGTCAAATTGGATGGTTCAAAAACTCTTCAATCGTAGCTTCATGCCTCGTGCACGAGATGAAAAGAGCCAACCTGCTGCTGTATTTTGATGTCTGTCATCATGGTATCATAATCAAAGTATTTTCTGAGATGGTTCGATGTGAAAACTTTGAGAAACCTCGTGTTAAAGAATTCTTAGACATCGATAAACTCTTATCCTTTGCAGGGCTGCAGGTGGCTGGAGCTGATCCCAGCTGACACTGGGCATCACATCAGACATTTTTCACAATATTCTGAGATTTTATAGACCAAATAATCAGAAGATGAATCAGTAATGAGGATAATTGTTCGTCGTAGCCCTAAATTCACTCAGGTTGCCAGTTCACTGCAGGGCTGACACATGGAGACAAACAACCATTCATGATCACATTCACACCTACGGGCAATTTAGAGTCACCAATTACCCTGCATGTCTTTGTGAGAGGAAGCCAAATGGCCCGGAGGAAAACCCACGCAGACACGGAGCAAACATGCAAACTCCACACGGGAGGCTCCCAAAATAAACTCCAGTCTACTGAACGCAAATTTGACGTCCTGCCGTCGGAGACGTGGCTACCAATCAGAACGCAGAGAGGCAACGCTGAGATGACGAAGCTAACCATCAGTCAACGGTTTCATCTCGAGCTCCTCAATCAAACAGCAAGCAGACTTCACAGTATCTGTCCTGTAAAATGTGCCACATTCACATGTCGGCGGTGTCACTCAGGCAGTTAGCGGCCCGGGGCTGAAGGACGCTCACTCACCTGCGATGCGAGTTCCTGTTGCTATTGACATGACCCCGTCCAGAGCAGCCAGGAGTGGGGCACTTTAAAACATTTTCATACATGGCAAGGACTTTGACAGACAGGAGAAGGTGAGAAAGACAGCGAGGGTTAGGAGCAGACAGGAAGAGTTACCAAGCGTTCAGCTACGACGGTTAGGCATGCACAGATTTCAGGCGCTCGACAACGGGCCAGTCAGTTTTTAAAAGAAATGATAATGAACACAGCAGCGAGGATTCGGTGTTGTGACGAACTCCAGCGTGAAAGGATTATGTGGCAACACATTTTCCCCTGTTGGTTCCAGAAAGGTGGCGAAAGCTGCTTCTACACAATGAAAGAAGACCTCCCTCCAAGCTTCCCCCTCACAAACTACTCTCTGTTTCCAGTCATGTCTGCTGCGTGTAATCCTTTCCTGCTGGGGAAACACAAGTCTCATCTGCATTTTGATCACTGCGCTCGTTTCATGAAATTTCATGAGACAAGAACAAACTGGAAGCAGCAAGAGTTTGTCATGCACAGCGAAAGTCTACTGATGACTCTGCAGATGGTGGACGGAGAACGTGTGCGAGGCGGTGATGAACATACGCCGGTTTATCATTCTGCATCGGGGGAATTAAACATTCAAATCTGTTTCTGTGTCACGTTTCCATCCACAGTGTACGTGCACATATTGACAGGTTCTCTACGCCGAGACACTTTTAGTACCGCGCATATTTTTATTTTCCATCTCTATAATCTCTTTAAAATCACCAGAAAAATAATTGGCATCTATTCTGCTAATCAATTCATCGTTAAAGGTCCGGTGTGTGTGTGTGTGTGGTTTAGTGCCATCTAGTGGTGTAGTCGCTGACTGCAACACAGTCTGCACACCCTAGATTCAGTTTAGTCTCATTCAAGTTAACAAAAACATTTAAAAAATTATTTTCAGGACTAAATAAAATATAGTTATGAATATTTTACATATCCTGACAGACTTATTCTGCAAATAGACTCCCTAAATCTGAAACACGGGACTTTTAAAGTCATTTTTCATGATTAAAAAAATGTTTTCAGCCTCTTTAAATGGAGAATTCTGCTTTTCTGTGTTATATCATATTAAGCTGAGTATCTCTGGAGCTTGGACTGACCAAACAAGAAATTTAAAGACATATTTTCTACATTAAATTTCACCAAACAATCAGTTAATGATGAAAATAATGGATAATATTCACTCTTAATTATATATACTAATACAGCATCTGAATCAGAGTCTGCTGCTCTGCAGAGAGAAACCATAGTTCTTAATTTATATTTCATTCTGTTCATCTTCATATCGTTAGAGGTGCATCGTCCCACCAAGGTGACTTTAGTCGGATCTAATCTACCCTAACGTGTTACCGAGGTTGGGTCGCTCGGCGTTGCTCTCATGCAGGTCGTTTTGGTGAGTTCTTTGCAGGCAGCAGGTGGATCAGACTTTTTGTTCATGCTGTTCACGTTTCATCAGCAACACAGATACCAAAACCAGACATCAGGCAGGTGTGATGATGGGGAAGAAAAGAAAGTAAAGGAGGACACGAGAACTAAAGGAACAAAACCCAAAACCTTCTGCTGCGCCACGGTGAACACCAAGAGCGTTTTGTGCTATGACGACTGAGCAGGAACGGCACAACGTTTAAAACCACAAGTAGTCTGATGAGCAGCTCCGCCTGTAGCAAGTCAACCCCGTCACGTCTATGAAACGGTCTCCAGCACAGCAAAACACAAATGGACGTGAGTCATGCAGGACGGACGCATGATGGTGGACAGCTAACATGCCCGACATTCTCCAACTTCCACTGTTACACAATCCATCCAACAAGTCATTTAAAGTCAGTTCAATCAGTGAGATCGTTCCAATTCATCCAAATAACTTCAGTTAAGTTTTGGATCAGGAAGTGACAGATGTGCTACATCGAAATGTCAGATAAGTTGTTTTGAAGTTAAAGATTATGGATTCAGATCTACAAACGTTTCTCAGAGGCAGAAAAATAATCTGATTAATCTGTTAAATTAAACAAATTTTCACTTGTTTATTCATGCAAATGGGGAGACAGCAAAAACCTCGAGTCTGCACATCTTAAATCAGATACAAACATTGCTTAACTGCCTTTAATCAGCTGAATCAAATAAATTAGAGTTAATATTGAATTTTAGTTTGACGTAGCTGACAGTGATGGTGTTTTCGCTGATTTATTAACACGTCTGTGGAAATATCTATCACGAGAAACAACTCTGAAACCGTGAAAGGTTTTTCTTGGTCGTTTCATTTTGGTATTTATCCAACTGTGCCTGTATCAGCTCCCCAGCTGAGATTTAACTCAACCAATGAGATGGTTTCTGCCTCCAAAGCAGCTTCACCTCTGAGAAATGATTGCACGATAAGAAACCACAACCTCCGACGTCAGACTGAAGCGCCGTGCGGGCTGAAATGACTTGTCAGACTGTTTTCACTCTGACTTTTTTTTACATCTCGGCGTGTTTTCAGTGCAGCATGACATCCAGGCAGTGGACCTACTCTCAGGCGGGACTCGGTCTTTGTGAGGACACCCGGACAGGCTGCGGTGATGTGGGTACAGACCCGTCACATGACCAGTCCCGTCACAACCCGGTGTCGGACACTTACTCTCCTTCTTCTCTCCTCTGGAAGAGTCTGGAAAGGACAGAGAGAGATGAGACAGAGAGAATGAGAGGGGGGCGGTGTCGTGTCGGCGCAGTCGGCTGTTTTCTGGCACATGTGAATCAGATCTGAGCCATGTACGGGTGCCAGAGTTTAGTTAGTCACCTGGCTTTAGATGTGTGAATCACTGCTCTAAGATACCCAGTGATGGCTGTTTCAGGGGATGGGCACACAATGAGCCAAATATCTTCTGCAACTGATGTTTTTCAGACAAATCAGGAGGAAATTAACTTTGTTCGAGACCAAAAACTTAAAGGTCCAGTATGTTGGTTGAAGATGGAGACTGCAACCAAACGAAAACCCTCCGACGCCTCGCCCTCTCCTTCCAAGCACGTCAGAAAAACTCACATAAAAAGCAGAAACGACGTATCTACATCTACACGACGTTCACAGCACTTCCACTGCGCCGTTCAGGAGAAATCTACACCACTGCGCTTCACTGGCTCGCTGCTGATTGGTTCAGGGGGGGGGAAACGAAACAAAGAAATCAGCTAACGTGAACACAATGCGCGGCTCCACTTGTGCACTTGGGTCGAGCTTTGGGCCAGAAATTGTTCCGAGTTTACCGTCCTTGTTCGGATTCATAATGAAAGTTTTCCTGTGGACTAATATAAACTTCCTGCGGGCTAACAAAGGCATCATCTGTGCTAATGAAGCAGTCTGAAGCCCATCTGAGTCCGCTGTGTGGCTGATGACTGCGCCGCTCTGACTCCCTTCCCAGCGGCGTTGGGGTTGTATTTGAGTGGATTTAGAGAAATAGGCCGCAGATAGCGTCCCACAGATGGATTTGCTCTCCTAACGGGCCGTGCAGATTGCCATTACTCATGCCTGACAAGCCGGCCGTCTGATGTTCCCACACCGGCCTATTTTAACAACATAAGCTGCTGTCAGAGGAAAACCATGCATCTGCAAAAAAAAAAAAGAAACGTGTTGGTCCTGAATGCACAAAATGAGTGCCCATTATCTCAACGGCGGCCATGTACAGCATTTCTGGAATAACACAATGGGATTTTAACAGGTTTTAAGAGCCCAGGGGTCAGAAAACTCATTCAGCCCAGCGATGTGCACATAAGTGTTTGAATCGGGGAGGAAAAAGACTCACATTAAAGTTACAGTTATGTGGTTTTTTTTGCCTGCTTCAGTGCCGATAGCCTCTGGCGGCTTCAGTGTTGTCGAGGGTTACAATAAGTCAGGCAGACTGGATAAACTTCCTCCCAGCTGACCTGGGGTCAGATTTTTGGAGTAAAAGCAGATTCAGGTCAAATGTGACGCAAAGAGGTGACGAGAGGAAACATGATCAGATGACGGCTTTGTGGATACAGTTCAAACATCGCAGATTTTAAGAACAAAATTTCATTGTTTTGATGGTCTGTACAGATTCACAGCTTGTTTGTTCATTTTACTGCCAGATGAGTTTAAAATCGTTGGTTGGACATCATTTTGTTCAGGTGCTGTGCACACCGATGTAGTTTGACGGTGTAGAGCTGCACACTGACGGACTGAATGAACCAAATTCGCCTCTGGAAGTCCAGCCATTGTGTTAAAAATAGACCTCCCAGACTTACTTTACTACTCTGCTGCAGGTTATATGAGCAGCACACGTTCATGCATGTTATGCTGGAGAAAGAAAGGTTTGTTCATGATACCATTCATTGATTAGTTAACTAGTTAATTAACTCTAAAACTGTCTATGACATGATGCTACCAAAGACTTGGTGAGACTGCATGAACAAACATATAGAATCGACATATACAGACTTCAAACTTTGCTGAACGCTGATCGATAAGGACAAGCCGAGGGTCAGTGTGTGGGTTTATGCTGCCTACCTTTAGGGTAGTACGCCCTCTTCAACCCATCGTGGTTCATCCTGGACTTGCGTTCCTCTCCAGTGCTGCTCAGCCTCGAGCTATGCTCGCCGTGGCCGCGATGATGATGGTGGTGGTGATCCCGGCGAGGAAACGTGTGCTCTGAGGCCATCCGGTCCCTCATGACCTTTGCCCTCTCTGATTCCAGGGCGATGGCCTTCTCCAGCAGCGACAGGTTTCCCTTGGCCATGTCGAAGGTCTCATCCGAGCGGTCAGAGGCCACTGATGTGGTATCTTCGTCGCCCTCCTGGCTGCAGCTGGTTGGATAACCTCTGGACGCCGGGCTCAGCTGCTCCTCCAGCTTCATCAGGTTCACCATGTCGGAGTAGCTGCGCTCAAGAGACCTGGGCTCCCCCGGTGCACCCTGCTGGCAGCTGTCGTACCTGAGAGGTAAGTAGGACAAGAAATGACCACAAGTGAGAACACAGGAGAAGGTTGTCTGGTAATTTGTTCTCAGCGCCTGGAGAAATATTGGTGTGTCTGGAAAACCAGACATCGTTTGAAGGTCCTGTTCAGTTATTACAATCTACAGTCTAAATTCTAAAGTACTCCTACTTGAATTCAGATTTAATTCCACAGCTTTAGCCTACAGTATTTGGCCATAACACATTTGTGTCTTGCAAACACAAACAGATGGCATTCTAATAGAAATGACAACAACAACATTACTGCCATGAAGCAGGACGGTGTTTCTAAACAGTGTGGATAACCTGTCAGTAACATCTCTAGTCTCATAGTACAACAAAGAATGTACATGTCAACTGCACATACATTTATATTATTAACATAAGCAGCTGCAATTCTGCACGTCGTGCAGAAAGAGGAGGGGAAGAGGAATTCGACATAGATACAATCTTAAAGTCTGTGTAGGAATAAAAATAATAAATCTATGTTCTGAGTTTGTCAGACTAAAGAAGAAAGTGTTATTAACCACTCAGCCAAATTGGCAGGATTTAAAATATCAACAAAATTATGAAATTAGGAGTCAAAAATGAGTTCTCAGCTGCAGGACTGTGGGGGCGTGTCCTCTGAAGGTGCTGAAGCCACGCCCACTCACAGGAGCGGTGGAGCGGCCATTTTGAAGCGACTGAAACGTGTCAGACGAGTTCAGAAAACGACACGACCGACTTTGAAACACTCTGAGCTGAGATGAATTCACCTCTACCTCTCTGCTGAGGGCGGCCTCAGCGTGTCATCGAGCCGCCCTTTAAGGACCGCCCACAAAATCCTGTTTGAACCTCTGACTTCACGTTTCAGTGATATATCGTCTTTTCACACATTTTCAGCAACTATTTTCCAACATATTTAATGTATGTACGAACACGTAGGCCTCAGACAGTCTAATGTTTCCCATAATTTGAAAGATGTCCAACAAACGATCATTATATACGATCATACATATGTGATGATTCTCAGGTAAGTTATTGGGTGTTTCTTTTTTTATAGTTGCTCAACTTTGACAGACGACTCCGTTTATTTTACTCCATCTGACGCAAATTGCAGCAATCAGGCAGTCAGACGCTGTAAAGTATCGTCACTGTCTCCATGAGCTGTGTCACAAAGGAAGCCAAATCATGAAAACCAACAACTTATTTTTATGCATCTGCCCCATTCACTTCACACAAATAGAAGGAAATAAACATTTACATAATTTCTAGTTTCTGGATATGAATCATCCAGTTTCTGTTGTATTGGCTCTTCGACCCAAATGGAAATCCATCCATTCATCCATTTTGCCTGTTGTCGGGCTTCGTCTTGTTGTTTTACACTTTACTATAATGCCGTAGGCGCATGAGTACATACTTCTGCAAATGCAGAAGGTGTCAGTAAAGTAGCTGGTCCTTCACAACGTGTCTAAATGTAGTCATCAAACAAACATGATAAACATCTTTAGAGATGACGCACCTGTTCAGGTGATGCACCATCTGCTGGTCTGTTGGCATCTGTAGTTGGTGGTGGAGGGTGTGGTGGACGGGCCGATCAGACGTCTGCGTCTCGCTCAGTTTCCGAGCCAGATCGAAGCACTGGTTCCTCAAACACTCCAGACTGCTGAGACACACCTCCTCCTCGCTCTCATCTGCCTGAACTCTGACCCCGACACCGCACCGTCCGTTAGCATGGCCGTCGTCCACCATGGCGCCTTCTGGGTATCCGTCCTCGGGCAGCATGGCGCCGTGGCCCTGCGCCAGGAGCTTCAGGGAATCTACCGTTTCTCTGACAACGTCGCTGTCGAGGTCCACGCTCAGCTCTCCTTTGCGGTCGCCCTGATCGCTGCCATCATCCTCATCATCGTCCTCGTCTTCGCCGGCGCTGTTGGAAGAGTTGCTGTTCATCTCAGACTCGGTCATGGCCTGGTAGGCAGCGTCTTCCGCGATCTTGCCCAGGTTGAGTAGCGACTTGGCGACCAGCTCGTCGTAGTTCTCGTACTCCTCTCCGGTGCCGTTACCAGCGCCGATGGTGCAGCTGTTGTTGTTGTCGTCCTTCAGAACTGGAATGAGCTTTGATTGTCCACTGGGTTTGTAGTGGTTCTCTACTGTCGGGAAAGAACAAAGAAACTCTCAGGCTTTACAGCGTTTGCTCGTCTGAACACAAAACCCATCTCGCATCAGAGATTCTACAAATCAGCAGAGCTTCACTCAGTATTTTGCACCATAAACAACATAATCAGTAGGTAATTGGTAAAAAAGAGGAAATGGATTCATTTTGTAGATAATATAACTATCTTCTGTCTGTTATTTATAGAATAAAAATCCTGCAGATGAAAGGGATGAAGCTCTAATAAACCCAGCGATGCTAATGAACACAGATTCTCATATATTTCTGAATACATTAGCTGCATCCCTCCCAATTATGATCCACTGTTTACTCACAAAAAACATACAACCAGGAGCTGTGCAGAGCAGCGCCGCTCTGCTCTGCTCTGCTCTGCTCTGCAGCTACAAGCCTCGCTGTTGATTTTGGGGACAGAGAAAGAGAGAGAGAGACGGCGAATGAGAGCAGAGAAATTGAAAGGGGAGGCGTGTGAGGTGCTCCGATTCAGGAGCCATAAATATTCTCAGGAGGAGAAGCCGAGGCAGAGCGCATGTGACACGTCCGCCGAGACGAGGGAGGCGAGCGGGGGGAGGGAGGGATGGTGGGGAGTTAATAACTCAGCAGAGCTCCTCTCCCGATTATTCGTGAAGCGCTGTCAGAAACGATTGAGGACACGGGGGGTGTCGGGGAGGAGGGAGGTCGAGGGAAATGTGGCGGGCGGGAGAGAGGCGCAGAGCATCTGGTCTACCAGAGACTGGGCTCAGCAGCTCTCAACACTTTCTGCTCTCTCCACTGCAATGCAAACCAACACCGGTCACCAGTTTGACCCACGGCCAGGATACGACCTCCACCCTGAACAAAAGACTGTCCAAACATGATGGGACTGTTATTTGGCCGTGCGATGGCCTAAAATCAGATCATTTGCCCACAAAGTGACCTGTAACTTATGTTAACATCACATCTGAAATAACGAGCAGAAGATCATAATTACAGTGATCAATCGTGTAAATGGTCAATAATTTGATCTGATCTGGACCCAGCTGGAATCATTCATCTTTCCTTACCCGTGTCAATAATGTATTACAGACAGCTGACCCTGGATCTGTCATAAATGATGCAATCATGTCGTGACACAGCCGACGTTACCGTTCGTCGTGTGACGGCATTTCACAGCTGCGGTTCAGCACGGTTTACATGTCAAACTGCAGCTGGATGCTGACAGGTATACACCACCAAGTGAACCTAACCTGACCGTCTATGGACTCTTGGAGAACATACAAACATCTGGCTGGATGGCAGCCAGGTCATTGCAAACCGCTGCACCAACATGCTGTTTCTAAATATGCAAAACGTTGATGTTCAACCTGGGAGCAGTGCCCAGGAGGTGAACTGGCACCTCTGCAGCTACCAGTCCACACTGAGAGCCCTGATGGACTTGAACCAGCCTCGCTCGTCCTCATTGTTAGTGGCGGAGTCCGCCACTCCCGTGCTGAATTTAATTTACCTACCTACGCTCAAGGGATTCGCAGGAAACGAGAGGCATGTATTTAATCCAATGTTACAGTTTTTAATTGTGTGTCAGTGTTTAACTCAGACTTTTATTGTGAAGGAGTCACAGAAAACCTCTCTCTGTGTGCCGCGACAAAGAACGACAAAGAAATAATCTGCAAACTCACCATGCTGACGATTCTGCTCCTCCTCTTCCTCCTCCTCCTCTTGCTCGTCTTCCTCTCCCTCATCCTCCTGCTCCTCCTCGTCATCACCGTCCTCCACTTCTTCTTCCTCCTCGTCCATCCCCTCCTCCTCCTCCTCTTCCGCCCGTCCTCCTCCCATTGTCGCATCCGCTCTCTCCACCTCTACATCCTCCTCCTCTTCTTCGTCGTCGTCATCCTCCTCCTCCTCCTCCCCCTGGTCCTCGTTGTCCTCAGAGAAATCGTCCTCAACATCGCCGTCTTCATCTCCTTCTCTCTCTTCCTCCTCGTCCTCCTCCACTACTTCCCCTTGCTCCTTCCCTTGCACCCCCACCTCCATGGCTTCATTACCGTAGCTGGTGTAGGCGCTGGCGTCCTCCTCCTCCTCCTCGTCTCCCGGGCAGGAGGTGAGGAAGGGCCTCCTCTTGGCAGCCGGCTCCAGTGGCTGTTTTTCCAGAGCCTTCCTCTTCTTGGCCAGCGGGCAGCCGTAGACGCTGAAGCGAGACAGAGGGCACATACATGATCAGCAGCCATCTTTGTTCTCTGATTTACTACTTGATCTTTTGAGCAATGTTATCTTCGACTTCGCTGACCCAAAGCTTGCTCTTCTGCCGCTAACTGGAGCCGACTCGCAGGTCAAATAAGTCTGAAAACAAAATCTGGCAGACACATATCGCGCCCAGATTATATCTGATCCTACAGAGCCAGAACACAGACGAGCGTGCCAACACTCGGCTGTAAACAACCCAACTTAGCTGCAGAGTGCGGTCGTATATTATTTTTGGGTCCTTCAGAACACGGTTCACAGCTGTATGCATGAACATTAAGCTCCAAATCTGGTTGATGGAAGCCCGTAGTGGTCAAAACACATCAAACTTTGGAACAATTCTGCCGATGTTACAGTGAAAACTCTAAAACTCTGTCCTGAGGTGTGAAGGTCTAATCACCAACAGTGCATCACGAATCCAGTTAGAGGTATCTTTTAATGTTTTTTCATCACGAGGGGATCACATGACAGTGACACGACTCCGATACGTCAAACAAACTATCTAGAAACGTCACATTATAGTCGTCACTTGTTGTGTTTGGAGACAGTTCTCCTGTTTCCACCTTTGTCCGTCAAAATTAGATTACTGATGTTTATTTGAAGCTTTCAAACAGCGAGGCCTTACATGTGCATGTGTACATGAGACTTGTATTATACTGTGTAGGAACTGGTCAACCGTCACAGAAATAAATACATTTAAAGGATCAGTGTGTTGGATTTAGTTGCATCTAGCTGGTGTTGCTGCAGACTGCAGCCCCCTCCACTCGAAGGAGAAACTATCGTGACCACAAAAGTCTCGATCCGGAACCAGGGTTGAGTTCGTCTGTCCTGTTTTCAGGTGATTATACACTAACGAAAACACAGTTATTCATGTTATATTCCATCTCTGTCGTATTCTGTAAATAGAGCTCCATAAATCTGACACACTGGACCTTTCTGCGGCGTCGAGGGAGAAAATAAAGTCTGATGATGTGAATCAATAAGGTCATCGGAAAGAATGGCTTTGTGTATGTAAGGTCAAAGGTCAACATGTCATGACTCCCTCCCTCTGTTGTGGTCCGTGTGTTAAGACACCGCAGTGGATTTCCACTCGCCCTCGCTGAGACTTTAAAAAAAAAAAGAAAGAAAAGAAAACTAAGCTTATTCAAGCGGGGCCTCAATTACGCAAATCCCATTATAGTCATTAACTGTTGGGAAAATTCTGCTTTAATTGCTCCAAAACAGCAAGCGCAATTATACACGGCTTTAATGTGGATTTTAGGAAATCAATTAGCGCATTTCCATATGAAAGAGCTTATTTTGTTGTTTGGAGGGCGAGTTGGAGGAGGTGACGCTGCTTTTCTGACTGAAACCGCTGCGTGTTTGACGAACCTGTGGAGAAAAAAAAGAGTCAGTGCTGTCCTGCTACTGACCTGCCTCCATCCGAATGTTTAAGTTTAAGAGCCACTAGCACTTTTAGATTTTTAGTATAATTGATTGCCGACGGGACTGCTAAGGTTTACCACTATCCCCACAGTGACCTCAGGACATGTGCTTGACCCCGTCTAACCTCCATATGTGGCATGCAAGAATAAAAAAATCCCCTCACATACATGAATATATGAATATCAAATTTTATGGCAATGCATCCAAAAGATGCTTCGAACCAGGCTGACATCGCTACACTGCAACGTCCAAAAAGAAGACCAGACACCAGCAGCACGCTCAAAAGTTTCCGTTTTTATGCTTTCCTTCGATAACTGCTACTTTATCACATTAAAAACAAGTTCAAGACGAATATAATTAAAACTTTCATTTAGTTTAAACGGGTTTAAATGTCAGTCCGTAAAACGTGATCCACCTGGACAAACTTTCTGTTCCTATTTTAAGAAGGGCTTTGTTAAATTCCAGATTTTTGTTACAGAGATAATTGAGCACTTGAAACTGAAACATTGAACCTGTTCAACACATTTTCCGGTTGTCTAATTTAACAATGACTCATGATGATATTTATAAATCTTTATTTCTTTCTGGTCTTTCAGTTGACAGCCTGGTTGAACCACTGAACAACAATTTGTTCCTCCATGTACAAAAAACAAACAGCAAAAGAAATAAAAACTATTTGTACCGAGGACTTTACACAACCTAAAAGCACGAGAGGCCGTTCAGAAAAATACGAAGTACTCCTCTCGGCCATCTTTTGTCATTAATTGTTGAGTATCATCGGCATATTTGTGGAAACAGTTGCTGTTATACTAAAACGGTGACCCAAGTAGGCTGACAACAATGAAGGACATTGAACTGAACCCTGTTGAACGTCAGTGAGGCAAACAAGATGTTCCAGCTTGAGGAAAAAAGACAACTTAACTGAAATAATAGACTAAAAACATCTAATACAAGGAAATAATCCGTCCTAAATGCATTTATATTGTCATCATAGTGGTTAAAAACAATTATTTAAGAACATCAGTGATTTAGAAAAAGGCTTTTTAATCTTTTTACTTGATTGCCGTCACGTACGATCTGTATTTAGATGCTTCTTCAGTTTCACGTGATCTAATTAATTACGTAAATCTGTCCCCCGATTTGGCGACACTTAATATATCAGAAATGCCAAAATAGAGTTCGAGTTTTAAATTGAGTTTAAACCACGACAGAGAGAAGAGAAACTGTGATTAAATCAATTTCATTCACTGCAGCATAAGTAACACACACACACACACACACACACACACACACACACACACTTCTCCTCAAATGATCCCTCCATCTCTTACCTTATGTGTGTGTGTGTGTGTGTGTGTGTGTGTGTGTATGTGTGTGTGTGTGACCTCAGCCACCTTGCTGTCTCCCGCCAATTAAAATTCCGATGGTAATTAAAGCAGATCAGAAACAAGGGAATGCTGCAGACAAGGGCGAGAGACTGCGCATGGTAATTATGTTGAGAGAAAGAGAGAGAGAGAGAGAGAGAGAGAGAGAGAGAGAGAGAGGGGGGTTCACACACATTACATTTTCTCTTCTTACTAAACTGATCTGCAGCAATCTGATATGATGCAACGCGTTGAATCGATCCCGACGAGGATCAGACTGAACGAAACCTGTACCAGCCCAAATGTCATAAATATTTGTCTGACAGGGAGAAGGCGTGCCGTAAAGCAGCGTCTTACAATCCTGGGATGTCTGTAGACTTAAAGTTGCTTCCATCGTCTGTCCATGACGAGTTTATCATGGATTGTGTAACATTTTATTCTCTTTGAGGTCAATTTCTGTCTTTATTTGGACACCCATTACTGTATTATTGTATTTTTGAGACACCCAGGCCAATTCTTGTCTCTACGAGGACACCTGGAGTCAGGAGTGTCTCTATTGGTACTCTTGGAGTCTACTGTTGTTTCCATGGATGCCTATCGTCCACTTCTGTCTCTAGAAGGAAACCTGGAGTCGATTATTGTCTCAACATGGACAGCTGGAGCCACTATTGTCTCTTTTCCGGCTCTTGGAGTCCATACAGGGTTTATTATGGTCTCTAAGTGAGACCTGGAGTCCATATTTGTCTCTATGAAGACACTTAGAGTCCACAATGGTCTCCGTATGGATACCTGGAGTCAATTGTAGCCTCGACCGGGTTTATTACGGTCTCTAGGTGGAGACCTGAAGTCCTCTATTGTCTCTTTAGGGACACCTAGATTGGATTTTTAGTACCAGCTTGGACACCCAGCAATCATTTTTCTGTACTAATTGGGCACCTGGAGTCTTTTATTGTCTTTACGTGGACCCGTGGGAGTCCATTAACGTCTTCTATACCGTGTCGATTTACCACGACGACAACAAAGAGAAGCTGCGTTCAAACCCACCTCTATGTTTTGTGTCTGTCGTCAGTTTAACCCAGTCACTTGACTGCTGTCAGAGCCTCCAGCATCCGTACGGTTGCTACGGTTACCTGCAGTTCAATATACCTTGAGCGCCTATTTAGATCAGAACAGTCTGAGGCCACCACCTGTCGGCCAATCAGGTGTCTTCCGCGACTGTGGTATAATTTAAAGATGAATTATGTTTACTAATATCTAACAAACGATGCTCTTCTTTGTTAATTAATATAAGCTGAATCACTGCTGGGTTTGTTTTGTCTAATTATTTATTTAAATCAGAGATTTTGATTTTTAATATTATCACGTTCAAAAAAATCACGTTAGTGTCACTGAAGAGGGAGCGATGCTGCCGACAGAAATATCATCTGCAGTGTGATAATTACATCTAGGTATGTGTAGTTAGGTGGGATCATTGCCACCGGCAACGCCACATGCCAACACTCATCGCCGTGGTAACGCTTTGGCGCCAACAGATGGGTGGGGGGGGGTTAGAGGGGGTGATATATATCTATATATACATAAGAGACTGGGTGGTGGCGGTGAGACGGAGGTGGGGGCTGGGAGGGCGGGACGGGGGGGGGTTAGGTATTGTGGGCGACACGATGTTCACATCCTATACTAGCGGTTGCCATGGGAGACAGGCTGCATCCCTCCTGGTCCTCATACTGCAGCATCCGCACGGTGCTGTCGCCATGGTGACATCCTCCAGAGAGATAGAGAGAGAGAGAGTAAGAGAGGGAGAGAGAGACAAAGAAAGGTAGGGGAGGAAGGAAGAAACAGAGAGCGAGGGAGGTGGAGGGAGGTGGAGGGGGGCTTTGAACCTGACTACACCTCCTCCACCCTCCAACTCATTCAGCACCGTGAACAACGCTAACTGTGCCTCTGCTTCAAGAAGTTAAAGATCCCAGCAGGAGGACGAGGAGATGTGGAGGTTAGGTATTAGGAGTAGCAATAAAGACCTATTTATATTTATATAAACTATAATTCTCTAATCCTCAACAAATCCCATGAAATGACCCGGCGGACTCAAACCGCATGCCTGTGCACAGCAGCTTCACATGCTGTGCTCCGACTTCGCACTGCAAAGCAACTGTGAAATCCATCGTTAGAACTACAATGTGTTTAAATGGACGGAGAGTTTAGTGTGTATTGTATGTGTGATGACAAAGCGGTCACTCATAGTGACAAATACGTCAAATCTGCAGCTTCCACTCATCATCAACATCTTCCATCGTCTCTTTCTGTCTTTGTCTCAGAAGCAGTTCCTTCCTGTGGCGCTGCTTTGGTCCGTCCTTCACGCTGCTTCAAACCTCACCAGGAGTCCCGTCAGACTTTGTTAACTAAATGCTACGTAGTTAAATTGTTTCCCGTTTGGCCGTTCTTTAGAAGTTTGCACAGGGTGTTTTATTTTGAAAATCCACTGGATTCATTATGCCATTTCCGTGTCTGGCCAGCTCGAGCTGCTCTGTGCTGATTGTAACAACCTTACTACCTTACTAACATTACCTGATATACCAAAAACTGCAGTTCCTCAAACGTCCACTCGAGGCTCCAGAAGTGAGTCAGTCTCCATAAGTCCTCACGTTAAAAACTTCACAGCAGAAATTAACACGTTACAGCCTGGTACAAAAAACTGTTTTGGTCTCTATAGCTAATTTCCCACAGTCTTCCAGTCAGCCTCAGTCATCTTCAACACTAGCTGGTGAACAAAGTGCTTTAAAGTTACTTTAAGATTTCTCAGTATTTTGCTACCAGTTCCGCCCTCCAGTCTAGCTTAAACACACCCTGGGCCTGCTATCTGCCGGACACACTGAGCTGAAGCTGATCTCCGTCGTCTTATCCGACCGGGGAAGTCAAATCGAGCGAGTTAGATGCGGTTGGTCGACGGTTGGTGGAGTCGGAGGAAACTTCTCAAACTGTACAGCCGGACTAAAAAGAAAACAAGCAACGAAACAAGGCACTGAGTAATTTCGCTCTCCTCTTTGTGTGCTTGTGTACTGTACACTCACTGTGATCAGCCGATGATTAACTGATTAAGTGATTCAGCCGTTATTTTCCCCAGAGAGGGAACCATCAGACGACCTACTTCTCTCTCTCTCTCTGTCTTATTTCCTCTCAGCCTCTGGCTTCACCTGGTATCAGACTACCTCTGTCTTTCCTTCTCTGTCACTTTCCTCACTTCAGTAGTTTGTCAACCTCAGTGTTCATCAGAGATGATAAAAAAGGAAGAAAACAGTCCTGAGGTGAGATCGTTGCTGCTGTTTCTGTTCCACGTCGAGGAAGAACTTCAACATGCCCGTGAACAAAATGCTCCGGCTCTGCTGACGAAGATCGTGTGATGTGATCGAGAGCTCTACGACACTTACCAAAGAACACGTTGACAAAATGGATTTAAACTGTGCATCAAACCACGCTGACATTTGTTTTGTTGTTGTGATTATAGTTATGACCCAGAATCAGAAATTAGAAACTATAAGCACTGGGAGGCAAAATCTGTGAGCTAAGATGTAGTTCTGGAGAAGTTTGAGGTTTGTTTTTCGTGGTTTTAGCGCTGCAGGTTTTGGTTGTTCTCTTTGGGATTTTTGGAGCTTTGTTTTTTGGGCCTTAGAGTATTTGGCATTTTAATATAGAATATGGATTTCTCAGCTTTGTAATTTTGAGTTGTGTGTTCAGATTTTGCAGGTTTTTGGGCACCGGGGATTCAGACTTCCAGAACTTCCCAGAAGTTTTGGGGGGTTTTGGTTCCACCAAGAAGAGTCGATGTGATGAAACATTTAAGGTCCGGCCAGATTCTCAGCCAGAACGTCCTCGAAATATTTGTTTCTACAAACTTAGCGACTCCTGCAAGGAGTAACTTTAAAGCAGTCACAAGTTTTCTGAGGTTGTTTCATATTCACTCACACTTCTGCTCACAGTATAGTGAGACTTCTCTCTGAAGCTCGATCGCTAATGTGAGAATGAGTTCACACAGTTTATTTAACAGACTCTCGTCTCGTGTCCGTAAACCTGAGAAGTTTACATTCAACAGGGGAGATTAAATAAAACTCGCTGCTAATAAATGATGTCATAGCTTCCTCTGTTTTGGATCTACATTTCCTCAAAGGTCGGCGAACAGAACGAGACGCAAACTCAAAGTTTTTGAAGCTTGTGTTTTTTCTTGTGGTGTGATCATACAGTGTAAATACTAAAGAAGCTAAAATAATCACGTCAGTACAAAGAACTGCTCTAAGATATTAAAATATATAGACTTCCTGTCATAATTACAGAGCGTGAAGTAAAAGGAGGAGAGGTAGGACGGTTCTCTTCCCACAGACATTACATCTTATCCTTAAAAAGAGTCAGAGTATTTATAAGACGGCATGATTAGTGCACTTATTTTGGTTTTTGCCTGATGCTGAATTTTCCTGAGTGTCTCCGTGCCCTTCGCAGCACCATCAGTCTGCTCTGCCAGCGATTCGCCATCCTGCCCTTCTCATTATCGCTCTGTTACCTCAGGCGTCAAACCACCGCTGTCCTGAGCCGTGCAACCTCTATATGCCAGCCTCCCACACACACACACACACACAGCTACACACAACAATACCATAGAGAATCTCCAAAATAACCTCAAAACATCTCGACGAGTGCTTTGATTTCATAATGGATGTTTAAATCTGATTTTTTTTTTACCCATCTAAATGAAAAACGTTTCAATCTCCTCCTCCACAGCTTCATATTCAGGCTTCAAATGAAGTCCACCTCTACTTCAATGCAGCTGCAGCGCACTCGCTTCGATACACATTTCACCTGTTTTATCAAATTTGTTTCTGTAGCTCTACATCGAGGCGGTTTTATCACTCATGGAGACAAAAATAAGATTTTAAAACTTGATGAGTTCACTTGTTCAGACACATTTCCTGCAGCTTAAGTACATACAGGTTTACTCAGAAGATTTCGACACTCGACAGCAGCTGAAATGATTCGTAGAGAGCGTCACGTTTTGCAGCGACCTCCTGCGTTTGTCGATAATTCACCGTCTCCAAAGGCCTCGGAGATCTGAGGCAAGAAACTATCCGACAGTCCGACCCTGCGAGTTGCAGGATGGACAGCCATCGGTCGGTGTGACCCGAGGACTTCACAGCTCCACTCTCTGCCTGATTGGTTTTTCTATCTGTGGCCCCGGTGACAGAGCGTTTGGATTTACTGAGCTGGAGGCTGCGACCTGCAAACGCTGCCAATCCAGGAGGTCTGAAACCGTGACGTGAGCTCATTTATTGTTGGTGCGATTCGTGTCTGAGCTGCTGAGTGAGACGTTTGAAGCCTGCAGGCGGGTACCGTAGCCAACTCCACCCACCTTAAGGAACTTTCTTATGATCCGCCGAGAGAAGTCTGTGCAAGTTTCTGATTTTATTTCTATTTTTGTTCATATAAACGTTTTTAAAACAAAAAATTATAAGTCCCTGCATGATCTGAATGCTGCTAAATCCAGTATTAGTTTATTATTTTTATAGATCTTGTGTCTTTCAGACAAATGTCTCAAACTGTGATTCTCGTCCACGCCATCATACATTTAACAAACAGAAGTTTGAGTTTCTGCCTGTGAGAAAGAAGGTTTGCTCTTGTTGTTCGTACCTGCGGTGTCTGGCGTACTTCCCGCTGACGTGACCGCTGCCATCGCAGCCTGGGGTTGGACAGCTGAGGAGGAAACACACACACACACACGTGGTCAGAACTGTGCAGTCTGAACCTGGAAAGCGACAATTGTCAGGTACATTATGAATATTTGGATCAGTGATGGAGAAGTGATTGTGATCTCTACGAATGTTCACCGTGACTTGAACCAAGTCGACTTCAGCTGCCTCTAACCAAAAGGCAACATAACTTAGCTTACATACCTATCTACCAACCCAATCCAAGCACATTTGTTTCTTGACCTAGCCAAGTTATTTTGTGCCTCAACACAACCAAACTGCAGTTAACTTGATGGGATGTTGCATGCTGATTGGTTACCCACAGTGGACAGAGGACAGTGTCCTAGATTGTGCAGGACGGTCTTTTTTTGCAGCCGCTGGTGTGAAATCACGTCACAAACATTTCAAGCTTTTGGATACGCCTTCGAAATCATGGATTGATCTTTGTATCATCGGCTCACCAGTAACTGAATCAACACGACCACCAGCATGAGTCCAGGCTCATTAAAAGTATGAAGCGAGGTCACGCAGGTCGCACAGATCTGAGACACGTAAAGTGTCGGAAGTTAACAACAATTTGAAAATAAACTCGTCTCATTCAGCTGCAGGTTAAAGTGTTCCCGTCTGGATGTCGGCAGCTCTGAGTCACTGTGCTGCAGCTTTCAAGCCTCGCTGCCTCGCAAGACCAAAAACAAAACACACACGCCGCCTGGCTTCAGGGACTCCACAACTACGACCTCTGACCCCACGCTGCAGAGCTCCACCCACCTCCACCCAGCACCACCTGATCTATGTACGCTCTGCAACTGCAGGCTAAAATGAAAGCTACACCGAGACATCACGAGTACAGGAAGAGGCAGAGGAGGAGGAAGGAGAGGATAACAGCAAGGAACATAGTGGAAGGAAGGAAGGGGAAAAGGGGGCAGAGAGGAAGAGGAGAAGGAAGCAAGGTGAGGAATTGAGGAGGAAGAGGATGAGAAGGAGGACAAGTGAAGGAAACGAGCAGGAAGAGGAGGCAGTTTGTTCAAGTTGAAGCAGCTCATCAATCAGTGTGGGAGCAGAGAGTGATGGTGTTGACTTATTGATCCCAGCACAGCTGCTGTGTGTGTGTGTGTGTGTGTGTTTTCCTGATACACTGTCAAACACACACTCTCTAATCATGATATAATTCCCAAAATGCATCAGTGCAACCTTAACCTCAACAAGCTGCTGCGATGAGTCTTAAAATCTTCTCCTTTGCTAAACAAAGAAGAAGAAAAACTTCCACTTGTTTCCAAAGCAACTGAATATTTCTTCCAGGAAGTTTGTAAACTCTTTTATTATTTCATTATTTTATTTTTTTTTCTCTCAGCGCAGAGATCTGAATTATTTACTGTCGATGTCCTGATAACAGACAGATCTATGGAGTCCTGAAACGTCCAGTCTCAAAGTTTTGGTTTAGTTTCTTTGGTTAATTTGGTGGCTGAAATATTGTGTGCGCGTTGGATTTTTACTTCTGGCGCTCGTATTTATCCATGAAAACATTCAGAAAGTGAAAGCATCGTTTACTTTCTGCTGCGAGCCAATGGAAAAGTCCCTTTGCCGTATTGTCGAGAGAAGCATGGTGATGCTAACTAGGCCTACTGGACCTTTTCTAGCCAAAAAGTTGATGAAAGTATTCCCATGAAATGTTGCTCTTTCTTGTGCATGTGTGGAAGTGTTTGCCAAATGTTGGTGCCTGAGTAAAGGTCACCAAAAACGTAAGGATCCATCCTGAGGGGACCATGAATATCAACACCATATTTCATGAAAATCTGGCCAGTCGTGCTCGCAGCGAGCAGGGAGAAGAACCAGATTCAGATTCAGAGCTGAAACAGCAGCAGAAATGACTGATCTGATTCCCACTGAGCTGACAGATGTGATGTGTTTATTTAGTAATTAAAATTAAGACTTTTAATATCACGGCCACATGTCTTCTTTACCCCAAAATCTGCTGCGCCACAATGACAAATTCATTTGTATATGTTTATCCCTGCAGATTAATCGGTGACTGTGATGGAGGAAAATGAAATTGATGAGAGATATTCAATGGTTTGCTCCTGACATGCTTTCGCAGCATTTACCGTATGAATCATTTCAGCCCATTACTGCTAACTTCAAAGCTTGGCTGTCCACGTCTGGCCCTGGGTGCACAGCCCTCGCCGACACCCATCAGATTTAAATTCTGGGTGACTCACGCTGAGTTTTCTGCTGCTCTGCTCAGGGCTCACACAGCGCAGACAGGACATGTTGTTTACACTAAAGCGTTGACCTGGATCAAACCGGGTTCAACCATAATCTGCTGCACACACCAATATTTGTCAGTTTTACTAAATGAGATTAAGTGAAGCAGAAACCAACCCTCTCGCAAGCACACACACACACACACACACACACACACACACAGGTACTAGTCATATTCAGCATTTAATGTCAGCAGCTGCTGGTTTCTCCAGCCAGGACACAAAATGTAATCAGTCATCAAAGTTTAATGAACTACTGGCCAGATTAGTTTGACATGCCACTGACCGCTGATATCCTCAGAGTCAGAACATCCATCTACTGGCTTTGCCACGAGATCAGCTCCCTCGAAAATCTGGTGGCACCAAATCTACCCAGCTGGCAGCTTTTTGGATGTAAGGACTCTCAGTCCAACTGCTTCTAATGGCGCTTTCACACCAGTGCTGTTAGGTCCGATTTAAACGGACCAGAGTTCTGCTTGAAAACGTGGCTCTCGGTCCGCTTGCAAGTGAATCAAAGAAAGCAAACGGACTATGCGGCGAACCAATGATCAGAAAGCCAATCAGTGAGCTGGGATTTCTTCTTCTTGGTGCTTTTCTATGAGCAGCTGTTATAACTGCACGGACGCTGTCCAGGCGGTTTGGTCCGCTTTCGAAATCGAACCAAGTCGAGGATTCACCGTACCTCTATCATCCCTCAAAAAGCAAACACGTAATCCCGGACCGCAGCCGCAGGCGTGGTGGTTATACATGTACATGTTGTTGACAAGTACGTGTAACACATTAACATGATGTTATTAAAGTTTTTGTGGTTTCAAACTTGAATCTAAGGACTCTCAGTCCAGCTGCTTCATAGTCTCAGCTGCACTCGAGGACTCAACAGGTCTTTATCATCCTGCAAAAAGCAAACATGTAATTCTGGGCCAGCCTTGTAGTAGGTGGCTATACTTAGGCTACTCATTCTTCTTCCTCCACTCACAATTCAGAAAAAAATGCCCCTCGAAGGCATATTTTTCTTTGATACTTTAAATACATTTCGCCGGCCTGTTCTCTGACAATGCACGACGACTTGGAGTCAATTTATTTTTCAGTATTGGTACTTTCAGGATCTAAGTATTTCACCACCAGGGTAACATCATCTCTTCATGTTAAGTGAAGAACATGACAAGTACAGTCATTCCATTCTACACATTTGGTATGTGACAATGGGGTTGATTCCTAGACGTTGTTTGGTTATCTCCATCACTGCCAAGCAGAGCGCTGGAGTCGCACGACTGGCAACACATTACACCAACCGTGGTGGCACGAATTACGAGATGACTCAAAATTATGAGACTTAATTACAGGAAAATATCTCCCAATATTATTTCATCTTAATGAATGCAAGGTGAATGTATTTTGAAGTGTGGATGAGCAGAGGTTTACTTACCTAAATAACTCCTGTGTTACTGCTTCCACGGCAACTTCAGACGGAGACAGAACAAAAAGATTAATGTTATAACTTTAACGATCTACAGCCAGCCAACAATAATTAACACATCTACTGTATGCACGCTTCATACTGTAGCCGGGCTGCCTTAATTAGCGTGTTTTTTCAGTGATTCAGAGGTCTCGAGGAAGGCTATGAAAAGACAGATAGGAAGCAAGACAGACTCGTACCTCTGACTCCTTTGGATCGTGTGCGATGGCGTTTTTTAACCACATTCACCTCCATCTGAGGAGGAAAACACAAGTCAACTGTCTGAGACTGGAAAAGCAGAAAGAAAGCATGTTGTGTTATAATTAAGCATCCACATAATTACGTGCGTTTCCTCTGCACAAAGGATCTGCCTATTGCCAAATGCAACAGCAACGCTGAACCCAGTGAACTGCAAGCAGCACCTTCACTGACGAGCTACCTTGGAAAATTTACCAATCAATAACACCTTAACGACCTAGCAACCAGCTAGATAGCGCTACTTTAAACAGCAGATGGTTGCTAAGGTAAGCGGTAGGCTATGACTTTATAAGGACTTGAGGGGCAGTAGCACCTACGTCTGAACACTGCTAACACCTTAGCAACGACTTAGCATCAGCAAAGCATTACATAACTGCCAAATATGAATTCAAACAATATATTAAACTTAACCGCCAACCCTTTATAACATGTTGACCTACTGTATATATCCTCTAGCATATATTTAAATATCCTGTTCATATGTACATACTCTGCACTTCTGGTTAGATGCTAACTGCATAAATGCATAAGTTAAGAATGAGCGGCTAAGTCCGTTTAGCTAATTTAGCTAACGTGATTTGGCCATGTTGTGGTATTTTTGTAAAATATGTGAAACAGTTCCCAGTTTCCATCGTTATTAATCATCATTTCATCACGTCAGGTCACACGTGTTGACCATTTTCCATGTTTCTTACTTTGTGTTTTACAGAGGTCGTTGATCAGCAAGCTAACGTACGTTAGCTACACAACAGTTACACCTGAACCTGCTGTGGCTGCGCGGTGCAACCAATCTCACCTTAAAATATAAAATTTAAAAGCCTAACTCAAACGTGATTGATTCTCGAGACACACGTTTTCGGGATTCTTCGGAAACTGTTGTTGTTGCTCTCTCTGCGTTTCATTAAAGGTTATTTCTCTCATTGTTCTGATTTCACAACAACACATGGAAATTATGCAAAACAGACAGTGTGACTTATGCATTCTGGCAAAAACACCAGCTGGTTGTGACAGTGTACCCACCTGGTCAGAGCTTGGTGTAGCACTGGTCATGTAGCTGAAGAGTCTTTATTACCAAACAGAATCTCAGAAGCCGTCTTCCAGAGTCATGATCTGCAAAAACAAAAACACAGCAACGTCTCAGTTCTGCAGGATGTCAGATTCCCATTGCAGGAATCAAACCAGCTAACAGAGTCTTAATGGTGACCTCTCATTCTCTGTGAAACGTATAATTAAAATATTCTAATGACATTTCAACACTTGAGAGGCACCTGCCAAATGCCACATGTTTTTACTGACTACTTTCAAATGTGAAATTGAATTTAATTCATTCAGTCTATTAGGTGTTTCTCTGGAGAGGTTGCACACATTCACTGCTAAAAAGATTCCAGTAACCTACAGCATAACATTTAATTCATTCAGTCAATTAGATTCTTCTATGGAGAGGTTTTTACAGATTCGCTGCTGAAAACATTTCAGTGACCTACAAGCATAGCCTGCAAATGACCCATAACAAGGCCAACAACATGGATAAAAGAAGCGTTTTATAGCGTTTAGCATAATCCTGAAAGAGTGAGCTGCTTCAGAAGCAAGACACGAGGTTTGAAATTTACGATGGTTGTAAACACACCGATATTAACAGATTTGAAAAGCTGATTGAGGTTTCGTTGACTGGCAGCTGAAGATCTCAAAGGCTTGGAGGAACGTGATGTGCATGAAAACTCTTGAAGAATGTCAGAGGAAACTGCGTTTAGGTACGATACACCAGAGATCTCCAACAAACCTTCAGACTGACTGCCTTCCTCAACAAATATGTGGCAGGTTACGGTTAGTATACCGTATATTTATACAGAGCTCCTCTGTTGGTGAATCCTACCATCTTTGACTTATTAGAAATTACGGAATATCTCAGTTAACACAACACAAACGTCATCCTGGCTTAACCTTTTCGGGGCAACGGTCAATGTGTTGGGTCGAAGCCAGCAAATATCTCGAAAAACATAATAACAAATAATCAGGTCAAGACTTCTCTGCAGTCCAAATAGCAACTTAATTGTGGGAATGGTGAGAAAGACAAGTTTCAGCTCATCTCTATAAACAGACAGAAAAATTGATATGAAACAGCTATTGGGTTCTGAGACGAAGCCCGTCTGGTTTTACCTAAATGCAACTAAATCCCACTCAAACATGATTGGTCAATACTACTCAGACTACAAAAACCAAAATCAGAACGCTCCTGATGCCAAACTTTTGGTCCACATTGCACATTTGAAATAAGACAGAAATCTCACTTTGGGCGGTTTTATTAGAGCAGAACATGAGATCTCATTGGGAGCTATCTCAATGCAAACAGCAACATAAAAGAAAACAGACAACAGTTTGATGATGAAGACGTGAACACAGCAGCTCTGCATGCTCCTCTCTCCTCAGCTGCAGTGCAGCTCGGGGGGTTTGCAGCTTTAATATAAATGTAAATTCTGGACAGCCTCGCCTGAACTCTCAGCCTACTCCCATTACGGTGCCACAGCATACCGAGGCCGAGTGCATCTAAGGCCACCACTCCACTGAGCGTGCTCCAACGCATCCTACATCAAACATAGTCTTCCCTCCCTCCACCATGAAGAGATCATCCTCCCTGGAAACTATACGACTGAGTGGGCCGCACACACTAATGGGTGTGTGTGTGCCGCAGTGTGTCCATGCATGTTCTTGTGTGCCTCAGTGTGTGTATATCTTCATGAATGTGTTTCCATATGCGGTGTCCTTATTCTGCCTCTACGCGTGTGTCCTTCTGTTCTTGTACTTCTATCTTTCTGAGGACCAACGTAAGATTTTAGCGCTTGAGAAAGAGGACGTTTTGGATTGTCGGGACATTAAAGGAAGAACAGTGTTGAATGAAGATTTTGGGGCGCAGGACGGAACAAGTGAGGGAATTCTTTGAAAGTCAGAACATTCATGGAAAGACAGCGTTTTTTTAAATTCAATAGATAGTTCTTGGAAATCCAGAAGTGAAGAGCTTCTTGGAGTGAGGACGTGATATTTTTGGAAGGTCAGGAAAATTTTTGGAAAATGAGCAAGTTTAATGCAAATTAATAAAAAGTGAGGATATTTCTGAAAAACCCAGATATCATAATATTCTTGCAAAGTGAAGACATTTTTGGAAAGGCCTTAATGCCATTTTGGATAAGTGAGTGAGGGCATGACATTTTTGCAAAGTCAGAACCTTTTATTATATATTTTGATGCCTTTAAGAACATTTTGGGAGAAAAAAGTGACGAACTTTAGAAGAAGTGTGCGTACATTCGTGGAAAGCGAGGATATTTTTGGTAAGTGAGAACCTTCTTGTAAAGTCAGGATATTTTTGGAAAATCAGGACCTTTTTGAAAAGTCAGGATATTTCCGGAAAGTCGGGTCAGTTTTTAGAAGGTCGGGACATTTTTGGAAAATGGGGACGTTTTGTCTTCATCTCTTCAAAGGGTTAAAACTTGAAATCAGGTGAGAGTCCTTACAAGTATAAAAGGTAGAACCATATGTGCGTGGGTGCACACATCTATGTATAATGATGTTCAATGTCATTATGTATAATAGTAATGTAATAATTTCATGCTCCTCATTAGTTTTTCCATCGTTTATTTTGCTTTTATGGAAGACTAACCTGATTTATTGAAGCAAAAGATTTAGAAAAAACATACTGGAGTGCTGTGTGTGTTGTGTGTGTGTGTGTGTGTGTGTGTGTGTGTCTGTGTGTGTGTGTGTGTGTGTCACAGTGTCCTATATGGCTGGACTGGCGCTGTGTGAAGAGGAGCTTCCTGCTGTTTAGTATTCAGCCCGACACTCTGCCTGTCTGGTACAATATGATGCAGAGCTCTATACTAAGACACACACACATGAATATACACTCACACAACACACTCACACACACACATACAAGTACTTATACACACACACACACACACACACGCACAGACATGTATACTGTACATTCACCCGCTTTGCCTCAGAAATAGACTTTTTTGCGGCCTGCTGCTGTTCCACATCCAACAGATGAAGCGCCCCCTGCAGGTCAAAGTCAACGCCAAACCTTGCAGCGGCGCGCTCTCATTGCTCTGACCGATCATTTAATAAACGCATAATGTGCTTGGAGAACCCATTAAGTGAGCAACGATGTTCAAGTGTACAACAAATAATGACCGAGGCGGGAGTTTTACACCGCGTGGTCACTCATCAGAAGAACAAAGAGAGCCTGTGCTGAAATGCTCCTCCATGTTTTAGGCAAATTTCACCACTAACGGAGCCCAAAGCATCAGTGCTGTTGCTATAGTTACCTGTAGTTTAATATAACTTCAGTACTCGTTGAGAACAGTGGTTAAATTGCTTATGAGCAGACCTGCTGTATGTCGATACGCGCCTTGGAAAATACTACTTTTATCAGGCTGCATATCGTGTATTTGATTTTTCTTCTATTGGTTTAACCCTCTTTTATCTGATGGCCGTGAATGTGATGTGTAGTAATTTAGCTCTTTGATCCAAGATGACGTTTCATAATTAGAAACCTTCAGCTGTTCGATGCTTAATTTCCTCGTATTGTAATCGGATAACAGCGTTTTTAATGAACAGAACAGAGAAGGTGAAACACTCGTTTGTGGCCTGGAAGCGTGACATTAACTATGCAGTGCTTTTGGACAGAGCAGCTCGGAGAATTTTGGTATGAATTTTAAATGAAAATGTCTTCACAGTGCAGAGACCTCTTTGTGTTAACTGCTAGAGCAGCTTGTTATCAGAATAAGAAATACTTTATTGATACGCAGGGCGGGAACTGAACACAGAAATCTATCGAAACAAAGAGAAATTCAAATACAAAGAAGATTTGTATTTTACTACAATATATATCAACTATATATGTAAAAAAATATATACTACATAATACAACATTGTAAATAACCAACTGCTGAGAAATCTATGAATATGTTGAATGCAAGAAATGTTTAAATATCAGTTAAAGTGAATAGTATAAATGTATTGCACTGAGTTTTGGTGATTTGCAGGAGAAAAGACAGCTCTGCATCTATTAACACTGGCCTAAACAAAAGCAGCAGCATTCCTGTGACAATATAAGAAGATGTAGTGATGCGTAAAGACACATTTCTTGCACAAAAGTGCCTTAAAAGTGAAACTGTTGCATTATTGTACAGGTTTACAAGCGAGATGTCGCGCAGTCATGGCAGCTCCACCTAAAATCCGGCCGATAAAGTAATTCCCAGCCAATTAAGAGAAAATATTTGTATAGAAATTTTACTTTGCGTTTGGGAATGTCACATTTTAAGGCCTCTATAAAAAAACGTTCCAGATTCAAGGCCCTGAAGAGTCGGCGGCACACAAACACTCACAGGCAAATGTTTGTGAGTCCAAACAAAGCACACGCACGCAGACACACGGCAGCCAGGTGAGGTGTATGTTTGCGACGAAGCTCGACAGCAGCTCGGTGTTTTATTACGGCGGAGCACTTTTATCAAACCCAACAAACAGAAACACCTGGTGTGTGATGTGACGCTGCAGTGCACAAACTAAACAACACAACTGAACAGAGAGAGAGAGAGAGCTGCAGTGCCGCTTCGGGTCTGTCTGCTCTCCTGTCTGTCTGCACGTCAGCGAGCAGAGGTTGTTCTGGACGTGAACTGCTTACATGCACAACGCCAAAACTTTCACCTATCCGGTGAAACGTCTGACTAGACTGGGATCAAAGTTTGGTGCAGACATTCATAATTGGCTTCATACCGCTCCCATCTGGTTGCAGATACAGGTACTGTGCTGAGAGCTGTATATGGGTGGAAAATCATGTGAGTTTAATATATTATTGTGAGGCTACGTACAGACTGTGGCAACAGATTTCCTTGTAAGGACAATGAAGTATCTACCTATCTGTCATCTGTCTCCGTGGCTGTAAACTGAAACCAACCTGGAGGTACCAAAAACTGCAGCTCCTTGAAAGTCTTGAATTTAAGGCTGGCTCCATGTTACACAGCAGAAATAAACATGTTTACAGCCTGTAGCTATAATTTCCCCTTCCCTGACAACTGTACTGAGAGTTATTAATTAAGACCATGGTCGCTTTCATTGAAGTGCCATTACAGGTGGCAACCAGGCGTCATTCAGCCTGCCCACGCTCACTGTCTTTGCCCATTTTTGGATTAGCCAGGAGGCGGCGGAGCCAGGGCTGCCAAAACTGCAGCAGCCAGAGCAGAAACACTCACGGGCTTGACAACAGATCTTCAGAAACCTGTGGACGGTGAACATTTCACCTGCCTGCACATCAGCGTGTTAGCATTGCAAACACAGTGCTCGACTTTTTCTTGATGCATCATGATGTAAGAAATCTAAGAAAGGGTTAAACTTCTTTTCGTACTTGGGTAAGAATCCTAACTAACAAGACTTACTGTAGAACACATAAAACACAAAAACAGTAACACGAGCCATTAAGTTAATTAAAGGCTTTTTATTGGTGCCATAAAAAAAAACGCAGTTCAAATCAACGTTGGTTTCTTTCGACCGCCGCGACCCTTTCTTAAGTTTTTGTGCTTAAATCCAATCAAACAGGTAACCATGGCGATCAGCTTTGATGAACGGCCATTACAATACGCCGTACTGTCCACTGTCACATGTTCAGAGAGGTCCATCAGCTCAGCTCAGTGTCTAAACAACATGACATACTGCTTACATGGATGGAGACCAACAACGTACTGCTTTAATGTACATTTATCTGACAGCTATAGTGCGTACTTTGCAGATTAGGATGTTTGATTCAAAACTATAAAATACAATGCGTAGTATAATTTGAATTCAGGACTGTTACTGGTACAGTAAATTAGTATTTGTGCGCGGTATGTTTGCTACATAATACACTAATATAACATCAATACTGCTATAAATAAATAGAAATACTGTATATATGCAGCATTTAGCTGTAGCAGCTGCTTTAAAATGTGATATAATGGTCCTTAAATGTATTTCACTGCTCTGCGGTACAGTTTGTACAGTTAGTGGAGTAAACACACAAACACACACACAAACACACACATTAAAAAAAAAAAAGCAGCAGTAGCTCAGCTAGTTTGTGTGTGTGTGTGTGCGCGCGCGATGGCCCCAACTCCCTCCTGTATATCAGCCCCACTCCTGGTTTCCATGGAGACTGGACTGATCGGGTGATTAGCCACATCAATTAACCTCTGACCAATCACAGAGAGAGCCCGAGCAGCAGCAGCTGACTGTGATTTGCAGATAGGATCAGAGCCGAATTCAGACGTCTGAACGCCGCACGTTGAATAACAATGAACGCGTATGGGAATTCTGCATTAGCATAGCAAATTACATTCCTGCACTTGATTTTCTCCTCTTGTTTTTTTAATGTTGTTTATTATAGCCGGCTCCACGGCGTCATTTCTGTGTGTTTGTTGGATTTTAAAAGCACAGTGGTGGATTTATTTGTCTTTCGTGTTTGTTTGTGAGCTTTAAAATGGAGATTTGCTTTCATCTTTTTGAGATCCCTGCATTTACATTTACACTTTAAAAAGATGTGCCCCCTCCACCCGTCAACTTCCCTGATACCCCTGCAGGGTTTACTGACCATAATAAACCTTGTTACACTTCATGTTCACCCTGTAAACGTGGCGATGTGAAGGGGGGCAACGCTGCAGACTTTCACGCCTGGACACAAACGCACCGCCGGCCTGTTCCCCCCACAGCTCGATGACCAGGTCCGTGGTGTCATGTCAGCACTTCAGAACAGATAAAGTCCTCTTCAGCCCTCGGACTATCTTCTGTCAGAGGATATTCACCTCATAGCGGGAACTTATCTACGGTGAGTATCTGCACACACCGTCGCAATATTAAATGTCTGCAGGCTGCTGCGCCTGTTTCACATTGAGTTTTACTTTTCCTGATGACCAAATCCAGCTGTTCCTGTTGTCAGATGACTGCAGTAAAAAAAAAAAATTAAAAAAGCCACCTGGTTGAAGGCCTCAGAATATTAAAAAGGGAGCCAAGGACAAAAGTAGTTCCTGTTAGCAATCTCGAAGCTGTTGATTATCGCTGAAGTCAGTATCTTTATCCTATGATAGGCCTGCAGGAAGCTGTAATTAGTGACACAAAATAAAGACCGAACATGTCACGACTCTGAGGGACTTTATTTTGAAAGTAGCTTATAAAAAATGTAGTCTTTCATCCAGGGCGGCTTACACGGAGCAGGGGCACTTTGACATGCAGACTGGAGAAGCTGGGGATTGAACCATCGATCATCTGAATACTGGACTACCCGCTCTAACTCCTGAGCCACAGCAGCCTCCCTCTGCTTACTCTGTGTTGTGCTGTGTCATAGACAAGAGCCATAGTTCCAACTATCTTCTCGCATTTTATCACAAGGCATCAACATACTGCGACTTCCCAGAGAAAAGTCCAGAACACAAAGAGGAAGTGAGTAAATCTGCACAGATTTTGTTGAAGCGTTGTTTGTTTGCGGCCCGGGACAGGAGGGCTCTGCAGCAGGTGATTAAAACCACCGTCGATGATATCGATGGGACGAGTTTGAGTCTGCACACAGCCCAAAGGATGCTAGAAGACAACACCTACCCCAGCTGCAGCCTGTTACTGTCTGCCAAGCAATACAGGAGTATCCACTGCCATAGCAGCAGACGACAGAGCAGCTCCTTTCCTCAGCTTACCCTCCTCGCTCCACCATGAATAATAGATTTTCTTGTGTGACATAAAGAGACTAAAACATGCATTTTGTTGTCTTTCAAGCAGGAAGGAAGTGCTAGCAACGTAACAACGTAAACGGGAAACGCGTACGATGTCGACTGTGACCTTTCGACTGTGATTATTGGCTGAGAGCTTTGATGCCATGAATGATGGACAATCCTGAGAGCAGCTGACAAGCACGATCCCAACCACCCGGATAACCCGGCCTTTTCTCCTCTTTACAACCGGGAAGAATGTTCCAGACACACCAGAGCACTACGGTTACTTTTATTACTTACTGATTTACTTAGATTACTTCCATAATAATTTTATTTATTACATTTTGTGTTCTCTGCGTGTCAAACTGAATTCTCAGCTCACCTCACGTCTCCGGTCATCTTGCTGCACTGCAGCGAAGCAAAGCGAGACTTTAAATTAAACATCGCTTTAAAATAAAAGTGTGATTTAATAGCGATGACGCTTCTCGCTGTAACCGCCGGTTAACGCGCCCGGCCTCAATCAGAGAGACATTTTTCACGGCCTCCTTCTTTCACCTCTGTCAGCGCGGAGCAGAGGGGAGGGGGAGTGATTGACAGGTCGAGAGGTGGATGTGGTCACTGAGTGAAGTGTTAATGATCTGTAACAAGCAGACGAGGCAGGTCGTCATTGGCAACAGAGGCCCGCGATCGTTACTCCCGCTTGAATTGGCGCGTGAACGGAAAAAAGGCCGAGCCGGTTCGAGGGGCCGCGGACTCTCCGTCACATCGACAGGAGGAGGAGACGGTTCAGGCACCCGACCGGCGGGGAGGTCAAAGGTCAGAGGTCACGGCAGGTGCAGCGAATTCAAAAAGTTTTAGCCTCTAAAGTGGATTCCACAGCTGTCTGCTGCCATTTACATGAATGATTTCCAACATGAAGAACAGGATCCACCCACGGTGAATCATTAGATATGTGTGTGTGTGTGTGTTTAAATGCGTTGTACAGAGTGTGTGTGTGTGTGTGTTTTTACACTATGAGTCATTCGGAGCTCCAGAATAGAAAGTGGATGATGCCTTCTGCTGTATGCATGTGTGTGTGTGTGTGTGTGTGTGTGAGTGTGTGTGCTGACCTCCATTGATCAGAATGAGTTAATCAGATTGATGGGTGTCTTGGCAGCAGCTCAGATTTAATAAAGCACAGACAGACAGGCAGACAGGCAGACAGACAGGTAGTTCAGATGAGGTCTCGGCGGTTTGACTTGACAGTTTGATCGCCGCCTCGACAGTTACCAGCTGAACCTCCATCATGGAGGAACACAGTCTGTTCAACCCCCTCAGACAAATGTGATGCTGATTTTCTATGTCAGTCTCGTGTCAATGTCTCATGAGAGCCGGAGTTACTTTTCTCGCTCGGGTTGGACTCGGGTTTTATTTCCGTAACGTCTGGCAGACGCTGACAAATCTTAGCCTTGAATTGGTCGCTCCAGACTAATTTTAGAACCCGGGCCCAATTTCTGCCGGATAGGTTGTCGTTTGAGGTGCAGTTTGAGGTCACGACGGCTGATTAAATCACCCGAGCGATCAGCGGGGTCTGGCTCGCAGACGATCAGATAGATTTCTGAAACGTTAGAATTTTTTTGGTCGATCGTCTGCAGTTCGAGCAGCTTCGCGGTGGGATTTCCCTCGTGGCTGCTGTCAAAAGATCTGTTTTAAACTGCAGTGAACTTGTTTTAATATTACTGGAGGAGTATTTTACATGTTGTGGTGGCTAAAACTGCAGCTTTGATGTGAAACTGAACTCTGCTACAGAACAGTTTCTTGTTTTTTCTTGTTTCCATGTTTTTTTCTTCTTCCCGATCACAGCAGGACTGCAGGAAAAAACGCTGCCTTTCTTTTTTTAAACATTAAAGATTTCTTTGAATAAACTTTACCGGACAAGTTATACACATCATATCCAGTCTGATTCATGATCTATAAACTGCGTATGCAGAATCTGTAGAGACTCGAAGCGTTAGTATTGGCTGCAATCCTTTGGTTCAGTCCGTGTGGTGACCAAAATATTGACAATGGCCGAAATGCAATCTCAGAATCCATCAGCTATCATTTGATGACAATTTATGACAATTATTTACTTCATTTAAAGATGTCTGCGTCTGTTTATGGCTGAGTAAACAAAGAGTTATTTCTTGTGGAACTTGATGCGACTCATGCATGCAAAAGTTGTTAATTAGTTGCTAATTTGTGGCTATTTTGTGAGACCGGTGCAGCCACATAAGCAGCGATGACATTCAGACGAAGCTGCCTATTGAGCCAGTTGGGCAGCCATTGTAGTGCCGCCTGAGCAGATACACTAAAAGTCCTACAAAAGCTGTCACGCTCGTGCATGGGTGGCAAGCGTGGGGTTTGGTTTTAATTCGTTTAACGTGCCAGATCGAGTCAGAGGAAACAGATCTCGTGATGTAAATCCCAGCGTGGATATTTCTGTAAACAAACTTTAAACTAAAGCACCTCACAAAGGTCTCAGCTGCTGGTCTGTGACGAGCTGTGATGTGAGCAGACCTACAGGTGTGACCAGCAGGTCAACTGTAAGCTGAGCCTGTGTTCAACATGCTCTGTCACACACACACACACACACACATAGGTGGTGTTAGGCTGCAGAGAGGAGGAAGATTTATTTGGCTCTGCAGTTATGAGTGATCACCAACTCTGGTTTGTCTCTGCAGACAGGAAATAAAGGAGTTTTTTTTTTCTTTCATTACTTCCACCTGATCTCGGCGTTCACGCGGCAAAACAACCGTCTACTGGAGCCACACGGAGCAAAGCAGGTCTGACTGTCCTGTCGCGACCTCGACGACTGCTAGCTCCAAGCCAACAAGGGTCAGAGGTCACACAGTAACTAACTAACAAGCTGTTTTAAAGTTAAGTTAAGTTTGAAATCATCTCTCTCAGCAGAACACATTCATTTTTAAAGCAGCATTAAGTGTTTGGCCACTTGGGGGCAGCAGAACATCCTGTGAAATCAGCACCGACATACGATTTAAAGTAATTATGGTGTCCGATTTAGCACCGGTCAGCAGATATTGTGTTTGTGCTCACATCATGAATATAAATCCAATAATTACTCTCTAGAAGAGGCCTAATATGAGCTCTGTCAGGTCGTGAATCAGCTGCAAAGCAACAACAGCAATAAAGTCAAAAAGACCAAAACGACGAGCTGAAAGGGGCTAAAACGTAGCATTGATCAGTGCAGCTTTAAGGAACTTTTTTTTAGTTGAGAAATGAATTCATGATTATATATTTATTATTATGGTGATACTCTGTGTGATGGCACTTCCTCTCAACCTACTGTGGCTCCGGTCGTGCCTCATTTGTACAAAAGCATCCCCTAAATTAACAAATGTACTTTTCCATACTTGTTGTAGTTTGTTTGGCGCCTCTAAACAATAAAGCTGCAGACTCTCATCCGTCCTCGCGTCCCTCCATCGCTCTCTGTTTAAAGTTTAAAGGCTCCTTCAGTAAACTCTGTCAGTCTTTGAGCCTCCAGATCACAAACTTTCCTCCCAGCTCACTGCAACAATAATCAGGAGCTCTGTAACAAATGCAGATATTAAATGAATAAACTGAAGTCTGACAGTCTAATCCCAACACGAATATTTAGAATACTTCACTTGGATATATTAAGGTCACTGTAGGCTACTATAGAGAACATATTACAACCCTCAGGACCCCTTTAGTGACATTAACTTACTGTTCATGATGATTGGACTGGATGTGTTCCAGGTTTTCATCTATGTAATCTCCCAGTCTGGCCTTCCGCGGTTGTTTTTCACATTTTTAATGTATTTTGATCACATTTACAGCAAAACAGAGCAGCAATAACTCGCTGTTATTTATTTCTTTCAGTCCTGCTACTTTAGTCGAGTGTCACTTCAACTAAATTTATGTTAATTTACGCATTTTCTTTACAAGACTTAACGGCCGGATCAGTTAAATGCTTCAAGCTAAGACGCTGTGTGTGATTTAAGTGGAAACAGGGAGGATAAACTTAATAAAAAGGTACCATAAGGTCACTGCAGACTCCCTAATTAGAGGCACACACACACTCGAGCCTCGCCGTGGAGGCATTATAGCAATATTATGTGAACACTGACACTGTCTGACACCCTGTAGGAATACAAAATATTACACACAATAGCCCCGGCTTGGATTATCATATCCTATTAAGGTCTATCCTATAGCTACTATACATAACAATACAGGCTTCACAGCACTCTGTGGGAACGTTACAGAGGGTGATATGGAGGCTCAAAGTAATAACATGGAAATTATGTATGACTGTGATAATCAAACATGAGCATGAACATAATCAAAAGGTGGCATAAGGTCACCACAGGCCGACAGGTCACTGTAGGGAGGCACAGACAGCAGCGGGATAATTAAACAATATGAACATGTTAGAGCAGTGAAACAACGCGAGCATGACTGACACACTACAGGAGTGTTGGAGGAACATCACACACACACACACACGCATGAAAAAGGCGCACACACAGAGCGCCACAGACGCAACATCACAGAAGACCTGTCAACAAAACTGAGCTGTGGAACAACGAGAAGCGTGACTGACACGGCGGAGAACGTTCGCGGGGATAGCAGTAGAGGTGACCGGAGCTGTGAAGGCGCACGGACGGGAAAAGAGGCGCATAGAGGCGCGTGAGACAGGCGCGAGAGTGTCAGAGGAATATGAGAGAAGAAAGAAAGGCAAACATACTGAAATGGCGAAGATGGAGACTCCTCTATGTCTGTCTCTTCTTCTTCTTCTTCTTCTTCTTCTTCCTCCTCCTCCTCTCCTCTTCCTCTCTGGTCGGAAAGTCTGCAGCCTCCTTCACTCTCTCTCTCTCTCTCTCTCACATTCTCTCTCTCTCTCTATTCTCAGTCTGTGTCAAGGTCTCTCCACCTCTCTCTCTCTCTTTTGTCGCCGTGATATCTGGCCGTGCCTTCACTGGATGGAGCAGAGAGGGAGGGAGGGAGGGAGGAGGAGGAGGAGGAGGAGGAGGAGGGGGAGACCCAGACACACAGACTGGAGGGTGAAGAGGATGATGATGGTGGTGATGATGAAGAAGGTGGAGGGAGAATCAGACACTGCAGCAGCAGCAGAGGAAGAAGACGAAGGCGGGTTTACCTCTCTCTCTCTCTCTCTCTCTCTCTCTCTCCTTCCTGCTTCTTTTCCTCTCTATTTCGCGGGGGGCGCGCACGCAAACTCAGCGGCGACGCGCCCGATGGAGGAGAGGAGCGCGCATGCAAGCTCTCCAAGGATGGCAAAGCATTCCCTGCCTCTCTCTCTCTCTCTCTCTCTCTCTGAATTAATTCAAAGCATGTAGACTGTGTGTGTGTGTGTGTGTGTGTGTGTGTGTGTGTGTGTGTGTGTGTGTGGCAGCAGCCCTGCAGTGAGTCTCTTGGTGTTGTTTTGATTTTCCAGCCCGCAGACCGGATCACACACACACACACACACACACACACACACTCACAGAAACAAAGTGTGTATAGACGTTCAAATTTCCTTTGTTCGTCTCGGCTGGCTGTAACTTTATTATTATTAGTTGTAGTATCCGAGTATTAGAGCTGCTGAATCTGGAGTTTAATAGATTATTAATTACTCGTTAATTAAAATAACTTCCAGGTTGTTGATTGTGGAGATTCATCAAATTCCATGTTCCACCGAACTGCAGATTCACAGATGAAGATGAAGAACAAATGTGTGTGCAGCAGCTGTAGGGTGGTCACATGTCTCTCGTGGATCGAAGAACACATTCAGGGTCCTTTTTTAGTCGCTGGAACAGAGCAGCATGGAGCACAGTCTGCAACAGAGGCAGCCTCTCTCTCTCTCTCTCTCTGTCCCCAGAGAGACACACCAGCATCAGCCGCCTCAGACGGTGCCCCAGAATAACACTTTATTGTAGTCAAGTGACAAAGTCCCAGGGCTGGATCAGAGGAGGGAGATCGGCTGATGCTGTGACAGGGCGGACGGGTGGACGGACCGTGTTTCTTCTGAGATCCTTGACCGCAGTAACCATGACGATGAAGGTCCCCTTAATGATGTGTTCTGATTGTGACCGAGCCTAATCAAGCTGTGACCGTGGTCATCTCTGCATGTTGACAGCACAGGTAACAGCACCCACCTGTCAATCAAAGCGTCCACACTTTTAACCCTGCGTAACTTTAAGCCTTAATATAATGTGAACAGGTGAGTTGTATATAAATTCACCCTCAGTACAGTTGTCATGAACGGAGAAACTGTTTTTTGTACCAGGCTGTAAACATGTTTATTTCTGCTGTCTAACATGGGGACTTATGGAGACTGGCTCACTTCTGCAGCCAGCCTCAAGTGGACGTTTGAGGAACTGCAGTTTCCTTGCGGTGTCTTCAGGTGTCTGCACGGCTGGGACTATTTCCTGGAAGCAGTGCGTACAGCACCAACGGTGATTTGTTGGTTTATTTTTGGTTAGCAAAGAAGATGGAGGGAAATTATACCTTTCTCAGCATCTGTCCATCATCCCCTGCATTTACCTTCAATTTTCACTTCCATCCTTCTTCATCCTTCCATTCATCCTCTCCTTCCTCCTTCCCCTTGATCTTTTCCTTCCATTTCTCCATTTTTAACCTTTTTCTCCGCGCCTCCATCATTCCCTCGTTCCCCTGCTTCCTTTCATTCTCCAATCCTTCCCCTCTTCCACTGATTGCTTTCTCCTCTCCCCGTCCTTGTTACCTTTCATTCCCACATCCCTCTGACTGTTTTTATCCTTCCCATTCATCTATCTCCCTCTTCCTCCAGCATCCCTTCGTTCCCGTCCTCTTCCTCCACCTCTCCACGATCTCTTCTTCTTCTTCTTCTTCCACTTCTTCGTCTCTCCGTCTCTGACAGCGGAGTGAAGTGAGGACACAGAGACGGAGAGAGTGATAGAGCGAGCTTGGTTTTGCACAGGCTGACCTAGTTAGACTCTCCCTTCAATAAAACATTGAGACTGAGAAAAGAAGCACACCGGCCTCTCTCACCCTCTCTCTCACTCTCTCTCACTCTGTCTGTCTGTCTATCACTCTCTGTTTGCTTCATGTGGAGAGTTCACTTTTCAGTTCAAGAATCCATTTTCAACTCCAGCCGTCAAAGATTATTTGACTAAACATTAGACATAGAAGTTTGTTGACGTATCTCATTTCTTTTCACCTGTTTTTATTCTGTTAAAAGAAAATCAGAGTTCTTCAGAGTTCAGCATGTGGATGTGAGGGTTAGCAGGTACTGGAAGAAGTACTCGGATACTTTACCTGATGTAGAAATACTTTTCAGTGTTATAAATTATTATTTTATTCTGTTGTTATTGCTAAATACACGTATTTTAGTTCATGTCTGATGTCCTCCGGCTGCTCCGCCTCAGCTCTCTGTGATTTACAGAATTTCCTGATGGACAGTGAAGTAACCTGCTGACAACTGTAGCCGCTGTTAGCTCAGTTTGTTAGCCGGGCTGCCGGGTTTACACTGTGTTGGTTTATAACGGTAGATACACAGAAGCTTCGGAGCACTGGGAGGAGGAGGAGGAGGTTTTCGTGTGCAGGACGGGTGGTGCCGGTGTCATGCCAGAACCTGAGCTGGACTGAGACCAGGTCAAGCCCGAGACCAGAGTGTGATGAGACAGAGACGAGATCAAGTAGCCTTGTAGTTTTTACAAATGCTGTTGAACTTTCATCTCTGAAGTTTTGAATGACGCCTCCTTAACAAACATATCAGACAATGCACAGTCAGTTTACTGAAGCTAAGTTAGCATGAAGCTAAGTTAGCATGTTTTCTGTGAAACCTGAAGAAGAGAAAAAAACTAAATATGTCCTGAAAAATGGACGACAGAGACGAAAAACCAAAACAGCTCATGATGGCCCTGCAGCTCGTGGTCTTGATCTGTCTGGAACTAAAACTAAAAGTCTTCTTTGTCTGAGACCGAGACAAGGCCGAGCGAAACGTCTGTTCATTCCAAGAGGAGACCAAGGCCTCTACAAAGTTGTGTTGAGACTGAGCTTCTTGCTGATAGCTGGATGTCTCGTGTGGCTGTTAGCAAAGTTGGTAACATGACAGTGAAAATGTACATATTACTAAATCAATCATGTGTCAGTCATTTCAACCCCCTCAGCGGGTCTTTGCCCAGCCTCCTGGGCTCGCCGTGGCCGGCTCTTATTTGAATATTGACTTTTATTTGAGGATTTATGGTATTCGAGTAGACGGCGACCTTGTCTTCCTCCTCGCTGTCGGCCGCAGGGCCGTAACTCTGACAATAAAAGCAGACACCATGTTGAGTGTGATACGTTACAGAAAGTTGAGTTTCAAGCCTCTGCAGGTTGTTTTTTTTCTGATCACATTCACACCTTCACACACCACACACACACACACTGATCCTTCACCCTCACTCCGATCTCAGCTGGTTAATCAGATTTCTGTCGTTCCTACCTGTTTGGATCTGAATCAACAGACACAAGCTGTCGACTTCTCTAGATGAATTCAGAGACACGCTCCCTCCTCCCTCCTCTCTCTCTCTCCCTCTCTCTGTATAGGTCTGCAGTGTGTAGGTGTGCAGCAGTGTGTAATAGGTTTTTCAGTGCAGCTCTGCAGCCTGAAGCCTCCACCAGGGCTCAGTGGGAGAAAGTCAATTACAGCAGGGCTGAGCCTGGCCTGCGGGGGGGCGTATGGGAGGGAGATAAGAACGTAAAGATGGCTGCCGCCGAGCGCTCCCCCGGCTGCATGTATGGGCGGCGAGCGCTGCACTTTGCCCTCCTGCGGCTTTCCAGACGCTGAGCCGGAAAGCTGCAGCAGGAAGGAGGACTGGAACACAGGACAGGAGATAATCTGACTGTACTTTTAATATCATTATTATTATTAAGCCTTTATTGGATAGTAACAGTTAGGAAAGCGCGGAGAGAGAGGGGGCGACATGCTGTGCCGGGGACTCGCGGTACATGAGCGCTGATGTTCAAGTTTGTTATCGATTCCTTGTATCACTTTAAAGGCTCAGTCGTTCATGAATCTGCAGTGAACTCACATCAGAGCAAGCTTTAAGGATAATTTTGGCTCACTGCAAACTTTATATTTGTTGTTATAATGTTGTGAAACAGACTCGACGCTGAAATCGCGACAACAAAGTCCAAAAATCTATTTCATCAGGAGAAAAAATGTGAGTCATCGTAAAATATCAGAAACAATCTGTGTAATTTAGATTTTCTTTAGTGACTTTTAGTGACGGAGGATCTCTGAGAGTTTGAATCTTCTGGACTAAAAGACAAACAGTCAAATACACACAACAGACAACGAGCTGATCCTGTCTGGAGACCACAGATTTAGATTCCTCCACTGTGACATTAATCAGCAGTTAGGATCAGCCTTCCTGACCCTGATTCTTCAGCTATCATTTGCAATATTTACATTTTATTGAATATATGTTGTTTTATATATAGTAAGGTAGCAGTAAATTTCATTTTCTGAGAGGCTTGTTAGGGTACAATGGGATGACGATGATCCAAACACAGACGACTTTTCTCCTCATTCTGCACAAGAAGGCAGCTGACAGGCAGCTCTTAACCAGAGCACAGGTGGTGAACTTCATGCAGGTAAAGGAACAGACTGGAGCACAAGTGCACAACATGACAACCTGCAGGACCGATGGAAACTGAAGGACTGATTAGATAATGAGCGGCAGGTTTGGATGATTCAGGAAGGTGAACAGGTGATGAGGATTGCTGGGAAAGTCTGGGGACCTCTGGTGGACAGGTGGAGAATGGCAGGTCCTTGGAAATGCACGCAGAAGGAGGCTGAAGTCAGACTGAACAAACTAAAAACAACTGATATAAATTATCTGACGTGATGGCAGCGAAATATGCAGCATAGTTTTAAAAATGTAGGTTACTTCAGTCATCAGTTTAACTGCGCTGACAGCCCGGAGTTGTCATTGAGGACAAAACCAGATTCATGCTGAATGGAGTCCAAACCTTCAGCCAAAACAGATCAATACAGACAAATGACTAGAGAATACTATCCAGGATATTATAGGAAACCATCTGGAGTGATTAAAACAAAATACATCACCGGTGACAAGGACTGGGAGCCCGTAACGTGACGGAAAACAGTATATATAATAAATGTCACCCACCAAGAGGTGGAGGTTTGCTGCTGCACCCTCAGCAGGCGATGACATATCGACCTGACGTAGCACATCAATCAACAGCGCTCGGTAAACATGCAGATACACAAACCGTCTCAGATCTTATTACTTCCCTTTTGAGGTGCCTGTTACACGGTTTAGGTTCATTAAAGTCTTTGCAGAGCTCAGTTTGTTTCACTGGGTGTCCTGCTCCATACTGTGGTCCACGGTCCAAGTCCCTACGGACTGAGCTGTCCTGGAAGGCAGCTGGATGTTAGCGGCAGCTTTCACCACCGTTCAGGAAACTTTGCAAATCCCCAGATGACTGCTAGGTGTTGGTGAGTTCCAAGATGAAGAAATCGAGACATATTTTAACCAACACATTGCCAGTTGTGTGTTTACTGGTGTAGAAAGTTTCTAACAGGAACACAGATTTCACAGCTGCAGAGCAGACTGCAGTCATTAAACTTTTTCTTGTTACAAGTCACAGGTTATGTCTAAAGAGAAGTTCCTCAAGTCAAGTCGCTAACGTTAGCTCGCTCCTGAGGTGCGAGAGAACAGATTGCATGTGACTAACGTCAGCGCTCGCAGACGCTTTCCCATCAAAATGAGTCTGAAAATCACAAACGAAGTTTTAATCTGTCGGAAATCGTTGACGAGCAGTTCACCTGCGAGTTTAACGATGATCTGATCTGATCTCCAGACCATCGGGTAGCTTCACTGACACGTAACCATTCCTCTCTGCTGTGAGGGTTTGATAGACTGAATTAAAAAGCCGTTTTGTGCGAGTGAGTGACAGGAAGTGGAAGAACAGATGGACAGTGAAACAGGAAGCTGAGCTCTGTGCGTCTGCTGCAAATCCTCGGCTCAGACGGCAGCCAGGTGACAGAAAACTCGAGGCTTTGTTGGTGTTGGTGTTGGTGTTGTTGTTGTGTTCACTCCGAGCTGCACAACACCTCTGGCACTGACAACACACACACACACACACACAATCTGAATCTGAATCTGAAGTGACACGCAGAGATGGAAATTTACACACAAACACACACCTGAAGGCAGGAACGCACACACACACACACACACACACACACACACTGTGGAGACAATGAGACTCAGCTGGTGTGTTTGTGTGGTCTCATATTTTTTTCATCGCAGCAGAGAAAGCGACTCCAGCCAGGTGTGTGTGTGTGATCCGGTGCTTCTATATTTATGAGGACTGACTCCAGTATTAGACCTTAAACCTGCAATAACTGATTTTTTTTGGCCACTTGGGGGCTGCGGAAGCAAGTTTGAAGTTGATATGTTGAAGCTGTTATCAAAGAGTTGCAGAAGACACAGAGACACAACATTTGGAGTCATGTTTGTGTCCATCTGAAGTCCAATTTAGTCTCTTTTATCTGTTTTGATCTTCACCATCTCCGGCTCTTCAGCTGTTAGACGCTCCTCTACGTTCACCAGCGAGTCTCTCTGTCTGCCTGCTGCTTGCTGCTAAGCAGCTCGTGTAGCAGGGTTTTTAGAGCTTCTCTGGCTGCTGCTGCAGCTGAAAATGTCGAGGGCCGCGAGAGCGAACGGTATCGTTTTGGACCGGACAGATAATCAATGAGCTGAAACCATAGACCAGAAAAATGAGTGCGGTCCCTTCAGGTTTCTGATGCGTGGCTGCGATGCTGCGGTGAAACTCCTTCATCCGTTTCTTCCATTCATGGTCTGTGCTGCAAAATAGTGACACCAAGGAGTTTTGAGAAAGAGAGAGCGAGCAGTGGTTGAGTGACATAGACAGTGAATGAGAGTGAGGGAGCGCCAACATCAAAAAAGTCGGTTACTGATTGATTCATCACAGTTACGCTCAGCACGAATGTTAGAATATTTAATATCTTAATATATGATGTATCCTTTAGGTGAACCATGCATCCTATGACCTTTACAGGTACTTGTCAAGGTCAGCACGTCCTTCTGTCTGGACAAGCGAACCTAATATAGAGCTGTTTCAGGAAGAGAGGTACCCCGACACTAGTTTCCACATATAATATCCTTTGTTCAGCTTGTGTTAAAGTGCCTTGTCCCTGAGGTCTTGGACTCCTCTCTTCCTTGATGCATCTGCTACAAAAAAATCTATATACACACACCCAGCAGCCCCAGATGCAGATGTGGAGCTGAGGTGGGCTGAATGAAGCCTGATTGTTGAAACCAGCCACCTCTGACTGCACCCAGCTGCCAATTAACACGCCCCTGCTGTTAATCCTGCATAACTTTTAAGCCTTAATATAATGTGAACAGGTGAGTTGTATATAAATTCACCCTCAGTACAGTTGTCATGAACGGGGAAATTAGCTACAGAGACCAAAACTGTTTTTTGTACCAGGCTGTAAACATGTTTATTTCTGCTTTAACATGGGGACTTATGGAGACTGACTCACTTCTGGAGCCTCAGCCTCAAGTGGACGTTTGAGGAACTGCAGTTTTTGTTTAATTTCAGGCAGAAACTCATCATAGAGCTCCATAAAACCAAGAGAACCAATAACTGTAGATTGTTTTTACATTGTTATTTGACTAAAGTCAGAATTAGGTTGTGTTTATTATTAACGCACAGTTAACACACACGTCTGAGATTGTATTATGTCAGCTGAGGGGTCCTCTCAAGTGTAGAAAAACAGTTGTGTGTGTGTGTGTGTGTGTGTGTGTGTGTGTGTGTGTTTGTGAAAGCCTGAAGCTGCACAGGATTAGCAGTGTTGCGTTTCAAACAGAGAGGGAACGTCGGCCTGATTCTCTCTCTCTCTCTCTCTCTGCAGAAGCTAATAAGCTCCACTGGTTTTCCTCCTGCAGTGAGCTGATTACAGCGTTATATCTCACACAGCCCCCCATTCACCTCCCAATACACCAATATACTCCTCAGTAATCTACAATATACTGCACCTCCATATCTGAATATACCCTAACATTTGCCCCAGTGCTCTCTATCAGCAGATAGTTCATTTCATGAAGGTAATTTCTGCAACTTAAAGTACCCGTATGTCTCCTGGCATGTGATCCTACATATGTTCTTCCAGGAACACTCATTTAAAAGATAGTTCTGATGTCCTACGTTCTTCTAATTGTCAATAAATCTCATGTAAAGACAAAAAACAACTCTGAATGCATCTACTAAAACTCTCATTTTCCCAAGACAGGCTCCAGATAGGAGCTTCTCACGTTTTCTACACACACCTTACGTTGACGCCGCCCTGCTGCTACAAATACTCGCCATAGTGCACAAATTGTGGATTGTTCCGCCACTGAAAATAGTCCCCGACAAACGTACCTGTTAAAAAATGAAACAATATATATTTGTGAGGTATCATTAAAGATTTTAAAGTACTGGCCGAGACACGAACGTAGAACTACCTGAAGATATTAAACCACGACAAACCAACGCAACACAAAAATAAAACTTTAAGTCAATCCTCTACACGCTTCACGATTAATTCTCACACAGAGGGCTGTATTCAGCTGCTAGCTGCTAGATGTCACTAAATCCTACACACTGGACCTTTAAATAGAAAAGCTGAAGAACAAAGTCTGCTGAATAACAGTTTATCCACCTTGCACGCAGGGCGTAATAATCTATATACTCTCATATTCTGTGATCTCATATCAATTATTGTATCCTGTTTTCTCCTACGTAACAAATACTCATTATATTTCTCATATGTCTCCAATATGCGGTTATATAGAGTTTATTAACTGAAATCAAACAAGATAATCATGATATAATCCTGCAGAGCTGCCGAACACTTCCTTCCATGGTTGTTTCCTCTCTTTCCATCCTGTGTGTGTGTGTGTGTGTGTGTGTGTGTTGGGACAGACAGTATATCCCAAACGTCTCTGCTCCCCTGCTTTATATTCTGCTCCTGACTCTCACTTCCACACACATGCACACTCGCCGATGGTGTCCGGACGGACGGATAGAAGAAAGAAGAAGAGACGGAGGGCGACTCCTTCGTCTTCCCTCCACAACTTTGTCTCTAACATCACGCCGACGGCCGCCGTTCAGAGACGATTGTTTGTTTTATGCTTGCCTGCAGAGAGGGAAGTACAAATGTAAAAATACTCTATTACATGAAAATGTAATCCATAACACAGATTGTGTTATTTTACAGCTGTTTTAATGATCGTGGAGGTTTTTTTTGGGTCAGTGGGCGTCACATGACCTGAAACAGCCCAGCTGTACTCTGTTCCTGCAGGTCTGCTAGTTATCAGCCAAACCCTGATCACATCAGCAAACAGTGTGTGTGTGTGTGTGTGTGTGAGATGACCTACAGAGAGGACATCACTACAACACACACACACACACACAATCATCCCAAACTTCTGCAAACACACAGTGGTTGTCTCTCCTGCAGTGGTGCATCGTGGGTAAAAGAAACATCTGGATGGCACACATCGTTTTAACCTCCTCCTCCTTTTTCTCCTTCAGCCTTTCCAACATCTCTCTTCTTTATCTCGTTTCCTTGTCTCCTTGCCTCTTGACTCCTCTCTTTTTCCCTTCCTCCCCTTCTCACCTCTTGATTCCTGTCCTCTTCTCCTCCTCTGTCTCGTTTCCTCCTCTCTTCTCTCCTCATGTCTTGTGTCCTTATCCCCTCTCATCTTTTGTTTCCTCTTTTATCCTGTTTCCTCCTCTCCTTACCTCTTGAGACCTCTCCTCGTTTCCTCCTCTGTCTTGTTTCTTCCCCTTCTCTCCTCACCTTCCTCCCTGTAATTCTCTCCTTCTGTCCTCTCCTTCTCTCTCCTTGTTTCCTCCTCTCTTTGTGTCACCTACCCTCTTCTGTCCTCTCCCCATTCTTCTTTCCTCCTCTCCTCACCTATTTCCTTCTCTCCTTTCCTCTCTTCTTCTCCGCCTCTTCCCTCATCACTTCTTCTCCTCTTCCTCCAGATGGAAAGTTTTCACCTGTGGTTTCTCAGCGCCTCAGGCACAAAGATCTCCTCCCAACACCTCCTCAAAGCCTACCACCTCCTCCATAACACACACACACACACACACACACACAGAAATCCATATTTGAATTCAGTTATCTAACGTTATTGAGGCCTGTCATGTTGCGGTGGGCTGTAGTTCGATGTTGGGATGGGGGGATTTGGGAGTCGTGCGTGCGTAAATTATTCATCACCCCTTGAAATGCAAACGACAGCCGAGGCGAGGGAACCGCCACGCTATGTAGGTCACTTCCTATCTCGCACGGCCGCAGTGCTCGAAGAGAGAGAGAGGTATTGAAGTGAGGCGACCAGCTGATGAATCGCCAATCAGAGACGCGCGCAATCACCGCCGACAGGAAGCGGTGGGTGATGCCGAAGACGAGCTCTTCTTCGCTGGTTTTCTCGGAGGACCGAACATCTCTGTGAAGAAAGTGAGCGGAGGAAACTTCAACTTTTAAAAAAATAAAATGCCTCAATGGAAACTCGCTCAGGTGTGCTCCCATTATTACCGCCTGTGTCTAATGTCACTAACTTTTATTTCCGTTACACGTGATATGGAATGAACTTCAGAATATAATGATCCGCGGAAACACTGCTCAAGAAAACAATCACAAAATGTTTCTGTCCCTCTCTCTCTCTGTCGTTTGTGTCACTGGCCTTTCAATCTCACCTGCCTGCTCACCTCACCACCTGTTCCTGTCATCCAATCAGCACCTCAGCCTGTCTTCCTGCCATATGCACCAGCTCACGTTCCCTCACTGCAAGCTCTCAACTCGCCACTGCACATTCACCTCTGTCGAACCGTTTGAACTGATCGTGGTCTTCACGTTATATACTCGAATATAATGCATGTGCGCTTGGCCCATAGACTTTCCACTGTGGTGACGTCGCAGACTTTTTTTGGCTCGAGGAAAGTTTTACAAATATAAAACCAAAAGTTGCCAGCGAGGAGTGCCTCGTAACGAAACTCCTAAACCGGGATACGAACCAGACCGTGCACCGTATCTCCAATAGCTGCCTCTCAACCTTTTTTAGGATAGGAAGAGATTACGCCACTGAGCAGACTTTAGTTTGGATCGTTCAAGGTCAGAAACAGTTTTCTGCCAAGCTGCACGTCATCTTTCGCACTTTTAAACCAAAAATTTAGAGAACCTGGATCATTTGATGGCTAACAGAGCAGGTAACCGCCGGGGGAGCTGCTCTTAAAATCATCTCCAATAGGAATGAACGGCAGGACTTCCTGTTCAGCATGTAATTACACTCAGAAATCCTGTGACCTCCCTCTCTCTAATGGAAAAAGGAGACTTTTCATTCATCGCCTTGGTTGGTGGTAGTGATGGTGGTTGGGGTGCGGTTGGGGGTGGGTGAGGGACGTCTGTTGTCTCCGTGGAAACAGGCAGCCATTTTAGATTCTCACAGGGAAGCTGATGGCGTAAATGCGGCTGCCATCAATCAAACTGTGGTTCCCCGTGGTGACGGGCTGATTCTGATCCGAGCTGCAGAGAGAGAGAGAGAGAGAGTGTGTGTTCTCTCTCACACACAAACACACCGTGCTGTAGATTTAAAGGTAATAAAGTGCATCCTGATAACAGCCTGTAGGTTCTATAACCTCTAAAAATACAAGATATACGTGCAAACTTACGTCACGTGTAATTACATCGCACAGTCACGAAAATATAGTTCATGTAAGGTGCAGTGTGGAAGAGTTTGAAGCATTTTACGTGCTAATTTTGGGTATTGATCACTTTTAGTTGCAAATTTGCAGCAAAATTTGCAGCATAACTGTGTGTGGTGGGTCTCCCGTTGGTTAATATAGTGCATACAGGCGAGTTTGTTACATATAGAAGCTTAAAATATGTGTTTTAAAATACATATTGTGCCTAAGATGAACAACCGCAGTGCAGACGGGAGAAATTACGCCTCTTTTTGCTCATATTTTCGGTTTTATGGCACATTTACTGTCATCAACCGGCAGCAGCAGGCAGCGAACAAGCTCTGATAAACCTGTCGTACCAACAAACGGCAGACAGACGAGCTGGGGAAGAAAGTGGAGCTGGTGGAGACCAAACCAGAGTCCAACAATAAGAGTGAATATTGTATTTAATCATCTGGTGCACACAAATATGATGACAAGGGTGCTACTGTTGCTGCAGGCAGCAGAACAACTTGTGCTGTGAATATTTACGGTCCCCAGAGGATGAATCATGATGATGAAGAGCGGCACAGCGTTTCCAGAAATCTTGAAGTCTACAGTAAAACATTTGAGCTCCCCAGAGGACGATCCCATGACCTTCCCTCTGGTGGCACCCTCAAGACAAACTTAACATTTTTCTAAAAATAGATATCCATCTGTCTGTCTATCCACCTTGGATTCAGGGAGCGAGGCATGGCTGTCTCTGCAGGGTTTTGGCTTTGAAAAGGGGGGAGCTGATTTCTGCATAAAGAATGAGGAGAAGATTTGGAGCTGAATTAAGAAACGCGAAGAGCGGCTGAGTCTGCAGGAGGCTGATTAACATTTAATACAACTGAGAGAGAGAGACAGACAGACAGACAGACAGACAGGCAGGCAGAGACGGTGCTTCATATGAACCTTTTGTAGCGCTGGCAATAGTTTCCTGTCTTGTCAAATAAATTTAAACATTAATTCCACCGACTTTACCCATTAAGCTGACTTTACTCGTCATGTGGAGTAAACTGTATAAAAGTTTGAATATCTCTGTCTGAATACGCCTCCTGTCCCTTAACTTTATCTCTGGAGTACTCCACACGCAATATTTATGACTCATGACTGAGACACATGACCGACTACATGTTGATCCCTGACGTTGTATGTGTGTCGTCACTCACAGGTTCCTGATTAGAAGGTCAGTGTGGTGGCTCCTGGTTGGCAGTCCGCCTCCCGGCCGAAGCCCAACATGGATCATCACACACAAACCTCGACATGCGACCCACACACAATACACACTACTTTATTTATGGACGCGTCCAAGACAGCCAAATTCATTTTCAGCATTTAGGTTTGAAGAGGTTCTAACTCCTGAAACCAAACCTGCGCCGTCTCTTGTCGTGTTTTTGTATCTTTTCAACAAAGCTGCATGCAACACAACAAAAGAAATCAACACAAAAGCAATTACTGAAGCGCAGGCCCGAGAAAATCCATCAAAATCTGTTTTTATAAGCGATTCTCTTCGATGCAAACAGCACGGTACAGTGCGGGGGATCGTTTCTATTCAAACACAGATTCTGCACTGTATCATGTAAGATATCGGAGGCGAGATCTTGATGAATGAGAGAACTTAAAAGGAGACGATGAATAAATAGAAGTCGCCTATGGATCGACGTAAACACACAGATGAGTCAGTCAGGGAGTCAGCGCTAAACCAAACAGCACTGGAGACATTTTTTTTTGTTTCTTAGTCAATTACGACACACCCACGTAATAATTATTCCTCCTGTAACTGAATCGCAGAGGAAGCTCCGGTTCCCCCTGAAGCAAATGATGTGAAACACTTGATACTGAGTGAAGAAATGAGCCAGGAAAAACCTAAAAGCTAATTTATGTAGATGTATGCAGGCGCTCATTGGCTTGTGGCAGAAACCTCACAGGGCTTCACTTTTGGCTTGTTGTAATCCGATGATACAGCAGGAGTGGACGACTGGTCACCGCCTGTGTCGGATTAAGACCACATTTCCCATCAGCCACCTTTCCCCTCACTCAGATATTCAGATTTTCTGTTTACAAGTCTGACGATTGATCAGCGCTACAACACAACATCCAACAGCCTAATGGATGAAGATGTATCCTGTGCAGGGAGGGTGGAGGGTGGAGGGTGTGTGTTTGGGATTCAGACAGTCTTTCCTCTGCTGCCGGCTGCTTCGCTGGATCTCAGCCTGCTGCAGACCTGAACAGCATTTTAAGAGCCAGCAGGCAGCTCACAGCGCCTCAGTGTCCCATTTCTACCACAGACAGTACTGACAGCAGAGCTGGTGAGTAATGAGCTACATTTACTCGAGTAGTGCTGTACTTAAATACACCGTGGAGCCACTTCCTTCCTGCGCTTGCTTCACGAGGCTTCATTTCAGAACATGCACGTACATTTGAATCAATACTGTACATTTATCTAACATGCACAGCTACTTTCTTTGCAGATTAAGACTAGCAGCGAGGATCTTCTGATAATTCCCATCAACCTCAGCCATTTGTGGCAGGTACCTGTAACCACACCCAACCACGGGCCTTGAAGGTACACCTGTACATCACTTGTTTAAGATCCAGTCTCACCAACATCAGTCACACAGTCGGTGGTGGTCAAAGTTATTTAAATCTTGTTGTTTAAGACTAGAAATGAAGGTTTGAGACATAACGACGTCTCTCATGCAGCTCCTGCAGGTCACGTGACTGTTTTTAAGGCATGTTTTATTCATTTCCATCATTTCTTTGGTTTGTTTTCCCTCCGTGACCCAGAAATCCCTTTGACTCATCTTCTCGCTTTCTCCTCCGCGTCTTTTCATTGTCTTTCCTTACAGATGTTCCTCATTTCACTTCATACTCTTGTCCCCGTCTGTCTCCATCAATCATCTCTGCTTCCATTCCCTCGACCACATTACTTTTCCTCCCAGTTCGTCTTCTCACTTTTCTCTTCCTGAGTCACTCTTTCTTCCCAAACTCCCTCCCTCCCTCCCTCCTTCTTCCTCTTCTGTCTATCTTCGCCTCAAATGTCCTCCGATTCCCTCACCGTTGTCGTCTCCTTTTCTTCCCGCTTCCCCTCCCTCGCCGTCTCCTTCTCCCAGCCTGATCTCTTTCTTTCCCTTCCATCACGTTCGTCCTCCCTTTCGTCTCATTTCTCCTGTTTCCTGCCTTCTGAAACATCAGCGCTCACAGCGGGCTGTCGAACCACCCGCAGATTCTACCCACAATTCACCTCTCCTCATAATGAGGACGACGGGCGCTCGCGGTGCAGAGTTCAAACACTGAGCGCAGCAATTAAAAGAAGTTTATGAGTCAGTTTTGGTGAAGAGGTGAAAGCGGGATTGTGGCGTTTGATGCTGCAGTCAGCTGTCAGTGTTTTCCTTCTGATGTGAAGCTTTTAAAAATCTTTCTCGTGATAATTATGACACAAAGACTTTTATTCTGCAGCGTCTGATCATTTCTCCGCTGGACTTCCTGTCTGTTGAGTAACACATGCTGAACTGTGATCAACTTAAAACCAAAACTGACTCATCAGCACTTAAATAATGTACAGAAAACTGTACGGGGACAGTTATTTTTCAGTTACAGCTCAGATTTTTTAAGATTTGCAGCTTCAGTTAATTATCTTTTGAAGCCAAAGTGTGACTCTGTGTGATGTACGGCAGGAGTTTTGAAGTTAACCACCATTCCGGTGGTGGCGTTTCAGATATTTTGAAGCATCTGATTACTGAATTTGAAGTAGAGCGCCGGGAACGTGGCTGCTGTGTGTGTATTTAGTAGTGATGTTGATCAATCTGGGTCCAAAACTTTGGCAGTTTCTGATTTGAATTACATTTATTGTGCAGTAAATATGCACGGCTAACTCCCCCTACTGGTTGAAACTTGGTTATTGCATTTGAATATCGCTATTGGCTGACGTAGCTCTGAGTTGTATATAAATTCACCCTCAGTACAGTTGTCATGAACGGGGAAATTAGCTACAGAGACCAAAACTGTTTTTTGTACCAGGCTGTAAACATGTTTATTTCTGCTGTCTAACATGGGGACTTATGGAGACTGACTCACTTCTGGAACCAGCCTCAAGTGGACGTTTGAGGAACTGCAGTTTTTGGTTCCTTTTTTATGCCTTAAGGGGGGAAATTCATCCATCGTGTTCGTGAATTTTCAGGTGATATTAGAAGCAGGAAACAGGAAACATCATCGCATCGCTGGAAGCATCTGTGTTTATGTTCATATATGGAGAATATGAAGGACCTGACTTCCAGCTATACTGCCTCAGATAATTAATGTACACACACACACACACACAGCTGAACACTGATGCAGACTGACAGACTCACAGACAAACAGATGCACACTCTCTCTCCTCTGGAGCTCCATCTGTGTAATGACATCTCACGCTTGGTTAGGACTCTGCTGCATAATTAGAGCTCTGGCAGCTGATGGATGGCACTGCAGCACCTCCACCCTGCCGACCTTGGCCTCACCTCGGCCCGGCTGAGGTCTGAACGGGTCTGAAACCGTACCTGAACCAAAAAAAGGAACTGCAGCACCGTGGACCAAAAATACGACGTTACTGTCTCGTCACAGCAACATTAATGACAGTTTTATTATATTTAGGTGCGTCATTAAGCCAGCTTAAAGGCAAATATTAGACCTTTTACTTCTGCTGTAGTTGAAGTTTTAACACGTTTCTGAAGGATAAAGTGTTCCTTCGTACTTTGTACACTAGATTAACTATTTAAAAACCCTCTTGGTTTTGCTGGAACGTGCATCATTAATGCATTTTCTGAGATCATAGAAGTTTTTAAATATTCCTGGCTCTCACAGGACAGCAAACATATGATGGTCATGGTGCATTGCTGACTGCAAACAAGAAAACAGTATGTAAAGTAGTTAAAACGAGCTCATCTGCAGCCGTGAAATCCAAAAACATCAGATATTATACTAAAACACTGAGACTGATGGGTGTTAGTACGTTAGTAAAGGATCTGAGTACTTCTTCCACCACTGCACAACAGTGAGTCAGCACAAATACTAAAAAAATAAAATACTTTTTTTATGGTGAAAAAACAAGAGACCAAACTATAACAGTAAAAGGCCGTAAAATATGTCATAAAACACAGCCGTGTTTCAGGGCAAAACCTTAATTCAGGCGGCATTTTAAGGGCATTTTCATACAGAATAAAGTATTTTATATTACAGTATTTTCATGTTTAATTTAGCAGCTTTTGTTTTGACGGCAACAGGCTGTAAACATGTTTATTTCTGCTGCCTAACATGGGGACTTATGGAGACTGACTCACTTCTGGAGCCAGCCTCAAGTGGACGTTTGAGGAACTGCATGAGGATTCTGGTTGGTTTCCTGTGTTTTGTGTTTTACTTTATGAAAGGGAGTCGAGTGGAGGACGGATGGTTGTTTTATTGTGTGAATATTCATCTCCTCCGCTCAGTGTTTGGCTCTCAGCTCTGAGCTCATTGGTTCCTGCTGAAGACGTAAATCTTTACCTCTGAAATATACAGATTTGTGTGTTTTATTCCCTAAAACAGCTGGTCAGTGTACTTTTTAACCAGCGTTACTCGAGCAGAGTGAGGTAAAGGAGAAAATAGCACATTTGTTGGGGAGATTAGTTTGTGTGTTTGTAGGATTGGGACAGAATAAACTACAGTGTGTGTTGTTGTCAGTGTTTTGTTGACAGTAACTAAACTATAGAACAACGCCAGACTTTCCTTTTTTCTAAGGAGTCACATGTTTCACATGACGGAGACTCAAACTCTGATTAAATTTATGTAAAACAAATTTACTGAATGATACAAACTCATTAAGAGACTAAAAACCTTCCTGGTCCTGTTTGCAGGCGAATCCCATGAATACGCAATAAGTTCAACATATTTCCATAATGAGTTTTACTTCCACGCCAGTGTGTTTTCTTCTTAATCAGAGTAGGCGTCATAATTTCAGAATCTCATTTTGATGTAGAACTTCAGAAATGCAGAGATGGCTGCAGGGGTGCGGAGCGGCGCCAAACTTTGGACGAGGCACAGATTGATTCATACGTTTCTGTCCGCGATGCAAATCAGCAGGGAGACGAGATAATGAAGCCCCCGATGACAAGAACCTGCCAAGCCGCTAATAGCTCATGCGCTGATCGGTTAGTATAAAGGAAGCAGTGATCAGGCGCCATCGCGGAGGCCCGTGGTGTGTTCGCTGACCTGGCTGACCAACAGCTTCACCCATCGCACAAAAAAACGGCAGAATTTAGTCTCTGCATGCAGCCCATCTGGGACGTATGGGTGTTTTCATCATCCACCCGCTCAATGCTTTCAGTTTAAAGGGTCATTTCACCAAATTAGACAAAGATGCCAAGATTTTGAAACCGTCTGATCTTGATTAAAGTGGAAAAAAAGAGGTTGAGATTTTGTTTTAAAAGATGAATCTGGTGGTTTCCTAATGAGCAGCAGTTGGCAGGTTTTTTTTATTCTCTCTGACCTCCACTGCGTTCTGATTTCACTAATTAATACATCTCTCACATCTCTGTGGTGTTTGGTTTCAAGAAAACAAGTTCACCGGTTCGCTCGGTTCCTAATGGAGATGACAATCCTTACGTAACAAACCGGGAGTCCTCTGAGTCGATGCCCTCCGCTAGAAAACCGAGTGCCATCGCCAGTAAACACAAAAACCTTTAAGGAGATCTCGGTTTTCATCATATCAGACGTCATGATGGTAGCAGAGGAGGTGGGGGAGCTTGTTTCAGAGCCAGATGCAGACAGCTGTCATGGAAACAGACAGCACTTTGTTCATATAGGTGTGTTTGACTGCAGCTCCTCCTGTGCTCCATCGATGCAGCGCTGAGCCGTACGCCTTCTAGATGTCGGATCAGAATGGAAGCGCCAATAAAAACTCATCATCGGATCATGTTTTTTGAGTATTTCGATGATGGAGAGCAGGAGTCAATGCTAGATGATGCTCTGATGATTAAAAGATACAAACCAACTCGTTTTCAAGGGTTTGGACATCAGCAACTCAACGCTACCTGAGCGGCACACTCATGACCTCAGTGACTCCGACATTAACTCAGAGATCTGGATGTGGCCTCAGTGACTCGGACACGAGCTTAGTAAATTAGGTATGTTCTCTCATAAATTTGGGATGTCACCTCAGAGAATTAGATAATAACTTTGAGACTTGGACTTGACCTCAACAACTTAGATATTAACTTTGCGACTAAGAGACACGACCTGGCAGGAGCTCGAAAACTGGACTTCATCTTCGAAAAACACGAGACATAACCTCAGCGAAAAGGACAGGAACTTTGGAGAGGGAGGCCTCTGCGATTCGAGCATGAGATCAGCAACCGTACACGCGACCTCACATATGACCAGCTCGGAAATGACTCAAGAGACAGACGTTAAACCTGCACAAATAAGACAAAAACAAACATAGAGAGATGAAATGCGCTCCCGAGCAAATGCGTCTTGATGCTCTGCTGCTATTTGCATATATCTAAATTAGGCAATGTGCATATATTTGGTGCAAAATTTGCCTTTTTCCATTTAAATGAGCCTCATTGCAAAAAACCAAAAACAAAACACCAGCGTAAATATAGCCACACGCAGTTAAAGTGAAAATAACTGCATCTTCACAGAGAGCTGGCGGTACCTGAAGCGAATCCAGTCATAATGGTAGAAGTGATTGTAGCCAGACGGAGTAACACGCATCACAGTACATCATATGTGCACAGATGGAACGGTTAGTATAATACCTGATATTCACCACGAGGCAATAAAACAACATTAAAAAGCCACCGCTGTGAGAATCGAGGGCGATTGTTACGCGCTGCAACGGTCCAGCTGAGTTGGAGAGAAAAGAGCTCTCAATGTGCCGAGACGCACAGTTAAAACACTTCACTTAACAATCAATCTGACAAAACACTCGACACAGAGTGAGTCATAGATAATTAGTATGGTTATTGTTAGAATCAGATTAATTTCTCTTTCAAATCAAATATTTTTTAGATGTGTGGAAAGTGTTGTATCTGCTTTTGGAAGAGTTTTTGACTCGAACGTAGCTCAGCCACCAACTCCAACGAATACTCAGACTCCTACAGAAAATTCTAGATGGACATTTAACGGACAAATTGCAGTCTACTGCTCAGTTTAGCGGCGAATTCGCGCTGCAATATTCTTGTGAAAAGGACCACGAGACGGCGCGACGCGCAATTCATGGTGCCATCGGCGGCCGCAATCCTCAGAGCCTCAAGACTTGATCTCAGGACTCTCCCATGACCTTGAAGATGTTCCACATCAACTAACAGACTCTGCAAAGCTGTGTTTCCACCCGAAGTATCCAGATCTTTTAGGTGCTGGAACTTTTCAAGGAGCTAAAAGGTTCCTTCAACCCTAAAAATGGGTTTCCCGAAGAATCTTCAATCATTAAACATGAAAAGGTTCCTCAAAGATTGTGACTTAAAGAACTCTTTTTTGGCATTCGGTTCTCCAAAGAACCTCAAACAACACAAAGAAGGTTCTTGGTTAACTCCATGTGATGTTTCGAAGGACAAGGAACCAAAACAAGCAGCAGATTTTTTTAAGAAATGGAGGCTGAAATAAAATGCTGCGAGTACTCGACCAATCAGAGTTGTTCCTGTACTTTTTGGAAAGTACGACGCCCCCCCCGAGCAGGAACTTCATTTAGATCCTGGTCCATGTGGAGGAAACGCAAAGGTTCTTAGCCCCTGGCCAAAAGTGTCTGCGGCAGAAACATCAACATAGACATGAAGTAAATAAGACATGATCTCAGCAACGTGAACATTAAAAAGTAACTCATGTTGCACCTGTAACAACACCCACCAGTGATATCACAGCAGTCCTGCAGCAAGGTGAGAGGTTAGCCCACTGGAGGACAACAGAAACGAGACTTTCAGGAGGTGCTAAGCTACTCTTTAACTCCGTGACTTGTATCTGGCCTTGACAATTTGGACTCGAGCTCGGGTCGGTAAGACCCTCAGACGCTCGGACGTGGCCTCAGTGACTCAGGCGTGAGTTTGATGACCTCAGGAAGTACGATACAAGCTCGTCAATCAATCAAACGATGCCGAACTTCATGAGACTCAACTTGGACATGGACTCTGTGTCTAGTCCGGGCTTATTTTCTGTCAAACATCTGAATGTCTGCGTGAAGTTTTCTTTCTTCCCCATCAGAACTGCGAGCACTTTAGCGAACATCCCCCGCTCATGTCAGACGGTTTGTGGTGTCAGAGAGTTCTTCCACCCCGGCAGAACATTGTGGTCTATTTTAGACACGGCTGGTCTAAAAATTGACAAAACCTCTCACTGAAGTGTGAGCAGGATGTTTCTAATGTCTGGTTTGTTAAGTTTCTTTACAGTTAGCTTGGTCTTCTTCCCCTCCAGCAGGGCAACGGTGGACCAATGCCAGAGCTCAGTCTGCTGAGGAGAAGTGTGTGTGTGTGTGTGTGTGTGTGTTGAGGAGGAGTGCTAACGAGGCGCAGCCCGCTAGGAGGTGAAGCTGCTGCAGGGTGACCTTTGACCTGCGAGAGGCGCTCTCTCTCAGACTGGGTTGCCTCCGGCGGGGTCGTGGCGCCCCACGCTCGCCGCAAGGCAGCAGCCGAGGTCAGAGCGAGGAACTCCAAGCCTCCGTCCTGCCGTTTCCAACATCGACACCGACCAATCGACCGGCCGCAGGAGGACGGAGGAGGAGGAGGAGGAAGAAGGAGAAGAAGGGTGCGAGTGAGAAGGGGTGAGGCTCTAATTTCTCTTCCTCTCTGTTTCCATCAGCAGAAACAAATTTCAGATTTTTTTATGCACAGAAGGTCTGCCAGAGGGAAGGAGACAAGAAGGAGCGCTGGAAGAAATACTCAGTTACTAAAGTACAAGTAGTAAAAGTACTCGGTTACAAGTTAAAGTTGATGGTGTGTTTTACACAGTAAATGATTATTACTGCGGTAATGTGTGAGAGGACTTTCACCGGAAGGTTAACAAATCTTAAATACTTCAAACTGATTTCATTGAGATATTTCTGGGTTTTCTTCATTTCTACCAATGAGAGTGGAGTAAATAAATTTAATATCTGTCTAAGCAGCTTCAGTCAACACTTAAGGTCCATCCGTAACCGCTTAACCTCGTCAGGGTCGCAGTGGGGCTGGAGCCAGTCCCCCGCTGATAATCAGGTGAGAGGTGGACAGTTCACACCATTTACACCTGCGGGAGACTGAGAGTCGGTTAACCTGCGTGTCTTTGGACTGTGGGAGGAAGCATCCACACAGAAAGGCCCAGCCAGGTTTGAACCAATACTGTTCAATGTAACCATGTTAACTGGTTTACAGTCTGCTCAAATTAAATGAATCAAAACGTGTCAATCAGTGTTCAAACAGGTCCTCAAATAAACCTGATGTCCTGCTGTGTGTTTGAGCTTTGTCCAGACTCTAGCACCAGCCTGGAGCTCCACCTGCTGGATGATTGACTGTATTACAACCCTTCCTTCCTTCCTTCCTTCCTTGACTCCTCCTGCTGTTCTTCTTGGACCTGTCTAGTCTCCTTGCCCACTTCCTCATCCTTCCTACTCTCTCTCTTTCATTTACCTCACCTACCCTACCTCGACCTCATCAGTGCTGACCTCCTCATGTCGCTGCTTTTCCCTCCATCCTTACTCTTCTCTTCTCTGCATCACAGAAATACAAAAACAGATGGTAGAAGCAGACGAACTTTATTTACAGCAGAAACAAATTAACAATCAACATTTAAAAATAAAAAAAAGACACTGACTGTCCTTGAAGAAAAAAAACTGCATCTGTATGGAAGCAGCAGATCGCTCATCAGCAGTGCTGCGGCACATCTTCCACCATCATCATCGTCTCGGGTGCTATAAAGGCTTCACCGCTCCTTCTCTCGACAGTCTGTCGGCCTCCTCGTTGCCTCGGTAGCCGGCATGTCCTGGAATATGCAACTGTAGGAAGAAGAGGAAGCGTGAGAACAGTTCCAGCTTAGTCTACGCACACACACACGCCTTTGTTCTCTTCTGCTTCGATGCTAAACTGCATGTAATTGTCTCAGTACTACAGATCTGATTTTACAAACACACTCCTGCATCACTTTGGCCTCACTTGTTAACGGCTGTAGTATAACTTCGAGGTCCGGTGACGAGAACTGAACATAATGTGCCTCTAGCGCCTCTCCTGGCAGTGCTGTGAGATTGGAGCGACTTTCCACAGAGGATCAAGACTCACCCACCAAAAAGTCTAAAGAAAATACTTTCTGTGTCAGGTTCAAGTACTAGTAGTTTTGTCTTTCTTTGGCTCTCATTGGTGGAATATTAATTTTATTTCTGGCTGTCTTCAGGTTATGTTGGAAATATTAGAAAAAATGCCAGAACACATGAGAGTAGCTAACAATCTGATGAAGCTGCAGGCTCCTAGAAAAGTTTAATATGAGCTGAGATGAAGGAAATATATTTATTTATTCAGCCAGTGAAGACATTAAACGTAGTTTACCTCACAGCTTTTTTTTTTTTTTAGAGCCGTGGAATAAATGCTTTCTCCGGGCTGAGTTCAGGGTGAAGTGGCTCATCTTGTACTGTAACGTGACGCAGGCTCATACGTACCCAGACCACCTCCACCTCTGCGTTCAGCCCGTCCAGCTTCACAAAGTCTTCTTTGTTGACGATCTGACCTCCAGATTTCAGCCTCCAGCCGTTCAGCTTCCAGGTCTTCACCCAGCTGGTCACACCTGCAGCAAACACACACACACACACTTCAAACTACTATGTCACATGTTGGAGATGGATGTTACTTTGATCCATGTAACAGGTTTCACGTTCAGAAAGAGGTTTTTTTGTGCTGACTCACCGTTGATGGTGAACTTGCTGTCCGTGTAGAGGACCAGCTTCTTTATGTTATTCTCTTTGGCTTGTTCCAGCGCTCTGCAGGCTGCCTGGTTCACACACAAACACAGAAAAGTCAACCTGGTTACAGCCATCAACACTCTGTAACTGTGTTAATATTTCAGGTGTTCAGGTGCAGACTTTAGAGACCAAATTTTAGACTCTGTGCCTTAAGGACAAATAAGTCCTTTGAGCTTTTTCACAGGTCTGCTATGTGAGCCGTACCTGGATTTCTGCACGTTGGTTGGTTTGTCTTCCCTGCAGCCGATCTGCAACATTTCTGCAGGAAAACAGAGACAAATATGACAAAGTAACAGAGAGAGTTTACAGCAGGTGTCTCTCTGTGACACAGTGTGTGTGTGTTTTCTCACAGTGGGTGGTTGGGGCCCCAGTAAACCCCGATGCCGGCTCGGGCGCCATGTTGTCCGTTGGCCGAGCAGCAACCATCGGTGTAAACGACCACAGCATCACCTGAGCAGAAGGAGAACAACGCTGAAGTGACGCTCTATCGTTTACAGATCACCTTCCCACGTTTGACCATCTTACCCATGTACGTGAATCCATCGGCGCTTTCTGAAGACGAACTTTCTGACTGCTTGACTCGTTTGGGCTTCGTCTCTGTCTCTTTCCTCCGAGTAACATCTCTTCTTACCAAGCGGGATGTACTCCAGAGGCTCCGGGCCTCTTTTGGGAAGCAGATTAACCGCTGACTCGACGATCTGAGACACTGAAAGCAGAAAACACAAAATGTTTGTGTATCTTCATGATGGCACAGAGGTATTTAGCCCTGATCCTGAACCGTATCAATCAATCGAGGACTGATCATTCAGCCTCTTGAATAAGATATTTTTTACAAAAAGAGTAATAAGCTTCATGTCGGTCTGGACCACAGTACCTTTCTTCACCTCGGGAGGTGCAGCTTCGACTCCCCTGATGAACGCCCAGGCGTCTCTCTCTGACGCAAACTTCTTGTAAGTGGCTGATGGAAATTTGTCCACTTGGCTTTTACATTCATCCCTAAAAATCACGGTTAAAAAAAAAAGGGTGTTTTGATACGTTTAGCGTCTTGTTAAATATATTGCACAAGTCACATTTACTTACCTCTGCTAAATGCGGTGACTTCACTGTCTACGGCCACATTTTATTTGTGGTTCTAGTTCTTATTTCTATTACAGAAAAATCTATTTTTTATTTTTATATTAGTAAAAATCTTAGACCAGGCTTAATTCCTTAACACATGTTTAAAGTGTGTAGCATTTAGTGACACACCTAGCAGTCCAATACTCTCTCTGGTCTCACATAAAAAGCAGAAGGCCACATCTAGATGTTGTTGTTGTTTTTTGGTTGCTCTGGGCTACTGTAGAAAAATGGCAGTTCAACATGGCGGACTCCGTGGAAGAGGACCCGCTCTGACTGTAGCTCAGTGTATTTCTTCCAGACCGAACTAAAGAGTTTATTCATGTGAAAACCAAATATTTCATATATAATATATAAGCTGTCTCACCATGAAGTGTACACGCCCGGTTTGAAGCCTTTCTTCACCGCGTAGAAGAACTTGCCCTTCGCCATGTCGTCGGCTGCGCTGCAAACGGTCCTGCGAGCTACTCCGAGCAGACCGAGCAGCCTGAACATCACTGCCTGCCGGCACAGCGACGGGAAACGGAGGCTGCTGACATGCTGACGTTAACTGAACACACAGTAAAATACAACCGAAGCCTGACTGGACCGAGTGTTCGGCTGAGAAACGGGTCAACGGTGCTAAAAAAACAGCTAGCAGTACCGTTATTAGCTCGCTAGTTTGCGGTAAATGACAAAAAAAAAAACCGCAAATAAATATTCGGAATAAGTCCAACAACACTACAGCCTCACTTGTAGTCTTATAAACCCGAAATAAAACGTTTAATTAACATATATACAACGCTGCAAACACAGAAATCCCAAACTAATGTTGACAAGTACGCGTCACTTCCGTCTGTATGTGTCGATCGTGAACGAGCCGGTTCAAAGAGCTCTTTTAAGAGCCGGCTCACGTCCACGAGCCGTTATTTATCATTTTATGTTTATTTTTTATTTTTTTAATTATTTGTTTATTTTTTTTAAATGTAAAGTAATACAGTGCACCACTATGAGTGATGACTGAATATCACTGCATGTATGTCTGTGCAACCACTCAACGACCACCAAAGGCAACTTATTGACATTAGGAAATATAATTTTTTACTTTTGAATACTTCAGTACAAAGGATGTATTGAATAATTTAAGTGATATATGTGTACACATATAAATCATAAGTCAAAACAGTGCTATATCTGTCTGAATTATTAAAGGTATACATGGTAAAATACCTGTAGTGTACTGTATTATCATTATCATTATATACTGCTACTGTTATTATATACTGTTATTAACAAAAACATTACCATCAGTACTACTACCATTATCTTGCCACTGCACCTTATCTACCTATTTATCTTGTATCCTTAAGTGTCCTATTTTGTGTTTTTATTTTGTTCTACCTCAGTACTTTACTCTATTGTATTTGTATTGTATTGAAATATACTCCTTGTCGACCTAATTTCCCTTTAATAAAACCATCTATCTACCTTATTGAGTGAGTTGAGTGAGCTTTGATCTGACTCCCTAAAAAGAACCGAACTTCCCATCACTACTCCCGCCTCGCGATATCTCCTAACAACTCCCAGCATGGACTCCGAGAAGTCTCGCGAGATCGACGCTCGTCACCCGAAGTGAATTAATGCAACTCTCGCGATGTTCCGGCCTCTTCCTTGGCCGTCGTTGACAGAGGTTAGTCGTGCTATTTTTCACAGGACCGACTTTTCTACCTCAAAATGCGCTTTAAAGCGGTTTAATCTGCGCGTTTTCACACCGTAACGCTTCTTAAGTCTCTGATACTTTAGATTACGCGGCCTGTGGCGGCGGATGGCCGATTTATGTCGGTAAATAAAGCGGTTGTAGATGATGAAGCTCTGGTGAATGGGGCGAAGTGTAACGTTAGCAGGCCGTGCATGTGTTCAGACAGCGGCTACAGCAGCTACACGAGAGGGTGAAGGACACACACACACGGAGCTGAGTGTGTGTGTGAGCAGATTTATGTCGGATATATAAAGTTAATGCTGTTAGCCGCGTTAAAGTTTATATTTAAAGATTAATGGCAGCCGGCTAAGGCGCATTAGCTCGGTAGCTCCCCTCTAACACCGCTTCAGGTTGGTGTAGCTCACCTGGAGTTTGTCTTTAAACACTTTAAACACTTAATTTATTAATTTAGCGGCTTTATGTTGATATTTATTGTCTTTAAGTTCTTATTTTCCCCCTCAAAGTGTTAACCATAGCCCGCTGCTCCTGTTAGCATCGTCTTTAGCCTAGCGCGGTACATGCTGGTTTGCAGGAGCTCATCCATGACAGTGTGTGTGTGTGTGTGTGTGTGTAATAATGTACTTATATATGTTGTGTTTACCTCTGCAGAGACAAAGGCCATGTTCAGTACCAGCGCCAAAATAGTGAAGCCCAATGGCGAAAAGCCAGACGAGTTTGAGTCTGGGATCTCTCAGGTAAGAAGAGAAATTAATCTTCATCTGTTCAGCGTCTGTTTGAGTTTAGTGTTGTGAACGGAGAGCAGGGAGAGTGTGTTATATCATCTCTGTGGGTAGTTCTGATCATGTCAGTGTGTGTCAGCAGGAATCAGGTTCTGCTGAGTCACATGTAGACCGCTTCAGCGTGAATTCACACAGGATCGGGTTTTTCAGTTCACTTCACTGGAGGGTCACGTTTCTTCGCCTTCTGCCCTCTGTGCTGTGAAATATGACATGAAGTTAAATTTGTGTCTGATTAGCGCGAGATCGCTGTGGTCAGTCAGCGAGCGCTGGTGAACCCTGATCCTGTGTGAACGCCCGCTTGGACCTCCTCGATCCGGACAGTACACGTTGAGGTTTTGCGGCGTCGGTCTGTCTTCATGATGTTCTCGTCTCTCTGCAGGCTCTCCTCGAGCTGGAGATGAACTCTGACCTGAAGGCTCAGCTGAGAGAGCTGAACATCACTGCAGCAAAGGTAAGAGTCTGCGGCTGAAGCGTGTCCGCTCCGTCCTCTCATCTCTTCTGATCCGACGTGGACATCCAGCGAGGTTGCTCTCCTGGCTCTGTCCTGGTGGCGTATGGGAGCGTAGCCTTCGGGCTGAGACGTACAGTCCCGTTCCACGTCGTCGGAGACAAAGCTCTGTCCCCGGCCGCCTGGTCAGTGAGGACGGGCGTCCTGCATATTCCTACATCTTCCCAGAGTCCCTCTGGGGCCGTTACTGGGGAGCTAAACCATGCAGTGCACATCACTTTGACTGACATGTCTGTGTCTGACTGTGGAGTCGTCGGTAAATCGAGTTTTTAGGACTAACTGAAGCTTTGCCGTGACGTCTTTGTCGTCTCTCAGGAAATCGAGGTGGGTGGCAGCAGGAAAGCCATCATCATCTTCGTTCCCGTTCCTCAGCTGAAGTCCTTCCAGAAGATTCAGGTGCGTCTGGTGAGGGAGCTGGAGAAGAAGTTCAGCGGAAAGCACGTGGTCTTCATCGCACAGGTGAGGAGGAGGATGGACGCCGCAGGTGTTAGATGACTTAAAGGCTGCAGTGAAGTGAGCGTTACTGTCTGAGCAGAGTGAGGAGTCACTGAGCTCATCTGAATGATCTTCAATCCACATTTTTATGTGTTATTAGTAATCATATGCACGATGAAGTCATGTGACATGAAACGCTCGGTAAGCAGAGCCGATCAGCCTGATCCGACGTGGACATCCAGCGAGGTTGCTCTCCTGGCTCTGTCCTGGTGGCGTATGGGAGCGTAGCCTTCGGGCTGAGACGTACAGTCCCGTTCCACGTCGTCGGAGACAAAGCTCTGTCCCCGGCCGTCCGGTCGGTGAGGACGGGCGTCCTGCATATTCCTACATCTTCCCAGAGTCCCTCTGGGGCCGTTACTGGGGAGCTAAACCATGCAGTGCACATCACCTGACGTCAGTCTGACGCTGAATGATTTGACTTTAAAACTGCGAGTCCTGATCGGATGTTCTTGATTTTTTTTCAGAGGAGAATTCTGCCCAAACCCACCAGGAAAAGCCGCATTAAGAATAAGCAGAAGCGTCCCAGGAGGTGAGTAGAGTGTCTAAGTTTAGTGTCATGAGGCTGAGGTGAAAGGAGTTTGAGATGTTGGTCAGGAGGATGAACTGCTTCTGTCATCTTTAACGTGAACACTTGCTGCTTTATTTGTCGTCTGTGATGAACTGATCATCGTTTGACTAAATAAACCCTCCACACACACTTCTGTTGGATCAGCACCGGACTGATTGTAGATGTCGATCCATCTGCAGATTGTTTTCATCAGTAGTCCGTAGAGACTCTGAAGGCTTCAAGCTTCTGTCTGTGTCGAGTGTGAGCTCAGTTTTTGTCCGACGTGGACATCCAGCGAGGTTGCTCTCCTGGCTCTGTCCTGGTGGCGTATGGGAGCGTAGCCCTCGGGCTGAGACGTACAGTCCCGTTCCACGTCGTCGGAGACAAAGCTCTGTCCCCGGCCGCCTGGTCGGTGAGGACGGGCGTCCTGCATATTCCTACATCTTCCCAGAGTCCCTCTGGGGCCGTTACTGGGGAGCTAAACCATGCAGTGCACATTACCTGACATGATTTGATGCGTGACGTTCTCGTCTGCGGTTGCTGTTCGACTGGATGAATCTGGTGTTAATGCTTCTCTGCGTCCTCCCTCAGCCGTACTCTGACCGCGGTTCACGACGCCATCCTCGAGGACCTGGTGTTCCCCAGCGAGATCGTGGGAAAGAGGATCAGAGTCAAAATGGACAGCAGCAGGCTCATCAAGGTCCACCTGGACAAGGCCCAGCAGAACAACGTGGAACACAAAGTAAGTTCGATTCCTCGTTACGGCGCACTCGAACCGACGTGGACATCCAGCGAGGTTGCTCTCCTGGCTCTGTCCTGGTGGCGTATGGGAGCGTAGCCTTCGGGCTGAGACGTACAGTCCCGTTCCACGTCGTCGGAGACAAAGCTCTGTCCCCGGCCGTCCGGTCGGTGAGGACGGGCGTCCTGCATATTCCTACATCTTCCCAGAGTCCCTCTGGGGCCGTTACTGGGGAGCTAAACCATGCAGTGCACAGACTGTTCACCTCAGTGATGTTACAGATTCACCTGTACAGCTCAGTCTGATGATGCTTTTATTGAAGTTGATGTCAGGTAGTTAATTATAAATCGGCTGTGTTATGAGCTCAGGCTGTACGTCTGTAATCTCTAGCTTCACTTGTAGTCGGTGCTGGTCGATCAAACGTGACGTTAACGTTGGTGTTTCCTGTCGTCTCTCAGGTGGAAACCTTCTCTGGTGTCTACAAGAAGCTCACAGGCAAAGACGTCGTGTTTGAATTCCCAGAATTCCAGCTGTAAATGCAGATGACAAAATAAATTTGTTTACTGTCAAAACAGAAGCTTGTCTTTTATTTTGAAAATCCAGGAATGTTTCTGGATGGTGTGTTTCCTCTGGCGCCGCCTTCAGGCCACAAGTTGAATAACTCCTGTTGTCTTCATGTCTTCCTCACAGAGGAAACTTCTTCATCTTCAAAGTTCATTCAGAGCTTTGAAAGTTTTTTCACTTACGTAAACTAAAACTCTTTATATGAAATGATCCTGCTGTAGTTTAAAGCTCCTGATAGTTTTACTCTAAATTAATATTTAATAATTATGATGAAATCATGAAGACCTGTGACAGACTTAATTAATTCTTTAAACTTTATTTCCACAGTTGCATTTATAGTAAATCAGAAAGACGTGAGTCCGGATGTTTTTGGTTCAAGTACCTTGAAAGTCATTGAATCTTAACGGCTGATGACAAATGATTCACTGCAGAAATATTAAATAACTTTTAATGAAACAAACCTGACAAACACACACACACACACACACACACACACACAGGAGCCAGAGCTTTTTGTTCACGGCTCACACTCCAACAGTAACACTTGATGTCAGAGTAGCTGCTGTGTCGGACCATCAACCCTCACAGTGTCCCCTAGCCCGGTCATGTGACCTGTACAAACATCCAAACAACGTTTCCCACCAGGAAACATCATCGTGGCGAGGACGAGGAAACTTCTTCACATGAAGGTTGATGGGAAAGTCCATTTAATCACATTTCACCCACTCAAAACCAAAACCACACCACATGTAGGGCAGCGTTAACCAGCTTAGACTGACATCCTCCAACAGGAGCCTGCAGCTCACTGGTGTAAAGTTCAGATTCACGAGCTGCAGTCAGATGATTCTGAACTCGTCCACGATGAAAACAGAAAAATACAAAACAAAATGTTTGTTTGGATGTTAGAAAACTGATTGTGGCGACATGTTTAATCCCTCGAGCAGCCGGCAACGGTGGAAGAAGTAAAAGTAGAAATACTCGAGTATAAAAATGCTCTCATTATTTTATGACTGGATAATAATTATGACTTTAATTTGCTGGTTTAACCTGTGTCATTAATTATATTTCATATGAATCTAAATCTACAAAATAAAAAACTGTAGTGGCAAGTGTAAAGAAATCAGAGTACTTGGTTACTTTCCACCACTGCCATCTGAAGGCTGCAGGGTTCCCAGCCCAGCACGTCGTGGCTGAAGTGGTTTGTCTTTGGTCAGTATGGAAGAGAATCAGTGTTAGGTCTCAGGAGGTCTCAGCTCTGCGGCGCCCCCTGCAGCCTGGTTGCGTTGGCTGATCTCCTCCAGTAAAATGGAGTTGGACGTCCTCCACGTCCTGTAGATGGACGCCGTGAGGGCCGGTTGGGTCAGGAGCTGCTCCACCGCCTGGAGCTCCAGCTCTTTGGCCTGAAAGACGGACAGAACTTTTCCTTCAGTTAAAGGTCCGCTGTGTCAGCTCACAGAAACATCCAATAACTGTTTTTATCAGCGTGTAAACACCCGAAAATCAGATTCTAGTTTTTCTGGGGCCATCATAGTTTCTGCTGCACGCTTGAGTTGGTTGCAGTCTGCAACTTCACCGCTAGATGTCACCACATGCTGGTCCTTTGCAGACTTGAACTTCTGGTTCTCTCATCAAATCAATGAATTCCTATAAGTAAAGTTTTAAATCTCACGTTTGGTTCACCAGTGAAGCCAAAACAGGTGGTCGCTAACAAGTGGCTGAACGAGACCACAGAAGTCGTCGGTCACGTTAAACGTGGCGTTAAAGTCCTGCGACTGCGGTGAAGTTTGTCATAAACCTGAACTCATTTTTAATCAGTGGAGAAATCTGTTTTACTGAGGAAGCAAGAAGCTGGACGTCGCTTTAAACAGTCAGGTGACAGCACGAGACTTTTTCCTTCTTGTTTCAATCGACAGCAAACAGCCATAAGAGTGTAGAAGTGAACGTAGTGATCGGAGATGAGAAAATTCTCATACCTGTCTGTCAAACTTGAGGCGTAAAGACAGGAAGCAGGTCCAAAGGTGAATTAAATGAATGAACACGACTCACCTTTAACGTGCTGCTGAGGATCCTGAGCACGTGAAGCTTTTCGTTCATCTTGTTGTTCTCGCATCGCCTGATGAACGACGCCCGGAAGTCTTTCCGCTTGGCGCCTCCGATCGGAGACAAGCTGGCCGCCCTCAGGTGGTTGTAGAGGCTCTCCATCTCGTCAGGAGGCTTCTCTGCAAACACAAAGCGACACTAAAAACCAAGAGAACAACCCCCCCCTCAAAAAAAGCAGCAGTTGTCATGGTAACCAGGTGTGTGGTTACCGTGCACGGCCTCCTCCTCTTCGTTGATGTGGATCAGCGGGAGCGACGCTGCCCTCTCGCCTCCTTCGGGCCTGGGCTGCTCCTGCCAGGACAGGCGTTCACCGCCGTGCGTGGCCGCTCTTCTTCTGCTGTTCCTACACAAAGGCGCGCCCTCCGAGGTGCTTCTTCTTCTTCCTCCTCCATCCTCCGTCAGCGGCGTGGGCGAGGATGAAGACTCGCAGAGAGGCTGAAGACCGTCGCCCTGCGAGGAGGACAGGCAGCTTTGTTCAAAGATCTAAATAAAAGACTTTTCACACCTTCACACCTCCGTCACTCACATTGTCAGATTCTTCTGTTTCCTGTTCGGGCGTACATTCATCGCCTTCCTGATCGCTGTCTTCACTGTAACACTCTGCAACACGAAGAAGAAACAAGTGAGAAGGAACGGACGAAGAAGCGTAGAAAGGACCAGAGGACGAATGACTGGAAGGAAGGATAGAGGAAGTGTGGAAGGAAAGAAAGAAGGAACCACAGGAAGAAAGGAGGGAGGAAGTAAGGATTGAAATGAAGAACCACAGGACGAAAAGTGGAAGAAGGAGAAGAGAGAGTGTCTACGGGAAAGAGCAAAGTGTTAAAGAAGCTTTAAGGACGTGAACTTTGAGCGAGTTCTTTGTATTTAGTTCATGTGTTACACGCAGACGGGTGACAAACTAAAGGAAAAACCTGAGATGAGTGAAAGCAGAGGCCGCTGAAAGGTCTGATGAAGCCGGGTCATGGCTTTGGGTTTCTTTGGGTGGTCCCATGAGACGTCACGAGTGTGAATTTGTTGTTGTTGGACGTCCGTTTATTGGACTTCTCTTGAACCATAACAGCTATGGACACACCTAGCAAGATTTTGTAAGACAGCACGCTCATGTATCTTTTGAAAGGACGGCGTTCCTCCTTCCAGTAGACTCAGAAAGATTGCAGAGGTTGCACAACACTTTATGTCTGCAGGTTTTTTGACGTCACCCGTCTGAATGTTAAGAACTCTTTAACGTGGCGTCAGCGGTCTGACCTTCGGTGTTGGTCTCTCCAGCCGCGCTCGACGGCTTCTGACAGCTTGCTGATCCACCTGCGAACGGACACGACGCTTTTAACGCCACGGCAGCTTTCAGCGATTTCACTTCATCGGAGCACAAAAACAAGAAGTGGCTGCGGCTGCCCAGGACGGCAGAGTCATGGACCATCAAACACATCCAGAGTTACTCACTTATTCATGTCTGTGAAGCTCTCTGCAGCCATGAAAATGGTCACGACCAGCGGATGACTGGCTGTCATGGCACTGAAACACAAAACTGAGCTGTTAATAACATCGAATAAAGATCGATAACCATCAATCTGTGAGCCGGACACATCTCACACCGTCTTCATTTAACTCAGTCAGCATCATAAGTGAGTGTTTGTGCAGCCTGTTGTCAGACTGTTCGACCACAGACTGTTGAGTAAGACTGTTTGGTGGTTTCCACCCTGACCGGCCTTCAGAGCAAAGGAGAAACAAAGATGGCGTACTGCTTCTTCCTGCACTGCTTGGCCTGCTCGATGGTGAATCCGGACAGGTTGATGAAGCCTTCGGCTTTCTCAGCCTGCAGAGGAGAGAACACAAACAACCCCCGTCATGCATCTCGTGTCTATATATACACCGAGCGTCGGTGGTGGTCGTCACAGGATGTGTTCGCCTGTACCTGCTCACCACATCGGACTGCATGTGTAACAGTGCTTTGCTTAGTTCTACGGCGCCCGGCCTCGAGCTCGGGCGCTCTTCTAATCTAATCATTGTTCAACTTTATTTTGACTGAGATTAACATCAGTGTTTCAGGCTGAGAATACGAAGTGTTCAGAAACCAAAACCACAGTTAGACAATTAAAATAACAGACAACGGCGATCAAAGTAACAACTGCAGAAGTGATACGAGAACATCAGATAATGAAGCTTCAAACATGAACTGTGAATCTTCTGTGCAGCTCTCGTTCTGCCTGATCTGTGACGCTGCTTTGGGAGATTTGCACCAAAACATCGCTGTCAGGTTAAGTCTTTCCAAGAAATCCAGCGACGTAGGCCGACCCTGTTCAGCTGCAGATAGTTTATGCAGTTTAATTGCTAAGCACATAATTTATTGTTGACCGTGGTTGAAGCCTGAACAAACCCAGAGTTCATTTGGTCCTCCCAATCCGCACGTGTCTTCCTGATATTTCCTGCCTGAAGCCACGGCTGCCTGAGAGTTTTCAAACCTTTATTTAACTCCTCTCACCCTCGGATGACACACTACGTGAATCGACGTGTCGGCGTATCAGGCCGATACTGAAACAAGACGTTTCTCTGGTTTCATTTCATTAAAAATGTTGCAGATCAGTTTGAAATGATTTGATTTCAATTCATTTTAAAGACGAGATTCAGAGAAGTGCCTGCTGCGGGAAAGTCAAGTAACCGCCAGTGGTTGTACAGTCACACCACAGTTTGAGAAACATTGAGGCCCAAAGAATGAAAAATCTGTGGTTTAAATGTATTAAATGTACGGTACGGAGAATGGCTCACAGTCTAGGTGTCTAATGAACTCCTCCAGCTTTGTTAACGAGGCCAACCACGGGTGGGAAAATCTGTTTTGCTGCAGCCTGAACAGAAACGTTAAAGGTGCACCGTGCAGGATTTCGTGTCACCTAGTGAGTGCAGTTGATGATTGCAGTCTCGCAGTGGCTCACCTCCTTGTCGGTGTACCAGTACAGAGAACTCCTCTGCAGGACGAACCAGTATCTCTTCCATCTGCTTCCCAGGAAGCTGCGGCTGTCCTTCCTGCGATGAAGCCAGCCCTGGCAGTCCAACGCGCCCAGATCTTTGACCGAAACCCGCCGCCGACTCATGGCTGAGAGAGAGAGAGAGAGAGGGGGGCGGTGAGAGCAAGACAGCAGCGTTAAAGTGTGATTGAAATGTCACAGGTCGAGCAGCTGCTGTCAGCTGTGTGCTGCAGAGGTTGTGTTGGAGGCACAGGTGCATGCTGGTGGAGGAAACGTATCGATACGCAGCAGAGGCACTTTGAAAGTTCAGAGTTTGAAGTTTGAAGTTGCACTCTGATAACTGTGTCAAATCTTAACGCACAGGCCTGACACCTTTATATTTTTGGGTTGAGTGTGACTCACACTTCCTCAACATGCCATCATGTCAGTGCTCATCAATAATAAACGGCCAGAGAGCAGCTTGGAAATCACAAGACGATCGTCCATTTTTGAAGTTTTCTGCAGTTTCAAAGTAAGCCAGCGACGGTTGTTTGAACGTTCTTGGATAGTTTGTTCACAGTAACTGTTCGACACACGTTAATGATGCCGATTTACCAAAATATAGATTCAAAATCACGATTGTTTCCAACATTTATACGTCAGTACTGACCAACAACGTGACCGATGGCTGATAAAATGTATTTTTATTGCTTTAACACTTCTAATTGTCGTTTGTGTGTGTTCAGGCAGAAGGTTTGAGAGCAGCGGATCTGCGGTGAGTTAGCCTGGCCTCAAACCCGCTGCAAACATTTGACCCACACACCCCCCGCTGAACATTTAGAGTCTTCTTTCCTTGTAAACTTGTTTTATTTTCTTCCACGTGGATGATTTATCCTGTTCTTTAACTTGTTTCTAGCAGATGTGCAGGTTGTGTTTGTGCACAAATGTAAATGTTAGCTGCAGTGTCACAAGGTTTATCACTGCCTGAGGCGTGATTAGTAATATCAGTGTTATCAGGGTCGCAGCCTGGCTTTGTGAAACCAGCCCTTTAGTCTCTGTTCTGGAGCTTTCAGTTATATTTTCTCCTCAGAGGTTCTGAAAATAGCAAAAATAATGAAGATTTTACAACAAGGCTGCTGGTGAAGGTGTTTTTATGTCCTCTGCACTGTAAACACACCTCAGACCAGGTAACAGTAACACTGATGTGACTCTACATCCACCTCAAACATCTTACATTACTGACTTCCACCCTAATGATGATAAAATCATTTATAAATAGGTCTTACCTGCCTGCTGGTGGACGTCCGGCAGTTTGGTGCCTCTGCAGCAGACTGATGCTCGGCAGAAGAGGAACTAGAAGTTTTCTCAGCACTGCCTGTGAGACTTCATACGTCGACCCACAAACAGACCACAGAGTCAGAATCACACTCGCACATACATACATGCAGGCGTACACACACACGCACACACACCACACCGTCCTTCCTGTTTCACAAGTTCTTCAGACCATTCGTCTCTTTTCTCTCTTTCTGCTCAGAAACTTCCTCTTTGTTCTAGAAAATAAAAACGTTTTCTCAGAAGGAGTTTTGTTTTGACCTTCGGTCACAGAGAAGTCTGAGGGAAAGTCAGCGTCTTTGACTTGAGTCACCTTTGAACTGTGCAACAGTCTGAGACACTCACTCAAGTTGTCACTTAAATGTTGGCTCATTTTTGCAGCAGACTTCACTTGAAATCTGTCAGCTTTTCCAGAGAGAGACAACAGGAACTGAAAACAGCCTCCTCAGTGGAGATAAAAGTATCCTTCATGTGGGCTGTGCTTTCTTTTCCTCTTTCTTCACTTACACCAGTTTACTTTTACCAGCAGATGGCGTCATCAGCTTTGCAACTTTGAACCAACGCTTGGTCCGTTCTGCTTCCAGAGCGTGTCGTAGGTCCACATTCAGGTGTCAGGTGAGTTTATTGCAAAACATTTTGTAACTGTGGTGTTATTTAAGTTTATTACAATATGTTTCTTCATTGTTTTCATGTTATAGCAGAACATTTTGTTTTATCCAGCACTTATAGACCTGTTACTCTAAAAGTTACATCACATCAAAACGATAGTATGAGACAGGAAGTTGAAAGTTTTCAAAATAAATTGCACTTTATTTATTTTTTATATTTTTCACAAGTTAAAAAGCAGCACAGAGGCGTCATACTGAACCGGAGATCTGGAAAAAAAAAAAAAAGTTGTCAACAGGACAAAACAGATTAACGATGCGATACAAGTCGTTTGGCGAAATGATGCAAACTTTCATCTTAAAGTGAGACTACGTGACGTCTGCTCACCAGCGGCCGCTGTGGCCACAAGTGGTAATTACAGGGTGATGGCATTTCCCATCATCCACCGGGTCTTCAGATCACAAGCTGTAAATAAAGTCAGAAATCTGACTCAGTATTTTCAGTTATACAGCAATATGTATCGATTATCGCTGAGAATTCAACTTTTACACTTGTTCACTGAAGAACTTTGTGTTTCATTCTTTAAAATAGTCACATGATCTCACTTTTATTAGAAATGTTATGATCAGAAAACAAATATCTGAACTCCTCAAAGTGTTAGAGAAATGTTTTTTCCCCCCACGTTTCTATCCAGCAAAGAACACAAGAGGTCGCCTCTGTGGTATTTACAGTTTCAGTAATCTACATAATGTTTTATACATAAGCCGTCAGAGCTCTTGCATAATGTTTTGTTAGTATAAAGGCACCTAAAATGAACCAGAAACACTCTTTACAAAAAGAAAAAGATCTTTGAGGAAATGTGAGGAGCTTCTCGGATTGTAAACATCAAGGGATCCGTGACGCTTCCCTGAGGAACTCCTTCAGAACGTTTTTTATTATAATGGCACATTGAGGAACCTCAAACACACGTAAGAAGAACCAATGAAGATTTTTCAGAGTGCAGAGAGCCACACCTGAAATACTTGAGTCAGTTTTTTACCTGAAATTTTAAAGCAGCTTTGAGCAGACGTGCGTCGAAGCTATCTGCAGAAAACTGCAAAATGACGGCGGCAGCAGATTTCAGAATAAAGTCAAGTGTACGTTTGAAGTTCAGAAGGTGAAATCTGTGAAGGACAACGCCGCATTTTAAGATTTAACACTTAAATTTCACTCTTAAACCAAAATATAAGAAATATTTGAACTTTTTGTTTTTAACTTTTCTTCAGTTTGAGTTATTTTCAATCAAAACAATGACGCAAACATGTTTTTTATTTACAGTAGCTTTAAGACTGCTTTATTAATATATATATAAATCATAAAAAAACCCTGTTGGTAAACTAATGCTTCCTGTATGTTGCTGTACTTTTGAAACTATTCGTTATTTCTCCTAAAAACACGTGTTGTTACGACCGTAACTGTAAGTAACAAGACTTTTGTGAAGCTTCAGAAATATTTAGTAACATGTCGAGCTCTCGAGTTTACTACACTCTGAAAAAAGCACACCTTTGGATAAATGAGTGAAACTTGCGGTGATGAAATACAATCTATAAAACATATTTACACACTGTTTTGTCCTGACAAACGACAGTAAAGAGTTTAGATACAAGAGGCACTAAAGGCTCCTGAGACTGAGAGGAAAACTCGACGCAGCAGCTGTGAGGTTTAGAAACAAACTGAGGTTTGGTTATTTGAATCTTTAAAATGTTGTGACTGTGACTTTAATCCTGCTTTTTGATTCTTGACAAATAAAAAGAAACAGAAATCTGCTGGAAACAAAAACCAGCTTCATTTTCAGCAGATTTAAGCTGCCTTTTAGTTTTCATGCACGGAAGCTCAGCAGGTCCAAACCTCGTCAGTGAAAAGTTGTTAGCTCCAGTTTTCCTGTAACTGGTTCAAATTCAAGAACTGTTACAGATATTTCAATACTTCTTTGATACCAATGTGAAACGTGTGATTACTTTTGAGTCATCGGCAGTGTTGAAAAAGAAAAACAAATGTTGCGAGACAACAAGGTTTCAGCAGCGAGTGTCTTTAAGGCTTCCGGAGGTATGTTTGTCTCGAAGGAGTCTCAGCGTGTAACGTTGTAGCCGTGACCGTCGGTCAAACTGCAGAATACTGTCTGTCATGTCGTGAAATGGATCCCAGTTCAGCTCGGCTGGTTCACAAGCTGGAGTCAGCTGCTCGGTCTGATGCTTACTGGTTTAATATTCCATTCAATCAAATGGCTGCTGAGTATAGCAGTGCTTGGAGCTAAATGCTAACATGGGAATGCCGAATTGCTGACAGAGGAGTGATGTCACAGGGTGCAGGTGTACACCTTTACATCACCGATGCATGGTGAGAAGTTAAACCGTTTGGGCGACCCCGTCAGCCAATCAGACGCAGGTCGAGTAGGTCTCTAGTATGAAGTCATCTTGATGACTGGAAAAAAAGAACTGTCCACACTGCTGCTCTGCGATTTGCTGACACTTACAGACACTTAAAACATCCTGAGGATCAGGCTGAGAATAAACGACCTCCTGGAGGATCCAGATGATCTTCCATCAGTGGCTGAGCAGCCTGAGACGAGCCAGCCAGCCTCCGAGCAGCGACGTCGACTGTTTGTTCACAGCCAGGGGAGGAGAGACGGCAGCGGCGGCAGAGCTGGAGGCAGCAGACTTTTTGGACGCCGCCTCCTGGTAAGGGATGGTGGCGCTGTTGTGCAGGTCGGCGTTGATGAAGCACTGGCTGCCTCTGATGTGGTCGACGCCGCGGACCGACGGGTGTCCTCGATACGGGAGAGGGTAACACAGGCTCCTCCTCCGTGATGGTGCTGATTCCCTCGTTGCTCAGGTATCTGTGCAGAACGTCCGGCCCTGCTCAGGACACAAGACAGGAGCCGTGAGTCAACAAGAAGAAACACGAATCTATTTTAATCTGATTGTTCTAAAGTTTCACATGTTGTCTTTGTTTAACTGTTCCATTAACAGGCTGCTATCTCGGACAAACTGCCAACACAAACACGTTCAGATCAACACGGTGTTTTCCTCAAGGTGAAGTGCTCTAGGAACATTTAACCGTGACTCAACAATCAGCTCCGTCGATGCAGCGGCGGCTCTCTGGGTTAATGATCGACGAGGTAGAAATTCAAAGCACGCGGCTCGCACGCCCTGCCGCCGGCCGTTAATGAGACAGACAGGCGGCCATCACTGATAACCGTTGAGATTACAGCCGCTGGGCTCGACAGGCGAAGCTTACCTTTCCTTCCATGAGCTCCGGACCTGAAGGATGAGTCTGCTGAAAACGACTCCACCGGCATGGAGACGGGTCGAGGTTTACCTGCAAACCGTACAACACAAACGTTAAAGCTCATCTTCATCTAACTAATTATTGAAGTTTAGATGTGTGTGTGTGTGTGTGTGTGTGTGTGTGCACTCACAGCGTGTGGAGGAGCGCTGTCGAAGTGACACATGGACTGGTTGGCTGGGTTCAGGTGGCGGGCCGACGGACGTCCTCTTGTCGTCGGCACCGCGTCGCCGCACGTCTGCGTCCAGACACGAGTTCGGAGACTTCGGCCTCATTTTGACAGCCGGAGACACGTTCATGTTCGCATCCCTGCAGAGAGGAACAGGATCAGTGCTTCATGCCGCAGGACAAACGAGTGTAAACGTGTGAACTTCCCCTCTGCTGGTACTCACAGCGGTATGTAAGGTGCTGCAGGTGGAGGAGGGACGTACAAATCCAATATGGTCGCCTTCCCTCTCTTCCCAGGAGTGTCTGAGGTTTCTGGCTGTCGAGATCTGTAGAGGCCCTGAGCTCCCTGAGATGTCTGGACAGAGAAACACAAACGATCACTTTAATAAAACTGTAAGTGCTTCTGTTGCATTTCTGTGACACAGCAGAGGAAGCAGAGACTCCTCTGATGGTGTTTATCATGAAACAACAATAAGACGTTCAGCAGACGAAGCTCTTCAGTTTCCTTCCTCGCCTCTAAAGCTTGTATATTTCCATAAACACAGGAACTCCGCTCAGCTCCTTTTTCGTCTGGGTTGGAAAAATCCTGAAGGAGACGCAGACACGTGTTTGTCGTGTTTTTACGGAAAACAATAACGTTCGATCAGTTTGATCACATATTTTGTCTTTTCGCTGTATTCAGCTGAATCTACGCTGGAAATATCCGCTTTGATTTATGTTGTTTAAACTTTCTGGGCATCAGTGTTGTAGTGTCACAGTTTGAGCAGTGAACCATGATAATGTATTTTACAGTGAGGGCTGATGAGGAGGTGTAAACGTTGATTCAAGCCGACCTTTGAACTGAATGGTAGGACTGACTTCAGATCTGTTTTGATAGCCGCAGTCGAGGGTCTATCTTCCCTAAACACACACATCCTGGACCCTCAACACAAAAACCCTGAAGGTGCTTTTGGTGAATTCATAATTGTCACATTGTGGTGTAACGAATGAGTCACCTTCCAAAGACGTCTGACATGAGCGCAGCCTGATGTTTGGAAAGTTTCCTATCTTCAGGAAAACAGAAGAAAGGCTCCATTGTTCAGCCGCTCGCCTCAGCGGAGCAGCAGGCCGGGAAGGATGATGTGATTCCTCACAGACAGAAACAACTTCACTGAAAGCTACGATGACAGATCCTCACTGCAACACACAGTCACACCTGAGAGCTGCTGTGGGCTCAGTGCCTGGCTGGATAGCACCTGGGGGACAGTTACTGAGATCTCTGAGTCTTGCATGAGCGTCCGGACAGACAGACTTTTAAACAGTTTCTCACCCTGTCCGACTGTTGCTGCTGCTCTTCTTTGTCCTCCACCAACTTCAGGGAAAAATATCTGAATGTCTCTTTAGCAGCTAAATGTGTCATTATGTTGCTCGGCTTGTCTCTGAGTGTGTCTGTCTGAAAGCTGTGAGACTGAACCAGAACAGTAAAGGTGTGGACTGTAAAACCAAAACAATGAGCTAGAAGACGCTAAAAGGGAGTTAGCTGACAATTGTCTGTGGGCTCATCGCTTTTAGGGGAAACCTCCACAAAAAATTCACTTCCACAGTATTTTCTTTGTACTTTGCTGTCCTATACTCGGTCTACTGTGTTGACTATACTAATACTAATACTAATACTAATACTAATACTAATACTACTGCCGCCACTGCTAAGAGGGAAAGAAAGAGTCAGGAGAGATCATAGCAGACTGCAGGTTGTCTGTGTGGTGCATTCAAATGCTACTGAGAAGCTCCAGACATCAGAAACTCGCCAGCAGAGCGTTGGCTGACAGAGCAGGGTCGATGTTCACACCTGCTGTACTGACGTGATGTCGGGGCAGCTCACCTGTACTCGTGGCGGTCTCCAGCGCAGGTTCTTCAGCGGAGCGGGCGCAAAGCCGCCGGATGTTCCCGACGGCCTCTTCTTCACCACCATGACGACGCCTCCGGACTCCGCCCTCAGCTTCTCCACCAGGTGCTTCAACTGCCAGCCCACCTGGACCAATCACAGACGAGATGCCGAATTTAAACTTTAAACTTGGGATGACTTTAACACGGCTTCGCCAACAAACACTGAATGTTACCTTGTGTTCACACAAGTCAAGGCTAGCTGTTTCCACCTAGTTTCCAGTCTTTATGCTAAGCTAAGCTAACGTCTGTAGCAGGTATCAATCATCTCTTGGAAAATGTGAAACCTTTTCTTCTGACTCACCACCGTCTGTTTGTTGACCTGAATGACTTCATCTCCAGCATGAATCCTCTGGGTTTTATCTGCCGGAGACTGAAGAGCAGAATCACAGTTTGTTTTACTCTCATCGACTGCAGCGTCCACACACACACTAATATCTCATCAGATATTGTTGACGTGACTTTTGTGACTTAGAACCAGCAGCACTCACGTTCTCTGTTGTTCCTGTGATGACGTGAAGCCCGTCGTAGGTGGATTTGATGTAAATACCCTGGAAGATAACGAACATTGAAGGAGTCAGTGTTTCAGGACGTATATGCGGCTCTTCTATATAAATAACCTCCTGTGGTTTCTCTATAATTCCCTGCTGCTGCGCTGGTTGTGGTTCTTTTTCGGACCTACATCTGTTTCTGTTTTCGACTCAGTGCTGATTGTGGTTCATGGTGCAGCACTAAAATACCTGTTAGTGTTACTCCGGGGGAAGTCAGTCAAATTGTGGGTTTTTTCTTTTTACAGTACTCGGTACTTATGTGACGATGCCGTCCCGCTGATGTGCTCTGAATGTAAACGACGATGTCTGTTTTGTTTTATGTTGTTACATCTCACCAGTCCCTCTCCGGGCTTCACGTTGGTGATGTGCACCTCCTCCAGACAGGCCATCTCACTCTTTGAGGGGTCGGACGTCTCCTGAACCGTCTTCTCACAGATACTGTTCAGAGATCGAGACTGAAACACACACGAGAAAACATAAAAACAATTCAGCGTCGACAGTTTAATTCCCAAATTAGATAAAGTTACATATAGAGCTGAAGCGATGAGCAATAACCTGCTAGTTATTCAGTTCTTTTCTTCATCTAGTGTTTTAACAAACACACCTGACATAACTTGAATAAACCTCAGACACACTCAATAATTCTCATGAGGTGGAACGAGTGTTTGTAGGATAAAGAAACATTAGTATGTTGCCTCGTTTCACCTTTAGCTTTTATTTGGTTTCTATTTGTACTCCAGACATTTATTTGTACACTGTTTCACAGCCTCAGGCAGACGTGCAGCTCTTCCATTCCACACGTACGCTGACGCCTTCGGCCTTTCAGAAGCTGTAGCTGTAAAACTAGCCAGCCATGTCATGGGCAGGGGGCTAAATGACACCTTCTGCAATGGAAAACTGATATGGTCGTCGTCAAAGGCGCCCCTTGACCTCTGACCTCAAGACATCTGGATGAAAATAGGTTCTAAAGGTACCCACAAGTCTCCACTTTACAGACCTGCATACTGGGGCCCTGAACAGTACTGGAATTGTGTGAATTGGGTCTGACTGTAAGGCGGAGGTGGCTGTATTCATGTGTGATGTTTTTTTTGGAACTTGACCTCTCTGTGTATAATGACCTATTGTGACCTCTGTGATAATCACAGCCTGGTCTAACTGTACGACCACAAAGCAGAGACTGAGTTCATTCAGACAATGTATGGCTTTCCTCCGTGTACTGACAATAAGGGAGCAATTTCCAGAAGAGAAGTGCTCGCCATTCAGTCGCCAAAAAATAAAGATGTGTGAAAGAAAGAAATTATTAAATGTGTCACCTAATCTGTGCAACAACCCAAACAGGATTGCCACGAATGACAATTATGTACTTCATTCATCGTGTTCTACGTCCTTATACACTTCAAACTTTGAATATTTGTATGTGCAGCCTACTCTATGTGGCATATACAGTACAGCTGATCTGCTGTCCCCCCTAAAGAAGTTTACTATAGTGAGGGGTGGAGTGGAAGAGGTTAAACATCAAGTTAAGTGTCAAACTGTATCAACCGAAATCAGAGGAAGTCCCTGGCAGCGTGGCGGTCTCATGCCAAACGTCCGTCCTGATGGAAATGCTGAGTCACTACCTGCTGTGGCAGCACCAAAGCTGGCTGTCCCTGACCTCTGACCTCTCTGCGGGGTGGCAACAGAAAGAAACAGGCCGACGAAGCATCATAAAAGTTTTAAATGTAGACGGGAGGATCCTCCACGAGCTGAGCATATTATCATTACACTCGACTGTCTGCTCAGCAGGAGGTCTGATCAGGAAATCACAAACCAACAGGAAATTACAAGTAAAGCAGGAAAACATGCCTGACTTAATCCCTTCTTGCAAATGTTGGTCTGTGAGGTCTGATTAGTGGGAGGTTTATGTAAAACACTGTATAATGATGTGTGGCCTTTAAAGCTTCAGGCCTCACTGCGTGGGGCGACTCCTGCTACTTTATCTGCCTTTACACTGTTTCCCTCTTTGTCACCTGGACAAACAAACTGGACCAAAGCCTCTCACCGAGTAGCCACGGGACAATGCTGTTAGTTTGAGGATGAAGAAGTTTAAAAGTTTGACTGAACTTTCTGTAAAAACCAAGAAGCACAGCGACTTTTCCACGTCCTGCACAACAAACGTCCCTTCGAGTGTGTTTGCCGTCATGTAAAGTGGAGGAATGTACGGGTGGATTACTGAACAGGCCTGCTGGGATGTTTGCTCCTGATCCCGGTCAGAGTCCAATCCCTTTACTTTATAATACAGCGACACAAGAAGCATGAACTAAAAACCTTCAAAGGTTCGAGTGTAGATTTATGACACTAAACTAAAACTTGTGGCTTCATTAGAGATTCATGACAGTCGCAGTAAGAAGTGACAGCCAGGAGGGAAAGTGAGTTAACATCAGCTGATGCAGTAATCTGGGAACAACAGGACGGCCAACAGGAAGTGTTATCTAAGACAGGAAGTGGATGGTCCTGAGCTGAATAAACAATCCTGCAGATTCACGCACACACACAGAAATACACAGCGAACACCACGGGACACTCGGTAAGACAGGAAAAGGAAATGTGTGTTACACTGTGTGTGTGTGTGTGTGTGTGTGTGTGTGTCCGATTAGCATCTCCAAACATCCAAACCAGAGGAAAAAGCAGAAGCAATACTCACCACCTCCATAATCTTCTCCTCGATCTCATAAACGGTGCAGTCCTGCAAGGAAAGAGACAGAAAGACTGACTGACACACTCACACTTCAGTCCTACAAACATCGATGTGATGATGTGATTTCTATCGAGATAATATGCTTTTATTTTGAAGGAGGTAGAAGAGCATACAGAAGCAGACGGTAAAACTCAGAGGGCAGCAAATAATCAGCGAAAATGAGGAAGAGAAAGTCACATAATTAAACCGTGACCCTGAAAACTCTTTACTGGAATCCTTGAAAAAGAGCTGCACAGACAAATATGATAATAATAATAATTTTAGACATGCCCAGGTTTACAAAAGTGAAGAGGTTCAACATTTAGACAATAATGGAGGTGGATAAAAGATAACTGGACAGTTCAATTAAACAAATGTGCACTTACGTGTACACAGAGCACATTTAGTGTACAGACAAACACCACAAACAAAAAATGAGAAAACTTTCCTTTTCACACGTGTCTGCGTGAAGAACTGTGAGTGTGGTAAACAAAGATGTGATGTGAGACGAGTGAAAAAAAAAAAAGGGAATCAGCGGGAAAACAAATATTTGAGAAATGGCAGCCTACAGGAGAGTGAAACCAGAGGGAGGGACCGCAAACGCCTCCCAGAGACACAGAGAGGATTCCTCCTGTGGTCGGTGAAATAACAGCTCCCTGCAAACGGGCTGACAGGATGATTGCATGACAGAGTGCCGAGGCGACGCCTCAACGCTGCACAGGACTCGCTGACACACTGCGAGAAACACGCCGCCGCAACTTTAACTGTTAGTCCTGAAACCGACTTCCCAAATATCACTTGTGATTTGTGTTTCACAGTTTCATAAGAAGTCAGAACTGTACTTTAAACCAGGTAAAATAATCACACACAGAAATTTGGCTCTCTGCTCTTTATCAGCTCCGCTGTGGAAGTTATTTCAAATCGGATCTGGAGAGAAAACTGTCTGCTGTACACGTGTCTAACCACGGCACATGTCTTTTTCCACAGAGGCTTCAGTAAGTGCGTGTGTTGTCATGTACATGCATGTCAGAGGGGATGCGAGGGAGCGTTAACACCTGCATGAATTTAGAGCCTGGACATGATTTGATGTTTCCCACTGCCCCTGAACTTCAACTTCAAACTTCAAAGATACTAAATATGTTCAAATCTCTCTTGTTCTTTCCTGTTTTGGTAAAAGTGATATCTGAAAGAGAGCCATCATCAAAAGGACTTTGTGCATGTAAACAGAAGTTATCTCTGGTTCATCATCATCATCATCATCATCATCAAAGGCTGAAATCAAACAGAGGGTCAAAACATGGCGAGTAACTCCAGTTCGTGACCGTCTTTCTGTCTCTGATGTCCCTTGGACATGACCAGAGGGATGTTTGAGCCTCACTGACCTTCTGGACGGTGGAGGTGAGCTCCAGACACAGCTGGATGATTCTGCCTTTGGTGGAGGTGAAGTCGTTGGCGCTCGTCAGAGGAGTCCTGGAAGGACATGAAGGATATTGGTTTTGTTACAGTGCGGTGACCTGAAGAAAAAAAAAAAACCATGGAGCTCGCTGCTTCTGTCAGGAGTTGGTAAGATCGGGACGAAAACTTTCTAAGCCTTGAATTTTCCCCTTTTAAGGATTTCAAGGTTTTGAATGAAACCCTGTGTTGTACCTGGTTATTTTAACAGGACGTTCCTTGAGATAAAATTGCTCTATGGAGATGTAAACATCCTGTGGGCGGAACAATGAGTGGTTAAGTGTCAATCATTACCTGCTCTTTTCTCTATTATTATGTCTGGGGGAGGATAGCAGCCTGATTTGAACCGGCGATGCTGTTGTCAGTGTCTTAACCCCGAAGCCACGACTCCTCCTCACATCTCACTTGTTGCTTTTAAAGACAAACATGACGTTCATCTATACCCATATGTTAAGATTTTCAAGCTAGACTATATTAATAAAAATGGACGTAGATTGAGATCCAATAAAAAAAAACGCTCTTGATCTTCAGCCCGAGGTGTTCGGAGGTGAGAGATCTGACACACGACAGATGTCAGGTGTGTGTCGGGCGTCAGTGCAGTGACTTGTCGGGGTTTGAGTTTAACAGCTGCAGCGAGCTGGAATGTTTCTTCAAGCCGACACAAGCTCGAGAGTCAAACAGACAGAGAGACGCACTGACAGCTGACAGACGGCACACATGTTAACGCTAATAACTGTGTGTGAGGCAGTGAGAGTGTGAGCTCTAACACACTTTGGTTCTTCTTTCACACAATGAGGAACATAAAACTGACGCAGACGCTCAGACGACGCAAATCTGCTGTTTTAGACAGAAAGTAAACAATTCTGATTATTCAATGTTGAGACATTTTTGAGGTTTGTTTCACGCTGTGTGTGTGTACTGAACGTGTTTGTGTCTACCTGTCTAACCAGGCCAGCAGATTCTTGGCGGCTCCGATCAGCTCGACCACGGCCGTCAGGAACTCGTTGGAGGGCTGATGGGAGATTTTGCTGTGGTAGGCGGGGTTCTTCCTGCGCTGCGACACGGCGCTGCTCAGGCTGTGGTGCGCCGTCCTCATCTTCCCCACCAGAGTCTTCAGGTTGTCCGACTCCACGCCATAGTTCTGTCAGAAATGAAGAAAACAATTTAAACGTGGTGATCATTTAAGAAAGCTTTCAGCTGTCATTTTCTGGACCAAATAACTCATCAATTAATCAGGAACATGATCAATATATTACTTTATACGGCATTCATGTCGTGAAATCACAAACCAAAACCTTCACATTACATGCAGGAATGATGTGGAGGAGATTCTCATGACCCCTGATGAGCGACACCCCACCTCCCTAACCAAAACACACACACGCATTCCTACAGAGCAGTCACCATGGCGATGATCTGACTAGAACAATATTCCACACCGCGTCAAACTCGCTCAAACTGAAGCCAAGCTCAGAGACGCGGTGAGCCGGAGTGACAGCCTACACAAATCGTGATGATAACGAACGCTCAATTGAGACTCGTTGGTTACCATAGCGACAAATTAACAGAAAGCTGTTCAGTGCTCTCCAATCCTGGATCAATTACTCAGTCACCGATGAACAAACAGGCGGCACAGATCAGAACAAATTCAGGTTCCACTTGTCTTCACAGATCTCTAATGAACTCTGTCAGCTGACGGTGTGAACGCGCTGGCTCGCCTGAGGCAGCTCAGATGTTTGAGGCGTCGTGACGCTCAGAGCCAATAAAAACATCTGCAGCCAAACCGACGTTCGACCTGTCGACTGACTGCACTGTAAAAAAAGATCCACCTTAACCAAACATGACACGACACGACACGACACGACACGAGAGTCAGAATCAAGTTTCAGGTCAACTTTAAACCATGTTAGAGGTAAGATGATCTGAGCCCGCCAGACCGCATCAGTGTGTTAGTCTGACTACACACACGTCAGTCTCACTCAACACTGAACTGAAGACCCGCAGCTGATTTCTTTCATCTTTAAGTAATTGAATCAATCAATATCAATATCTTAACCCCCCCAGAGCCTGCAGGTGGATGGTGATGCTGAAGCAGAGCAGAGGGAGTTTTTTACAGCTTAAATTATTTATGACAAAGAAAATCTAATATTTGGCATTTCTGCTTGAAAAATGAAGATTTGATTTGTGAGTTCAAGCCTTTACTTTCAATTACTGCTTTTTTCTTCTGCGTTGTGTAAATGAAACTTCAAGATACACGAAGGGGCTGTTTTCTTTCTTTACGGTGTGTAGCAGCTAAAACAACACACGGAGACTCAGATGTGCGTCGTGCTTTGACCAACAGTGATGTCAACTCAGACGTTTCAGACGCGTGGCGTTCGAAACGTGAAAGTCAGAACAGAGAAAGTGTCTCAGATGGAAACTGATCATCTGACAGCCGACGGAAACTGCTGCTGGAACAAAAGTGCACCGCCGCTTCCTCTGCATGCTGTATACTGTGTGTGTGTTAGTGTGTGTGTATCAAGGGAAGGGCGGGGGGGTCTTTCAGACAGGTGGGAGGGGTCACATCTGTTTCCTGCTCCACACCGGAGAGCTGTGAACTCAACTGCAGAAAATATCCACAGCGCGTCACTTGACCTTCTATTGAGTCTTACAGGAAAACTCTCCCCGAAACACTCGAGCCGCTGTGTGATCTACTGACTATTCTCTCTTCACTCTGATGTCATGGTCTTATTGTTACAGAGGTCAGCAACTGAAAATGTTTTCAGGGGGTGTGATCTCTCCTCCTGACCGTCTCATGAATAAAGTTCTGTGCTTCTGTCTCATGGTGACGGCTTCAGAAGTGCGCATCCAAGTATTCAGGCCTAACCTCTGCATGTGAAGTGAAGCCAATGCAAAAACGCCAGTCTCCATAAGTCCCTTGAACATGGGGACTTATGGAGACTGACTCACTTCCAGAGCCAGCCTCAAGTGGACGTTTGAGGAACTGCAGTTTTTGGCCCTTTCACGTTGGCTTAATTTCACAGCCTCAGAAGTTGCCACTTGGGTCAGTCCCTAAATTCTCATCTGTCAGAGAGGAAAAGACAAAAGGAAATAAAGTTTCATGTGTGGTCGACGGTTCAGTGACTAAAAACTGTGAACCACGTTCAGACCTGGAGAAGATGCTGCAATCTTCTCTCTGCCTACACATACAGTAAAAACCAGAAGACACTCTTCACCTCATTTCGAGTAACATGACACCTTTGTATCTCCAACAAGTCACATCAGGCACAAACTCATCTCAGCTCATTAGCACATTTTTCAAGTTATATGTAACTACCCTGGAGTGAAGCTGATATCAGTGGACACTGGAATAAATGATTCACCAAGCTTCAATAGCACGACTTTGAACAGTAGTCGCAGTTATCGTGTCTGATAATGGAGCCGCTGCCAGAGTTTTGTCGTTTGTCAGCAGTGACAGCAGAGTGTCAGGCTCCGTTTCTGGATCCCATTCAGTCCACTTACAGCATTAAACCTCAGCACCGACTGTAAATCCTCCTTTTCACTGTGACACAGACACACAGAGCTCATAAACAGCTGACTGAAGGAGTTTCTGTCTCGCTGCTTAACCGTTTCCAACACTGACGGTCGAAAACAAACGTTCCGCTCTCGTCACGGTCTCGTCACCGCATTGGGAAAATAAACGTGGACGCATTTTGTGAAACTCCTCAGCTGGTTTTTAATGTGCAATTTGGGTCATTTTGACAAAATATAGGAGTTTCAGCTGACTTTAGATCTAAAATGTGGTTCATTTCTTATATTTAAAGATGATCTGTGATAGACCTCAGGGACATTTTTCATGTAAAATGAATAAAACTGTATTAAAAACACGTAAGATGGGAGAAGGACATGCAAATTGGTGCAACGGTGCAACAAAATCAAATTCAACAACAATTTCTAGTGAACTCTGAACTTGCTTTCTAGGGGAGAATGTCAGTTCTCTGCAGAAACCTCGCATACATTTCCTTTTTTACTGTGCAGCAGCATTAAATCCAGAGCAGTGTGGATGTGTTGCCAGATCTGATAAGGATTTAGAGTGCATTTTATTTACATCAGCACATTCTCCATGCACGAGAGCCAGCGCCAGCAGAAACCACAGCTATCAGACCATGTGATGGACATGAAGCAACTTCATGAAGAGATGTTGTCAGCAGCAGAGCTTCACGCTGACACGTTGCCGGATGAGGAGCTTCTGGAGCTCTTTCACACATTCAGCTAACTCGCCTTGTAATTTAACTCTGGTATTTACAGCAGAAAACATGTTTTTCTGCTGTTGTGTTTGTGTTTTGTTTTCAGATAGCTCGCTGCAGTTTGAGTGTGTGAAGCTGCCTTTGGTGAAGTATCACATATTTATTCGGGGTGTAACGGAACACAGATGTTTGGGTTTGATACAAGACTTCTGTCTACGTCTCAGCACAGGGAGAAGAGATCTGTGAGCTTAGCCCAGAAAAAAGCGTTTGGCAGTTTGACTGTTAGCTGCTCAGGTATAGCTGCAGTCATCCGATAAATCAGAGCTGGATAAAAAGCAGCTGATTGGACAAAACCTGTGGATAAGATTTAAATAAAAATCTTCATGTTTGGCTGTTTTCCTCAGAATCAAAAGTAATCCAGTATTACTTGTCTGTTGCCATGGTTACAGCTCAAACAGGAGATGCTAATAGCTGATTGTGTTTGCATAATGCACATCAGCTAAAGTGTACAGTGTGATGTTTCAGCACTGATATTCATCAACCCCGGGAGTCTGTGACGGGTTACTGACCAGGGCGCAGAGCAGGTCCACGGCCTCCAGCACCAGCTCCTGGTGTCCGACCCGCGACACGCCCAGAGACAGCAGCTCCTGGTGGGACATCCTGAGCAGCTTCTCCCCGTTCACCTGCTGCTGCTGGAAGGACGGGATGTACTGCTGCAGGCTGTCGTCCAGACCTGAGGAGACAGACAGAGACAGATTAGAGCTTCCTCTTGCATTAAATCAGCAATGAAAAGATGCAGCACACAGTTTGTAGTCTGCTCGCAGTGCGGCAGGTCACAGGGCGGAGGTACGGAGTTCATACGATACTGAAACTGAGTTTCAGTGAAAGTCTCTGTTATGATCCGTTCAAGTTTGACAGCAAACAGAGCTGCTGAGTCAACACTGACTTATTGACTCTTCCTGCGGATCCATCACAGCTAACATCGTCCTGCCACCTCACCACACCTCACAATCACAGACAGGCAGATCCTACCGTCCAGGCCTCGGTCCAGCCTCATTAACATCCACTAAAACCATCCTGCAGGACTAGCAGATAAGACCTGGACCCTTCTGGATCCCACCTTCAATCCTCCTGACCTCATGTGACCTTGAGTGGGACACCGCCAGCTCCGGCGGCGCCACTCCATGCCCGCCCCTGAACTGCGACCTCTGACCTCTCTGTGAAAGGCAGCAGCAGGAGACGAGATAAAAGAGTTCTCACCGCTGGATCAATGGAGGAGCATCAAATACTGCATGACACACATCAGCCCGGGGAGCGTTGTGATGTGTTTGTTAAAGGCCTGAGACACTAAAGAATGTGTCAAACTTTATTTACACTATGAAGAAGTTTGAAAATTAAACTGCCTCAAAGTTCATTTAAAAGTTAATTATGAACATTTGCAGTGCAGAGAAACTGCAGAAATTCACTAAAATAACATGGGAGTAATCACTTTGCTTTGAACTAAAAATACATGTTAGTTCGAGACAAAAGCGTCCACCAAATGGCAGATGTTTGTACCGGGGGCCGGACATCAGCTGGCCAACAAAATGCCTGAGCTGGTGTGAACGGTGGAGAAGAAAACAACTGCCCCTGCATGTGGTCATTAAAGTGTCCCGGAGAAACGCAGACTCCCGCCTGTCTTCAGACGGACACGCATGACGACAGATGGTCGACACTCGCGCCGGCAGCAGGGAGGGAGAATTCCTCCTTAACTAACTGCTGATGTGACACCTCGGCGCTTTCACCAACACCTCTGAGACCGAGAGACAATACACAACGAGCCTGTTCACTTAAAGCTAACCCACAGTGTGTATCACCTTTAGTAAGAACTCAGATTAGAGGAATAACCTGACTTGAAATGTAAGTTTATTTAAATTTTGTCACATCATGCATGTTAATATTGGCAGCACTGATCTTCTGTACAATCTTGGGTTTGTTTTGGTTTTTGCTTTTGCTGAGCTGCGACAACAAATAATGATACAAGTCAGAAAACATGTTCTGCTCCTACACGCTCCTGGAAAGAAGCCCAGTCACAAACTTCCATGATGTTCCCCCGAGATATTCAAAGTCCCTGCTGTGAACACGCCCTGCGATGGTGAGAATATGAACACATCTCAGATAAAAGCTCAGAGTTTTCTGGACGGTCGGGTTGGCGAGAGTTTGTGGTCAACAGGAATGTGTTGGCGACAGCCTGGATCACATTACTGACACCCGAGGAGGCCGATAATCTCTCAGCTGCACAGCAGGGTCGGCTAAATGTCACGCGACAGCCAAATCACCTGCTAATGAAAGCATGACAACGCCCGGCCGATCCTCCCTGCAGAGCACGCAGCGGAGAACAGAAACCCAACAAGCAAATCTGAGCTCCTGTTAGGTCTTTACATGAGATTAGTGCTTCAACACGAGCACAAACGCCTGGCTCGGGTGGGATAATATTGATCCAGCGCCAACTGTTTGTTCCAGTGAATGCGGTTTGTCTTATTCTCTCCACTGATGGATCTGTTTTTAGTTTAGAAGACGACATAATGTACACTGCAAAGATAAGAATAAGATCCCAGCAGGATTAACCTGAGTAAGGTTAAATAAAACAAATGAGTCTGAGTCTGGCGCTGTGCCGGCATTCAGAGCTGGATCCAATGTTCTCGTGAGAAATCAAATGACAGTTGAAACATTTTTCTCATTCCTTTTATTGAACATCGCAGTCGGGGTTTTGGCGCTCTGCCCAAACTCTTCGGATGGCTGGCAGACGGCGAGCGACGAGCAGTGCTAGTGCTTCTTCTCAGGGGGGAGGACGATTAATGAAACACAGCGAACGGCAAAGTCTATTCATCCTCGCAACTTATGCAACGTTGAGATGGGTTAAATAAACGTTTGTGAACTTGCACTGGTTCTTTCATGTTGTTTCAAATCATTTACACGGCCTAATAAATGATTCAAATCAGGACTGTAAAACATTTCTTGCACATTTTCTTTTATTTTCCAGATTATTACGCCTGGATGAGTAGTTGAGGATTGTTGTTTTTACAGTGCTGACTGAGATCAGGTTCAGACTCCGATGATGAAATATTCACAGCCTGATCTGGTTGTTGCTAAACAAGATCCTGACGCTGGAAGCAGACACTAACTGTCCTGAAGAACAAAGGTTTTATTTGAACAAATTCAGGATCTCTTCAGGAAATACAGACGTTTGTCTGTATTTTACATCTAATTTGATGACTTACACGTCCCATGAGGACTTTTTTCCCATGAGTCAGTTGTGTATTTGTGTAGCATTTGCATGTTCTCCTGTGTTTGTTGATGACTGGTGTGTTGCTAGTGTTTTTTATCAGTACTCGTTGTACTTACTAAATGTAAATGTTTGTTTGTGGACGTAGATTTGTGTCACTCACACACTAAATTTCTGTTTTGCTTCTTGTCTGTGGTTTGTTGTGACGCAATACTTGTTAGAAAAGGTTAGTAAGTCTTTTTAATCAGACTTATCATTTAAACTCCTACAATTTCCAGATACTCTCAGATGTGGAAATCAGTGACACGCTTTCCAGAACTTATGAATCATATTATATCTCACGTTCATCTATTAACAAGACTTATGTTGTTCTGCTGACCTTTTGTGAATTACCACAAACCTTCTACTCTTAATCTAATCAGCTCAGAGGTTTCCACATTGCGCCGCAGTCCGCATGAGAAAACAGTCGGTTTTAATCTGCATCTCTGGCCTTTGCTCTTTGCAAAGCACTTTGAAACCAGCCCGGTTTGTTGACTGAATGAATTTGACCCAACAGCAGCCTGACAAACGTGCACAGACACTACACTTTCTCACCTACTTCCCGTGAAAGTCAGTAAATGTGGAGTCTCCGATATCTTGAGATAAACCTGATCACAGATCGGCGATAAGAAACAGGTTTGCTTTCGTCACAGACGCTACAAAAGTTCATTTCTCCGTCTGGAGGTCTCGTCTCCGTCCAGTCTTGTGTTTGCAGACGACGCCGGGCCTTTGCCCTCCTGTCAGTCAGCTAGCTGGTGGGAAACTCTCTGTGTGCCGACAGGGAGCAGCGGCAGCTCAGGGTGGGAAAGTTTGACTTCTTACTACAACGACAAAACCACCAGGTCACCTCGAAACCCTTCAGACGCGGTCGCTGTAACGCCCAATGACCTGCCAAGACGTCAAAAAACAACTTTACAAGCACAAAGTCAGTCAGTCTTTGCCAAAACCAGGATGGATGATTACACCTGCTGCATGATCTGTTGTTTTCCAGATAACAACATGACACAATATGAATCCAGTTGTTCGAGGACGGCTGCTATGTTTGTCTATTTACAGAAGCAGACGTGCACAAACAAGTTTAACTTCCTGCACTGTCGGGATCCACGTGGGGAAATCAAATTCTGGTGACTAAGTCGAGTCATGCAAATGCTTCTCGTGTGTAGCTCGGACGGCAAATCGGCCCGCACGTTTTGTATAATGAGGAAGGCGCAGGATAGAAAAGAGGCGTCCTGTATATACAGCTAGAAAACAGGGTGGATTAGTGTGAGATCGATATGTCACTATAACGGACTGCAGATCAATACAGATTCAATATCAGACTAATAAATAGTCCTACAACTGGATAAAACAGTCATCTCCTGAGTTTGTGGCCTAACACAAAGTATTTACGAGGCGTGTTGATGATGAAGTGGGTTAGCCTGTCAGCGTCGGTCGAACACGTGAGTAAAAAGAGCTGCAGGTGAAACTCCAGCCGCTCGTAAACAGTCCAGTTAATCATTGGTCAGAAGAGATCAAAACAAACTTTACAGAGAGAGTCATGAGCAGACGGCCCGCCTCGAAATAGACAACATGTATGATGAAGAAAAGCAGCAAACCTTCACATTTTTGGTTTTCTCATGAAATGATTGTGCTGTTAATTATTTTCTGTTGATCTGACTAATCCAATAATCGCTGCAGCTCAAGACAAAACAATGGTGTCAGAACATTTAATAGGATTGTCATGTTTTGTAACCAGTGCTTACAAATGAACTTGTTAGTGCACAAACCTGAGGTTCATTTATAATTTAAAAGTCTGCCGACGAGGTTAAACCTTTTCTGCACAGCTGAACTTCACAGTGCGTCGCCTGTTCAGTCCAACAAACGGCACGTGTTACATTGTGGAGGCACAAAGATGGAGTTCGCGCCCGACACTCCCCAGCTGGGTGCGACAAAAGGAATATTTACCCCCACCTCCATCACAACAGGACAAGGGTGGAGAGCAGAGAGAGGAAAAGTGGCACTGAGGCTATTCATAGCTTCACTGTGGCCTCTATAAACTCCTTCACTGTATCACACACACACACACACACACATTCATCTCATCTTATTGGTACAAGGCAGCGGGGGGGAGAACACACTCTCTGTTGAACAAACACCATTCAGGAGGAAAAAGGATTTCCTTGAGCGTTGAGATTTGGGCTCAGCAGTCTTATGAAATGACACAAACAGGAATTGTGGGAGTTCACGGTGTGCATGGACAGAGCTGCGCTGTGAGCACACAACACACACACACACACACACCGATCACTGGCTGAGACCAGAGGTGAAGCTCGTGTCTGTACCCAACCTGCTGGAGTCTCTGCTGGTTGTGTGGTTGCCTGTAGTTGTAACCGTTTGGCACGTAACCCCCATAAAACAGGTTTCTATGTATGAATTACTCTGTGAGCTGCACAGCGAGGCAGCTTTAGTTCCCATACGACTGAGGCAGGCTGTTTCAGGAGGCATCCTGTCATGAGCTTAAGTGTTGCAGATGTAGACGTTTTAAGCTGAAAGACAGATTATCAGTCATCGCTGAGTCAAACACATTCATCCTCTGGGGATCATGAGCGTTCGCACCAAACTCCAAAAGGGAGTCGAGTTGTTTTAATTGAGATCGAAGTGGACCGACTCACTCAGGCAGCCTTTTCTGTGGGAATCCATCCTGAGGACCAGTCCTGCAGGTTTCTATCCGTTTTTTTACAGCTCTGAGGTTTCTGCAGCCGTTGACGCAGGTTGAACAACTGTTACAGTCTGTTTTACTACGATTCATTAATGAGGCGCTACTTCAATCACACAGCTCAGTTCCCATGAAAAGCACTACGTCTACTTCTTTCATCACAGATTTTATTGAGCAAGAGGAATTTTTATTTTCCTACTTTTATATTATTACACCTTTTGTTTTAAAATAAACCCTTTGAAGTTCAACATATTTTAGAGGATGTGCATGTATTACTGTTGGCGGTCAGTCGTTGTGTATGTGAACGTCTCACTCCTAAACAACATCAACGTTGCTCACAAATGGTGAAAAAAAAGCAGGAAGAGGCGCTCGGTAAAGAGAATCGGGATGTTTCCTCTGATTCACCGTGCTCCTTCAGTGAACTCAGCTTCACTGATAAGACAAACCGCAGGGCGGGGGACCAAACATATCTGCCAACTGGTGGACGCTTTGATTGAAATCATCTGACGAGTACAATCGATCCGTTTTCATGCGTGGCTGAAGGTGGTGACGGTCTACTGGGAGTCAGATCATCACTTCACAGTAACCTTGTTTTGTCATCCAGGACAGATGATACTCGAGTATTTAGAGAGAGTTTAACCCTCAGCCCTGGTCGTGTTTGTGCCATGCTCTAATTACTGGACTACATCAGCTGATGGTGTTCGATGTTCTCGGGTGACAGGGGTTCTCCTCCCACTGAACAAACAACCAGTCTTCTCTCTCTGGTTGGGAAGACGAGAAGAGTTTCTGTCTCGTCGTGCAGTATGAAACGTTGCGACTCGTTCCACCTCGTGAGTTCAAGCTTCACACCCGTCTACCTTCGCTCAGGTGAGACCTGCTGGTGCTGGCGACAGGTGCAGACAGGAGGAGGCTTTCCTTTTGTTTGTCCTTCCATTATCTACTCGCTCACTGTAGCGTGACGTATATTCATTTTATGAACAGCGTGTCTGTTTACCTCCAACCTCAATCACCTTCCATCCTCCACTTACTTCACTGCACGTAGTGTTAGTAGAGTTTACCATTTGTTTTGATATTTTGGCAACCACCTCTGGGTCTTAGATAACTGTTAGCAACAGCAACCTCTATTTTTTTACTGTTGTTGCTTGGAAAAACTGCCAGAAATTAAAGTGACTGAAGGCAATAACCAACTCAAGCGAGCATTAAACCTTTTTTGAATTTTGGCGTTTCCATCGACCTTTTCTAATGTGACACTTCAAACCCTCTGGCTGCCTTCAAACTGCTCAAAGTGAATCAAAATGAACCAAACCCAAAGAGGGATCACACCCTTCAAATTACTCCTGATATCTGTGGTGAAACTACAGTAATTGGTTTCACAGTCTATGATGAGAAGGTTCAGAGATGAATCAGATGATAGATAACAGATATTTACAGCTGCGTGGGTCTTTGCAGATAAATGAATGCACATTGTTTAAAAACTGTTAAAAATATGCAGCTCGGTCTCCCAGACCTGTGACCTTCCTTCCTTCACCTCAAAAGTAAAAAAGGAAGGCCTTTGTTGGATGAAATTCTTCAAACTGAAAGCACAATGATGCAGACTTTTGGCCAGCCGTCCACCGGTCACCATTTTGAAAGATAAAACAACATGAGCAGGGAGGAACGGGAGGGTCAAAGAGCCAAAGTACACGATAACAATCCAAGCTTGTGCTCCAAACTGTCGTCTTTTTATGGAAGTGGGAGGTGAAGAGTTTTATACGACCAGAGGGTTTGAGGCAGTTTAGACGATAATGATACATCGCAGTAAGTGTTATTATGCTGTCAAACTGATTTATCTTTTCATTGGTTACAGTAAAATACCTCATAAATATAAGAAAATGTAATCAGAGTTGGACCGAAGGCAGAGGTGTTAATGCAGATTTTCTCCTTGCTAATAAAACACATAAAGAATTCGTCAATTTAGAAGGTATGTTGGTCAATATTGTTTTTTAATGTACACGGAGAACATACATAAACATGCACACAAAGGGATTTCATTTAAAAATGTGACTTTGTTATTTACCCGCATACAGAATATTACACCTGTGACTGCTGGGTCAATGAAAATGTGAAGTCGAACTTGAACTTGACGTGTTTCAGTGAAAGGACTAAGCTTAAACTAAATACTCTGACCTGTTTTGAGCCTACAGTGTGGTTACACTGCACTTATTATTTGATAATTACAAATAATAGTGCAACATAATCCTACGCTGCAAATATCACAACATGTATAGACAGATAGGTTGTTAGTCCTGAAGAAGATTCTTTTTATTCCGTCTCTGACTCGACCCAGTCTCAACTAGTCCTAGTCTTCGACGCAGGTGGTCTTCAGAGCTCTGGGCAGTGCACAGTTAATTCTTTCGATCCATCTCCTTGTTCATTGGCCTCATTTCTACAACAGCTCTAACCGGCCTGTCATCATTTACATTGAGATGTGCGGCCGCACCTGCCAGACGAGCAGAGAAGTATGTGGATTTGTCTGAACATGCCGAGCCGTGATGTATGTGTTTACCTCTTCACAGCTGTCTGATCAGTGCACACGTACGTGGTGGATTTGTCTCGGTTCAGATGGTTTTTGGGTATGGACTGAAATGTGTCCGAAAACTCAAAAGCTGGCACAGGATGCTTTGTGTTTATTCTTCGATCATATTCGCTGATCTAAATCAGGAAATGAGTAACTACTTTTAAAATCTGAACATGAACGCCTCATGTACCAAGAAAAATATAAAGTTGACCCATATTTTCTGACTTTGCCTCAAAGAATTCATGGAATTCACTGACTGAACACGCCTCCAACTTTTACAATGATCCCGGAGTTTGTTTTGTTCCAGGTTCTGGTGTTTGTGGTCAGCTGATCAGTCATAGCCGGTCTGTGGGAACCAGCTCCAGGCCAAACATGACGGATTTTAACAAGACCGACTGGAGCTCCAGAGAAAAGGACCTGTACAATGTGTGTAAACACACAGACACACACACCGCACACACCCTCACCGCCTTCAACCGGAGGCAACAATCTGCTCTGTGGTTACACTGTAAATATTACAGCAGGATACAGATCAATGACACGATTAGTTTCTATGACACCGAAACAAACCTGAGGACTCGTGCCTGCTCATCACTTCATCATATCATATCAGTCAAGTCTATTATTTATTTCATTAAAAGCTGACTTTCACTCTTCAACAGATGTCCATGTGCTAAATAAATACTGTGAACGTATGGTATGTTCCTCCATAAGCAGACCTCCTGCATAAGCAGACCTCCTGCATAAGCAGACGTCCCGCAGCCTCTGCTCCTGTCAAGCCAACCTCCTGTCTCCACCTCAAAGGGCCAATCAAATCAGAGACGGCACCGACCTGTCTACATCCAAAACACTACTCAAAACCACTGAGAGTATAAAGGATGGACGGCGCATGCATGATGTCACCCACAGGTTTCAATCTGCCATGTTGGCAGTGCTCTGTAGTTCATTTCACCTCAGTCCTGTCTGCAGAGTGTGACATGAACCACGGGGAGAGAACCAAGCTTAATTGAGCCGCTCGGGTCATGTGACTGACCCCTGCGTGTTTCTTTTCATGCAGAACAAAAGTGTGATGGTCAGATGTGGTTAAAGAGTAGCGGTGACCTTGTGACCCTCCACACGGCGGGGGGCCGACCTTTGTCAAGGGCTGGGATTGTCTGGGGTCTTTATTGACCGCCAGCAGCACTCAGCGCTTCATTGTCTCTGCTGCTAAATGACATGAGTGTGTTACTGTGTGTGTTACTGTGTGTGTGTTTGTGGTGGGCTGAATCGATGCTCACGTTCTCACAACAGTAAATTCAACTTGTAGAAAAATGGACCAAAGATTTAAAGCCTCATCTAAGAATGAGCAAGCGGGTCCTCTTCTGTGGAGTCCGCCATGTTGAAAATATGTTTCTACAGTAGCCCAGAAGGGACAAACCAAACACTGGCTCTACATAGGAACTTTTGTGTTTCTCAGCCACTGTAGTTTCTCTTTTTATGCTTGAAACGAGAGGGTGAGGTGAGGGGTATTCTGTCGGTTGCATTTTGCAACTTCACCACCAAGATGCTCCACACTAAATTTTACACACTGAACCTTTAAAAATAATGATGATAATTAATTTTGTTCATTTTCCAAGTTTCCAGGTGAGCTCATTGTTTTCCAGGATGCATGAGAGCCATCTGCAAGGTGTTACTTTTAGTAATCTTTTAAGCGTGATCACGGCCGCAGCAATCTCAATATTGTAACAATTATCACATTAACGGTGTGTTCAAACTCCTGCACCTGCTTGTCCGAACCTCCTGCTAATTAAAAACAGGTCTTTATCGAAAACCACAACGATTCTCACTTTATGGCTGATCTGTTAACTGGTCGGGCCTGTTTATTGCTTGATGACGGGCTGTAATGAATATCCCATCCAGCTGCTACTCAACAAGTTTTCTTCTCATCGTCTGAAATATGACAGACAGTAAAAAAAAGGCAAACAAGCCACTAACAGGCCTAATTAACCTGGAACCTCGTTACATATAATAAAAACTGTCATGTACCTGGCACTGACTGTTAGGTTAGTACTCTTATACCGTGATTTTTCCTGATTTAAAGTAGAATTTTATTTAAGCAAAAGTTCTTCTGTTGCTGCTTGTGTTTAAATAACATTTAAAAAAACTTTTTAAATGAAAATTTACAAATATCTGATGGAAAAAAATGTTTTCTCAAATTAAGATAGATACCACATCACCTGACAAAAACATTTTTCGCCAAATTGAGTTAAACTTTTTACCTATGTGAATATTACACATCATGTAAAACACCAAAGTAATACATGCTGGACATAGAAACATAATTTCTTGAGATAAAACTTGCATTTAAATAGCTTTAATATAGTAATAATAGCATAATAATAGCATTTAATAGCATAAAGTATTAAATTAAACGCTTTATTATTCTGTGTGTTGCTGAATGTTGGATTTAAAGCGAAGAAACAACTTTTAAAACCTAAAAACAGACGTTAAACGTGCTACATAAAATAGCACAGTAGCCAGGACCGTTAACTTTTGCTCATTAGTGCTCCATAAGATAACGTTAGTCTCACTATTTGGCAGCCTTACCTCTCATCCAGTCCGCCACTTGTTGCGGGGTCCACTTACTCACAGCCTCCATTTCCCCGCAGAGTTGTATTAATTTATCTCCAAACGACCGAATTAAAAATAATAATAATAATAATAAAATAACGTTAAGTATACATTGTTAGCTCATCACTGAAGTACGCAGGACCTCCGTTACGGCACACAGGACAGAGCAGCACTAACGGCCCACCGGTCCGCCGCTCACCGAGAGACTAACTGACGGAGCTCGCGCTGGAGAAAGTTCACAGTCAAAGCAGCAGCGCGTGGGGCCGGTGTCAGGTTGCCGCAGGGAGGTAACCACGCCCCGTTCACTGTTCTCGTCCAATCACGTAAGAGTTGATGCTGCCTTCAAGTGCTGTGGGAACGGCGGAAATATGAGCGCAGCAGGTGGTTCAAAATCAATATTGATGATCCATATCAATCAGAATCAGACTTTGATCTCAGTTGTACATACAGGTATAGACATAAGTACAGTTTAAAATACAAGGGACATGACAGGGAGGCGCAAACATAAACATAAAACATAATAGATCGTTACAAGTAATGGCAGTAAAAAGAAGACACACAAGCAGAACTCTCGATCAAGTATTGAAAAGACATAAAATGAATACTTTTATATACTACATAATAATATACTCTAATATGAAACCTGGACACAGCTTGTGTGCGTATTTGGATACAAATAATCTTGGCGACCCCTGGTGGAGGTTGAGACTGTAATGTTTAGTACCGCTGCTGCAGATATGACCTATATTTTGGAATACTGCTGAACCGGATATAGCAATGTTATGTACAGTATAGCGATTAAAGCCCCCACCAGATGGAATTGGCATATTTGCACAGAATAAAAGCACGTTGTTCATTATTATTATCATTATTATTATTATTGTTGTTGTTATTTCTATATCTTTCTTCTTTGACAAATTTATGAGAACCGTTTGAGTTTTTTTTTTTTTTTTTTTTTTAATGAGATTGAGGTAATGAGGTTAATTCCGTCTGACTTGACACCAAAGATACTACTACAACAGGAGATTACACATGACAACCTGCAGTGATGATATGAAACGGCATACACCAAATCTCGTTTGGAAATATCGTGAACGTCGTGTGTGGGCGAATGAATGAAAACAGGCCATGTTGTGTGAGAGACGTTTCAGAAAGTCATTTAAATCGTCATAATTAATCTACGATTCTGCACCAACAGAGAGCAGGGGAGATAGTTTGCTAAATCTCGCGAGAGTTGGTAGCTGCGGAGACTGCGACAGAGTTAATTTTCCCCTAATTGGTATGCAAATGTTTCTATCTATCTATCTATCTATCTATCTATCTATCTATCTATCTATCTATCTATCTATCTATCTATCTATCTATCTGTCTGTTTGTCAGCCGCCGCAGAGCATGCTGGGTAGTGTAGTCGTATCCGCGGTTGTAGGCTCGCGCGTGAGGGAGGTGGAGGCGTGCTCGAGCGGTCGGTCGCTAGAGCTGCGGCAGCTTCTTCCGCTCCGTGTCTGGCGTCACACACATGTATAGCACAACATGGCCCCTGCCAGCCGGGCCGTTGTTGTGGTAGCTCTCTCACTGCTGTACCTGAGCCGGGCTATCTTCTCCTCCGAGTATTTCTCCACTCTCACTCTGTTCAACAACGAGCTCCACAAGCAGGGATGCAGCTCGCTGTCCGAGTGGGAAGAGTACGCGGCTGACTGCGGTAAAACAAACACTTTTTGTCGGTTGTTACTTTGCCACGTCCTCCTCCTCCTCCACCTCCTCATCCACCTCCTCCGGTTCAACTGTCACCGTCACCCCCCGGACTAGCTTAACCGTTTGTATGCTAAGCTAATAACAACAAGCGGTGACAGCTCGGTGGTAGTTATCCGAAGATAAGCCGTCACCGCCGGGGAGGTGAAAAGGTTCAAACGGGGGGGGTTTGAACCGAAACATGGAGGAGAAAGCGGAGCAGTGAACGCACCAGTGAAACTTAACGATAAACTCTTACACGTTTTAGCTCACCTCCGTGAGCTGCACACCGGTTCTAGCTTTAAAACCAACATTTTACTCACAGTAAAACGTAATTTAAATGTTAAAGAGCCTCCTGGTGTTTTCAGCCTGCATTTGATGCGCTTATATGTATTTAAATTGCTGAATTAAATAAGACTGAGTGAATGACAGGTGAACTGGTCGTACACGTTTTTGAAATTTGTGCTGCTTGGCTTGCTGCACCTGTCTGACACATTAATCACTGTCTGAGTGATTTATATGAGGGATTTGCATATTTTAGCTCGAGCTTCATTGTCTACAGTCTAATTTAATTGTTTTGTAATCTCTATTTGTAGTAATTATACAAATCCAGATCAACTTTACTGTAACTTTAACTTTAGTGTCTGTGTATGTTTATGCTTTATACCATTTTAACACAGCTTATTAACATAACTCTGGAGGGACGTTGTGTTCGCTGTTATTTCTCTCTCTCTCTGTGCCGAGTTATTCTGAACCAGTTTTTCTTGGTACCGCCGTTGTTACGTACGTGACCTCCCTGTAGTGATACTTTGAGGAGTAGATTCTTGTTACACTATGAAAATATTACAGCGTGTCTAATGGGTTACTCGCTGGGTTACAATATCCGCCTGCTTCACAGTCACATTCCTGCCTGTAGTAAACTGTCAGGAGGCGAGTGTGTGACATTTTAAACGAATATGAACTCCTGTGTTCAGTGTTTCCCTTCCTGTAATAAGCGCTCGTGTCATTTCTCTTTTCAGAGTCCTCAATTTTACAGCTGGAGGACCCGGACTGTGAGGAGGGAAGCAACCCGCCCTGCGAGTCGGTCTTCTCACTTAATGCAGAGAAGATCCTGGTGAGATCTCACACACACACACACACACACACACACACGCAAAGCATGTGAAGATGAATGATTTATTACCGAGCTGAGAAGAGTCCTCTGTGTGACCGTTTAGGTGTGGTCAGAAGTGTCCTGTGTTGCTCTTGTAACCACACCCAACAGTGACATCAGCGTGCACATCAATACTAAGACTACTAAGAGTTAAATCATTACATTTTTTATTTAAACATTAACAGAAGAGAATAACGTCCTAAACTGAATATTAATTACTACATGAGCATTTGCTTGGCAGCAGTGAAGCAGCATGAGCTTGAGAGTGTTTAAAAACTGAACCAGGCTTTACAGTTTATAGCTTTTTAACATTTGAGAGTTTTCACACAGGAAACCTTTAGCCTGCTTCCTGTTGTCGGTGCCATCCCTTCTCGATCTTAACCATGTTATTTTTTTTCTTCTTCTTGCAGAACCAGGCCAAGTTGTTTATAGAACAGAAAAAAATCCCCTTCCCTGTAGATAACCACAACACAAACGAAGAACTTGGTAAGTTTGCCTGACGTTTAAATGCAAACTTTATTGTGTTTTTGCCGCCTTCTCCGTCATCAGTTGTTCTGTCTTTGCAGCTATAGGCTACGTTCTGATAGGCAACGGTCTTTATGATGAAGCCATCAAACACTTCTCACTCTTATTACAGGTGTGTGTGTGTGTTTGCTACTTTCTCTCTCAGTACATCTTTTATTTGTGTGGAAGCCATGAATCGTTTTCACTGACTTGTTTGTGTGTTTCGATAAAGGGCGACCCGGAGCTGGTCAGCGCCATCTATGGGAGAGGGATAGCTTATGGGAAGAAAAGCCTACAGGTGAGTGATGGAAGTGGAGCACAGTGCCACTGCTTCCTGAAATCCTTGTTGTGTTTGATGGCACCTGTAAAACACAGTGCAACCACTGACAGTATAAAGAGTGGACGACGTATACGTAGCTCTTAATCCTGCGTAACTTTAATTCTAGGTGAGTTGTATATAAATTCACCCTCAGTACAGTTGTCATGAACGGGGAAATTAGCTATAGAGACCAAAACAGTTTTTTGTACCAGGCTGTAAACATGTTTATTTCTGCTGTCTAACATGGGGACTTATGGAGACTGACTCACTTCTGCAGCCAGCCTCAGGTGGACGAGCGCACTTAATTTCACAGCCACAAAGGTTGCAGCTTACTCGTAACTCAGTAGAAATAGAAGTTTTCTTCTCCACCAGCCGTTGAAATATGTCGCATAAATTACAGCTCTTGCCTTGAGCCCTTCGAGAACATCCACAAAGTCATGAAACGAGTAACAAAGTGATGACTAAGACTTTTTTCTTTCCAAAATAATGTGTGTTTGTTTTGAGCCCAATTATTAATGAAAGAAAAACACACACCATTCAGCGCTGAGCTGTAGCTAGAGTCAAGGTCTTCAGACTAGATGACTCATATTTTACAGGTTACGCAGCTCCTCTATGTTCTCTGTACTGACGGCATCAAAGCCAGTCACATTGAGCCTTAATTGAATTGGTTTGCTCATATCCGTGTTGACTTCTGTGCCAAAACGTTCATAAAATTAGATTTCAAACAATACCTTTTGTTTTTCTGAGAGCCACACCAGGATTTGGCAGTGGTGGAAGTTGTAGGAAAAAATGCATCCAGGGTTGTTTTTGGTGACAGCAGCAGTTTCAGTTAAACGCAGAATGACTCAGTGTGTCATTCGATGAATGCAAATTCAGCCTGCCTGCCTGCCTGCTGGGACTCTGCGGTTATCGGAGTGTGCCCTCCAGAAAAACAGGCCGGACGGCAGTTTTTTATTTATTTATTTTAAAGTCGTTGGAGGCTCCGCTCAGAATTTTTGTTCACTACGCATTACGGTTCATGTCAACAAAATGTAACTGTCCTCCTCCCCGTCTCTTCCCTTCCCTTTGTCTCCACGCCAGGACATAAAGAATGCTGACTTGGCAGTTGTACGAGCTCAACCGAGTCATCACTCTGGAGCCTAACTGGCCGGAGGTCTACGAGCAGAGAGCAGAGGTAAGGCTCGTACGGAGAGGTGACAAGAGAGTGACGCAGTGCCACAAGTCATTTATTGCAGTATTGGAGTTCCTTCAGCAGTTTAAAAAGTCACATATTTAACTGATTGAATTTCCACATTTAGAACCTAGTTGCCTTCGTTTAGTTTTGTAGCTTATTCCCCGGCTGAAACAGATCATTAATCAGCACTTTATCTGATCAGTTTCATGCCCAGAAGTCCGATAAGCTGAGTGTTACAGGCTTCATCATAACATCTGATACAGTCAGAGCTCGTAGGGTAGCAAAGACTCTAGGCTGTGTGTAGATGTAAAAAGGGGAAGAGAAGGAGATTAGTCATGGTGCGGCGTAGTGTGTGAGATATTCGGTAAACATTGTCGAGTTATTACAACGTTAAAAGCAGCAAAACAACAAGTTGATGTGTCGATTTAATGTGCAGATAAATATTCAAATTGTTATCGAGCTGTAAATGTTTTTGTCGGTGAGGGCGACATGGTGAAGTTTATGCTTCACCATCATTGCAGCAAGCGGCGAGGATCACACTGTAAGTGTGAAAAACAGATGTCCTCTCCCGGGTTTCACTTTGAGGCTTTTTCATGAGCCGTTTCCTCTTTACGAACCTCAAACCAGCCCGAATAGATCTCTGATCAATCTGAAACTAGTTACACAACCTTTCTTTAGTCTTTACCCTGACTGATACTGAACAGTTACATCTTTATGAACTCGTCAAGAACAATGCAACAGAAAGATTTGACAACATTGTGCAACCCAAAGTCCAAAAATCTGACTAGATTTTGAGTTGTATGAGATCCAACATGTTATCTTTAAGACTCTCCACCTTTTCCTGTTGCAGTATAGTCAGCCTGTCTGAAAGGAAATGCAACAGAGAACCACATCAACCACCAATAGTCGATTGCATGCACCGAACATGACAAACGTCACACAAACCAAAAACAAACAGTCATTTGTGCATTAACCAGCTGGAAGTTTGTGATTTTCACGATGTTTTTTGGCTGTTTTGCTCTTAATCCTTGCATCTTTCCTTTAGATCCTCTCTCCTCTGGGTCGTATCAGCGAAGCTCTGGCCGATCTGACCAAAGCCATCCAGCTGCAGCCCTCGGCCCGTCTGTACAGACACAGAGGAACGCTGCTCTTCATCTCAGAGGTCTGAAACACACCACATATTCTGCGTGTGCACCTGAATGCTCGCAGTAATACTGATCAGGTGCTTTCGCCTTCCCACCAGGACTATGTGGCAGCTATGGAAGACTTCCAGCAGTCTTTAGAGCTGAAGAAGAATCAGCCTATCGCCATGCTCTATAAAGGCCTCACCTTCTTCCACAGAGGCATGCTGAAGGTATGTCGCTTTGGCTGCGTCTGTGTGTGTGTGTGTGTTTTGGCCATTAAAAACAGGTGAAAAACCACTTGCAGCACAAACACTCTTGGTGCTTTTTATGGACTTTCAACGTGACTAGAGGCCTCTGTTTGCTTCACACTGCTGCGGCCTCTGTTTCAGTCACCGCTGGAAACATTTTGGAACCATAAAGAAATATCCAGTATTTTATGGTGGAAAGCGGTTAAAAAAAACTAAAAGTTGAAAATAGATATTTATTTACTTCACTTAGGACGTGTGCTAGATCGCAGCTTGTGGTGTTGCGTACAAACTTAACTCCCGTCTTCAGATTTCTTTGTGTTTTAACGGAGCAGATTGCTCTGGGGTCGATCTGTAAGTGTAGCCGAGCTGTCCGAAGTGACCACATCAGTTTGTTTAGCAAACCTTGCAGCAGGAAGAGGTTGCCGTGTTTCACGCCACAGTTTCCTGTATCGTTGCCGATGAGACAGTCACTGACAACAAAAAGCCGTCATTCAAAGTATTCATCCATCAAAGTCATTCCTTTGATGGATGAATATCCTCGTTATACGCTGCGGCAAATCAGATAAATCAAGACTCATTGCTCCACGAGGAAAGTTACAACTCCAGATCAAATACTGCTGGTTATGTTGTCATTTGTCGTCCACGGCGTTTCTAACACTTTGATGAATTATTGCTTTTTTTAGCTGTGAAGCTCGTCTGCAAAGCTCCTTCAGTTGCTGTTTTTTTTTATCCAGCCACGTGTGTGTGGTGTTTTGTTTTTTTTGGTTGTGTGTATCACCTCTGCTACTCTCACCTAACTCATTTCCTGGGGGACACCCTGCACAGCGTACAAAGCAGCTGACTGCTGACTGCACTGTGCGGGGTGAGAGTTAGAGCTGCTGCAGGTAGCCCTCACGGAAACAAAGTCGACATTACACAATCTGTTTTTATCAGTTCAGTTCTGTGGAAAATGAATGAATACGCTCTTTGTCTGCTCAGGTGGGAGACGCCCCCCTTTGAAACCAAGCAGCACACAGTCAACTTTAAAACAGTCTTTTCTGCGACTGTCTGGATAGACTTTGTGTTTTTGTGGCAGGTCAAAGTGCAGTGAGGTTTCTCAACGGCTACCGGACGGATCGGCATTCAATTTTGTACAGATAAGCATGTTCATCTTGCGCCATCCTGACCGTCCGAAACCATTTCAGATGATCCAGAATGTGCCGGCTACGTTACCCCGCTGTCTACCTGTTCAATTAAAATCGAACGTCCTCATACAGACGTGTTACCTACCCCAATGAACGACGGCTCTGCCACCCGTCTGCTCACCGCAACTTTTCTCGTCTGTTGTTCCCGGTTGGTGGAACGTCCTACCAGTTCCTACCAGATCAAATTCAGAAACCTCCTGAAGACCTCCAGCTCTTCAGAGAGGACTTCCTCTGCAGCACTACCAACACCTGGACATGATAAGTCTGTCCATTACCATGAAATCTGTTACACATATACAAGACTTTTCTTTTAGCGCCATCGGTAGGTCAGATCCTTCACAACAGCTGCTCGTTGGACTGGCATTCAGTCTCACACTCAAAGATGTAATAATAACTGCTGCTGTTGAATGTTTTGGAAACACTTCTGGTCTCTAAGACAAAGAGGAGAATGTTAAAGCTAATATAAATGTCTAAGAGGAAGTTGTGGTATTTCACTGTATGACAACGTATGGACTCAAGCGTCTCCGGTACGCCTGCTGCTGCTGCAGAGGTGGAAGTGTCTCAGACACATTTTTTAAAGTCTCTGCTCAACAGGAGCTACAAACTCATCAGAATCCTACCAACAGCCGCCGCTCGGGTCACATTGCGACGACCTTTGTGAGCCACGATCTGTCGACAGAATCTGTAGCCTGAACCGTCTGCTGAGTCAGAACTTGAGCTCTATCCACATCTTCCCTTATTGCAACTTCCTGTTAACCCTGTGTTGTCACCCTGTGTGAAAATTGGTTGTTTTCCCTCCTCAGGAAGCCATTGAGACATTCAAAGAGGCCCTGAAGCTGAAGTCTGACTTCATAGATGCCTATAAAAGCCTCGGGCAGGCCTACAGGTACAGCTGGGCTGCGGTTATTTGCCGTAATTGAGAGTCTGAAACCTCTTAACTCTTTGCCTTACAAACAGCGTGTGGCTCTCTTGGTATCTCTCCTTCCTCTTTCCAGAGAGCTGGGGGATTTCGAGTCAGCGATGGAGAGCTTCCAGAAAGCTCTCATGTTGAACCAGAACCACATCCAGTCTCTGCAGCTCCGAGGCATGATGCTGTACCACCACGGCTCGCTGCAGGAGGCCATAGGCAACTTCAAGGTATCCTCCACTCCTGTTTCATGCAGTGTAGCTCATAGCTCAAACTATCCAGCAGTCCAACCCTTCTTCTCGTCCTCCAGAGGTGTCTTCAATTGGAGCCCTACAACGAGGTGTGTCAGTACATGAAGGGGCTGAGTCACGTGGCGATGGGGCAGTTCTACGAGGGCATCAAGGCTCAGACTAAAGTCATGCTGAACGACCCTCTGCTGGGACAGAAGGCCAGCTCTGAATACCTCAAAGTGAAATACCTCAGAGGTCGGCGCTCCCGCACGCACACACACACACACACACACACACACACAGACGCCATAACTCACACAGTCGAGTGAAAACACAGATAGTGTCCGAATAACTCTAACCGACGTCTCTTAACTCGAGGATCGAGTTCCTTTTTCTAAAGTGACATCTCGTTGGTGAATAATTCAGTCGTAGTTTGACACTTATTGACCCGCACATCTAAAGTTACGTCCTGTTCACACTTCAAGGAAGTCAGTCCATCACAGCACCCAACTTCTGCAGCACACACACTTTGTTCTAAAGTGACGGTTACTCCTTAAAAATATGTGCACGTCTCATTTTTCTTGAGGTGTAACCCGACAGTGACTCAGAGGTTATTAAATAAGTATATTAAATATTATATCTCATATTCTCTCTTTTTTCTTCCAGAGTACTCTCGCTACCTGCACTCTCACCTTGACATCCCTGTAGCAGAGTATAATGTGGACCAGGACCTACCTGGAAACTTTAAGAACCACTGGGCCAAAAATCTGCCTTTTCTAATAGAAGATTATGAAGAACAGCCCGGCCTGCAGCCGCATATCAAGTAAGTTTGATGGCTTCGTTACAGCTGGAAGCTGTACCTGTGAATATAAGCACACATTTAAACTGCAGTTATTGACAACAAGTGGCAAGATGAGATTTATATGCGGTCGATCCTCGCCTTTCCTGAGCTCAACACCTGAGATAGTCTCCACACAGACGTCTCTTTGCCTCTGTCAGCAGCCTGAGTCTTGTTTCTTCTGTTTAACGGGTTATACGTCTCTACGTCTTCCCGTCTTTGTGGTTTGCAGGGACGTCCTGCCGCAGAACTTCGACAGCTACAGCAGTGAAGTCCAGAAGCTGATCTGCACGGCCGACCACTTGGGGGCGCTGATGCAATACGACACTCCTGGTTTCTTACCCAACAGGAGGATACACAGAGGTACACAACTGATGAAAGCTGCAGCCCTCACAGACAAATGAAGCATCGTCAGCACAGAGCATGAATGAGAGTTTGTTGTTTTTGCTTTCCAGCCATGGGCTTAGCGACCCTGGAGGTGATGCAGGCTATGCATCGGACGTGGAGCAACTCCAAAGTGCGAGTCAACGGCAAGACCAGGCAAATGCAGTGGAGAGACATGTTCGACATAGCTGTAAAATGGAGGAGGTGAGGAGCTCAGATTTATTTGCCAGGAGTGTGGGTGAACACGAAGGCTCGGCGTACTCGATAATCATATTTGGAGCATCTAGAGGGCAGAAAAGGCCGATAAACTGTGTCGTGGTCGACCAGGACGGTACAATAAAGTGACTGAAGATGTAATTTATTGACTCTCAGTGTTGAGTTACTCTTAAAACATCCAGCCAAAGCATCTGGATAGATGTGAACAACAAACAAAACTCCCCAAAAATGTCTCGAGTGTGGAATCCAAATCATCTTCAGGAAATAACCCCAAAACACAAGGGAGAAGAAAGACAGACGGTGATCGATGACAGCCACCAATTCTTTATGCTTAAACCACCTTGCATAATAAAATCAAGTCCGGCCTTGAGCTCATATTCAACAAGTCAGAGAGCTGAGAATGAGCCACTAAACTCTCTGAACTGTTAGATTTCACTCACTTTACTGAACAAAGTCAACTTAACAAAGAGTCCTCAGCTGATTAGATTTCAGCGTTGACAGATAAGCTTTTCCCTGTGCCTCGCAGGATCGCAGATCCAGACCAGCCAGTTCTGTGGTTAGACCAGATGCCCGCCAGGAGTCTCAGTCGAGGCTTCAACAATCACATCAATCTCATCAGGTAACAACTCGAGCCCCGTCCCCGAGGACGGAGTCTGACACATTCATTTGTCCCCTGAGCGACTTGGATTTCCACGCGGCCTCGCTTCAGGGTTTTTCTCACCTTTTGTAGTGCCAAAATATTTCTCGTCATGTGACCCGGTTTCACCGCGGCCTCGGCTCTGACGAGCACTTCTTCACAAGATGTTGAAACCTTTTCTTCTCTTCCTCTCTCTCTTTTCCACAGGGGACAAATAATCAACATCAGATACCTGGCCTACTTTGACAACATCCTGGACTTTATCAAAGACAGAATACTGGTGTACCACGGGTAAATTACACCACACAGTTATCTTAATATGCTGAAGCAGAATTATGGAAATAATGGCTTCCTCCAGGGCTGATTGATTTTGCATGAGCGTGTTGAGGAAGTGAAAACTAACTAACAAGTTCTTGTTTATTTTTCAGGGCGTACAATCCCCGAGGACTCTTAGAGGTCCGTCAGGCTCTTGAAAATGTGAATAAAGTAGAAGATCTGCTTCCGATAATGAAGGTAAGGATGAAAAAAACGGGAAAGTTAGTTTAGAGAGACAAAAGTGACGGAGATCAGAAGTAGAAGTAGACTTTGAGTTGAGATTTCCAGGCTCAGAACTTTTGAAGCATGGCAGGTCATGGTTCTGCTGGATTGGTTGAGAGTTTGTTGCTGCCCCAAGTGAAGGTGATGGAGCGTAAGATGGTAGACCCAGAACCCGCTGGAGGGGCTTCATAGCTGATCTAGCGTGGGAACGCTTCAGGATCCTCCAGGAGGAGCTGGAGAACTTTATTTTTTTGGTTGTTTTAAGTCTCGGTCGTTCAGCAGTGAAAACCCAGGATGGTTGTTTTTTGTGTTTGTGTCTTTATTTCCTGAAGCAGTTCAACAGTAAAACCAGAGATGGCTTCACGGTCAACTCCAAGGTGCCGAGCATGAAGGATCCTGGGAAAGAGTACGACGGTTTCACCATCACCATCACTGGAGACCGGTACGACGTCTGCCTGATTCATTTAAAGTGACGTACTGTCTTTGAAGTAAACACTAATTACCGCTGCTGAACTCTTTTCTGCGATGTAGGGTGGGCAACATGTTATTCTCAGTCGAGACTCAGACGACAGAAGAGCGGACGCAGCAGTACCAGTCGGAGGTGGAGAGCATCTACAAAGACCTCACCGCCAAAGGAAAGGCATTAATGCTGTCCACTGAACTCGGGGTAAGATTTATCTCTCCTGTTAGCCGGAGACATTTTCAACACGTTGATTTATGAGACGACGGGAACGTTAAATACGTATTAAGCTGATTAGGAAAGGTTCCTGTTAAACCTCTGCAAATAAAATGTGACAGACGGTCGTAGAGCTCAAAGAATTGATGTGACAATCGATGGAAAGTCAGTCGCCAACATTTGATAATCAGGTCGGTCAAACCTCCACAGACAGCCTGAAATGTCTCTGAGACTATCCAGATGGATTGATGGACTTTACTCTGATAATCTACCAGAGTGTGTGTGTTCTGGCTTTGTTTATTTCACGAACCCAGCTCCCAAATCTGTCTGACTCGCAATTTATGCTGTAAAATAGTTTAATTTGGTTTGTAGCACGAGCGGTGGTTGAGCGACACAGAGAGTGAATGAGAGCGAGCGAGCACCAGCATCGATAAAGGAGTTGTGTTCATCACAAACATCCTGTTTTATCTGGGGGAACTGATCCTTCTGCAGACCAGTGATGACAACAAACATGAAACAGAAATATAGTGAAGTTGTCTGAACAGTTTAAACGTCGTTTCAAGTCGACAGTCAGCGCAGCGGTTCGCCGTCAGCATCTGACAACGATCAACACACTCCTCGTTTCCTCTCCTCCGGCGTGAATATCAAAGATTTCACTTTTCTAGACAGACAAACGAGGCGGGAATTTAATTAATCCTCTGGAGAATATCACCATTATTTTACAAATGGATCGTTTTACCGGAGCAGAATGTGTTTTCCAGCTGGTAGTTCACGACTAACTGACTCAAACCATGAAAGTTTGTCCGTTAAACCTCGGCGTCGCTCGGCTTTCTGTCATCTGTCAAGATAGTTTGTAGCACCCAACAATGCTGCTGTTGTGTTGTGAAACTGATACCTGGAACAAAATATGAATAACACTTTCCATTACACCTGCAGCCATCTCTGCTTTCACCCTGTTTATCAAGAATAACATGAAAACGAGGGCAGCAAAAAGAAACAGACGACGTGTTGACTCCGATGACCTTTGTCCTTTCAGGATGCAGATGCCGTGTGCAACCTGATCCTCTCATTGGTTTATTACTTCTGCAACCTCATGCCCCTCTCCAGAGGGTCCAGGTGATTTCATCATTTCATAACACATGCGTGCATTTGAACACGTTTCATACTTACTGAGGAAGCTTTTCTCTCCTCCTCTAAACTTGCAGCATGTTTCACCGTGTGCTGTAAAAGCAGTCCAAGTTTTAGCTGTGATCTTGTTTTCCTGTTTTCTCCTCAGTGTTGTGGCTTACTCAGTCGTCATGGGGGCGCTGATGGCCAGCGGGAAAGAGGTCATCGGCAGGATCCCGAAGGGAAAGGTAAACATGAGCGCACCTTGTTGTGGAAACGTACAAAATACGTGTAACTTGGGAACAATAGATGTCGTCTGGAAACAGACATGAAGGTGTCGAAGGAGTGAAAACCTTCTGAAAGATTCTTGGTGCCACAATAGCAGCATCAGGCTCTGAAGCAAAGGTCTTCAAGAGGTCTGCAGGTTTATAAAAAGACCTGAATCAAACCTGCCCATGGTGCCGATAACAGCACAGAGGATGGAAACCACCTCAATGAGGACGGTTGTAAATTTTGGGGCGTCCAGATGAGATGAAACTTGGTAGAACCAAGCTGACATCATTATTTATTTATATTATATAAAGATGGGTGAGTCATCTTCAGTTTGGCTCCAAAGTAGAGTCGTGCTTACAAAAGAATAAACTTCATCGTCTAAACTCTCGCTCGGGATTGTTTCCACTCTTCTCTGAATCTTTCGAGGCTCCTGTAGCTCTTTATTATCGCTGTATTTACGCGTTGGACGTGAGAACGTGAAGCTCTGAGTCACCGTCATGAACAGAAATGTTAGTACAAGGTGGTTTTATAACAATCTTTCAACACAAGTGAACAAATGAATTGATCGTTCTATGAATATACTTTCTCTCTTGAAGGCCCGAAGCAGAAGAACAAACAAACCAGCTGCTCTGATGAACGGATGAATATCCAGCACAGTGTTTCACTGAATAAACAGCATGTGAGGTGACAGATTAAAGTCCCAACTTCATGTCTCTGCACTTTAATCATTAAACTTTTAAACCCGCTGCCGCTTTAATATCACACAGCTCCTTCCAACACAACACAGTCCGTAAAAGACGAGCCGAGGATCGGTTACTCCCGTTGTTGTTCGTGTGTCAATGAACGTGTGTTACATAAGCTCCTAACATCAGCTCCATTGATGCACACGAAGCCTCTCCAGACATTGTGTCTATCACATTCCAGACGTCTCGACGGAGAACTGGGAAGTTTGTCTGAAGAAATTCTCACCCGGGCCGAGCAGACGTATTGTTCCCGAAACAAAAACCCGCGTTCAGACAGAGCAGAAACCCGATCAGGTGTCGGAGAGCTGAAGTCAGCCGAGGACGCCGGTTGAATGTCCAGCTCTCCGTCTGCTCGACACAAGAACGTCTGGAGAAAACCGAAATAATAAAAGAATAATCACATGTGTTGAGATTGAAACAGATCTTTTAGTCTTCAGATAGTAACTGAGGTAACAGCCAATGGAGAAACTAAACAACACTGGACTGGTACATGCCTGAAAAGCTGTGCGTCTTTATTAAACAAGAGCTTATACCTGTCTGCAGCTGAGTTTAGTGTTTTCTGACGTGTTTGTTGGGTTAATTCTGTTTCAGTTGGTGGATTTCGAAGCCATGACCACGCCCAGTCCAGACGGCTTCAGTAAAACAGCAAAATCCTGGATGAATCTCAAAAGGTAAGAAGATAAAACACGTTCTTGGTTTGTTTCTTCTCTTCTCAGGTCAGTTTTTAATACTTTTCTTCCTCAACAGTTTGCCAAGTTGGTACCAGAGTCTTCCGTCAGTAGCGGAGACCTTCCCGTCGACCAGAACGATGATCGAGGTTCTCAACACAGACTCGTCTTCACACTGTCCGAAGAAGTCCTAACACGACTTCTTCTTCTTCTTCTTCTTCTTCTTCTTCTTCTTCTTCAGCTTCTTCTTCATGGGAGAGAAGTCGGTTTAATTAAAGTCTTAATAATGGAGCTTCTACACTGGGTAGAAAAAAAGGGACTGTCTTCTTCTGCAACCCAAATAAAACATCCAAACGTTTGATGGTAATTGTTAAAGATGGTAAGATCCGGCCGTTCTCCGTCATCCTCCCTTAAACGCGCTGCCACAAAACCCGAATTTAGCAACGTGACTGTCGAGGCTGATGTTTTTATTTTCCACTTCTTAATTCGTTCGTAGTATAATTTGAATTTCATCAAAGTATGTGATGGTTTTAAAGCTTCTCTTGTTCGGTGATCAGTCCAGATATTTCCACACTCCAGCTGTTGGGGGGGGGGGAGATGACGGAGAACGTTACGTGTCACGTTTTGGGATGCAGAAGCGATTCACTTTTTCTCTGCTTTATAGGCGCCGCGCTGAAAAACACCCAAAGCACAAAGTCCGTGTCACGAACCATCGACACGAACGATCCTAGTCATGATTAAAGTCTTCAGATCACCAGACTTAAATTTCTTTAAGTTTCGGACTGACAAAAAACGTATTTTTTAGTCCAGCCTATCAGCAGAGAAGCAGTGGAGGATTTTAAAAATAGAAAAACCTTCAGGGCTAATTGAATCCCACCCGGGATACTTGAAGCAGTCTCTTTTTTATTTAGTTTTCTTGACACTTCTTGCAGGAAGCGTCGCTTCTCTTACCGGGAATTGACCCCCGCTTTCTTTTTAACGTGACCAATAGGAGGGTTCGTGTACGGATTGGGTTGACTGCTGAACTAACACGAGAGCAACAGTCAGAGACTTTAGAGGATTTTAGGACTGAAAATCGATCAGCTGATCAACGGAGATGAGAATAAAGACATAATTAGGAATATTTATGTAACTTATCAAGCAAAAATACAAATATTTGCTTCTCGAATGTGAAAGTTCCTTGTTTATAAATCCATTTTAAGAAATGTGAAGACGCCATCAAGAAAAATCTAAATAAATATGCAGTATGTCCTCTTAAATTCAAGACTTACAAGTCTATGAAGAGAGGAAAACGAGCCAACTTTGATCCAGTGTGAAACATCTCCATCTTTAAGTTCATTTATTTTACTTAATTTATCATTTATTAAGTTAAAATCCAAACCCACGGAGCAGAAAGAAATCCTCTCTGACTGTTTGCTCTCGTCTAGGATTAATTCTAAATAAACGAGGGGGGAAGCACACCACAGACTGTTGTCTCTTTTCTTTGCTATCATTCCTTTTGCTGATGAACACCGGAGACAAATAGTCTTAAAGTAAACCATCGAATACTTTATTTTTGTGGTCTTTAGATCAGCGACTGAAGTCACAGACGTCCGGAGAAGCTAAATTTGAGAATGTGGGGAAATATCACGTCTGTTTGCAGACACAAAAGTCAATTTTCTGTCTTCTGCAATTCAGATTTTTACATTTTTTTTGGTCTCTTCAGTGTCGGTTTAAGCACAAAGAGCATCAGCAGGTAACTCACCTGAACGATCTCAGAGTTTTCAACAAACGTAACGAATTCGAGGCCTTTCAGCGCTCACGTATCGTCACTGAGAGTCTTAATTTAACGTCCATGTCTGCTTTATTCTGCAAAGCCTGCCACTTCTTCTTTTTGCTTCTCTCGTATCGATGATTGTGCCGACTGGTCGATTTCTTGTCTTCTCTTGTTGACCCGGTCATTAAGTGCTTTGGTGGCGAAGGGAATGTTTCATTGGACGAGTGAATGAATGTTCAGCAGTCAATAAAACTGGTTGACAATTTAACAGCCTCTGTTCTCGTTTTTTTTTTTTTTTTTTTTGGTTTTGTAACCTTCATTTTATTTTTTAGAAAAATTGGTGGGAGCCAGTTTCAGCCTAGACGAGTTACGTTAACGACGGAGGTGGACGATATCGTTAGAATCACCCTCGACCTCTCGAGATCGCCTCGCTGTGACCGCGATGATGGAAAAAATCTGACCCCGAGTCACTTTGACTTCTTAAGTTCAACTTTTGAACTGATGTTGACTTCCATTGTCCATTTTCTTCCTCCTATCCTGGGGTCAGGTCGCGGCGGCAGCTGCTGCTGGAGGATCCCGAGACGTTCCCAGGCTAGATGGGCTCCGTAGCCCCTCCAGCAGTTGCTGCGTCTGACCCTGGAGTCTGCAACCAGCCCGGGAAACCTTCACACGAAGGCACCCAGGATCAAATGGTCTTCCATACGAGAACTTTATGTTTAGTGTGCTACAATCTGCTGCACTGTAATATACGTCTATCGTGTTATTTAGTTCAGATGATGATAAACGTTCGCGTCACGGTGAAACAGCAGATTCGGCCGTCGTTGCGTGACGGTCAGCAGCTCGTGGATCTCGTGTCCTGAGTTTATTATTGATCATTTTATTCTCAATCTCCTGATAATTATTCACCAAGAAAAACAACATTTAACTGGTGAAGCGTGTGATCACACCTCAGCAAAGCCATCACGGCTCATGGTTAATAATAATAATAATAACTGATATGAACAAACACATCAGACTGCACATGAGCTGAGCTCTGCAACCTTCCTCAGTTTATCATATAAGTTTTATCATAGGAAATATTAAACGATGACAAAGAGCTGAGAAGTAACACATCTACATACAGCGGACATGATAACTGTATATAATAATATTTATTTTAACAGACATCCATAAACCTGTAAAATCCAATCAAATCATCCAGATTGAATTCAGTTCAGTTTCAGCATCAGATCATAACAGAAGTTATCCTCATGACACTCACCATGAGCTGACACACTGGAGGTATTCATGCTGTTATGTCGAAATAACAAACGTTACCCTGAGATGACGGGATTGTTTTCTATTTGTTTTCTCAGTATCTCAAATTAATTATGTCGTTATCTCGGGGAAAACAAAGTTTCGTTATCTCGTCGTGGAGAAAATGATCCCGTCATCTGGAGTTGCCTGAGCTTCAGTTATTTCCAAGATCTGTATTAATCGTTCTAAATTTCTGAGGTAAAAACTTGTAGTTTTTATTATTTATCTGCAGTTATTTATTATTTAAACTGTAAACTAATAAAATGAATAAATATTCATCTCATTATTAAAAAGTATCTGAAGTTATGATAATCACATGTTGTTTCATGTCCTGCAGGTACTGAAGTCACCACTGGGTGCTGCAAGCTGAGTCAGCCTCCTTACAGTCACATGACTGCAGTCACATGGTCGGGGTGCATTTATGCCCGCATGGCTGTCAGGATACTTCCACCATCATCAGTCAGTGTGTGTGTGTGTGTGTGAGAGAGAGAGAGAGGAGTCGGTGTCGTGATGGCCGAGGACGTGAGCGTGTGTGAGGAGACTTTAACAGACAGTCTGAGTCTGCTGGTCAACCTGAGCAAAGTCCTGCTGCAGGAAGCCAAACAAGAAGCCGAAGGTAGGAAGGAAGGAAGGAAGGAAGGAGCTCAGTGAAGGAGGTGGAAAAGGAAGTTTAGAGTTCTGGTGTGATCAGAAATTCAGAATATAGGCGGCATTTAATTCTTTAAATATGTGTCAGACGAGGCGTGAACTACTTTTAAAGTCTTCATTTGTGTTTCTAAATCATTTGTCTGTACGCTGAATTAAAGAGTTCAGGTTAACCTCAAAGTCTTTAACTTAAATCTAGTTGAATGAACTGAGTTAAAACGCTGTGTGTGTGTGTGTGTCGCTGTCGTCTGATTTAAATATGATAGTTCATATAAGTTGGCGTGTTTTATTAATTGGCTGCAGCTCAAGCTGCTTCTGCTGAGTCCTTAAAGCGGATCGGTGCGCTGGAGTCGGAGGATTACCGGCGTGAATCACGCTGTAATCTAATCCCCGTCATGCTCGCAGCCAAGTCGCACAGCGGCCGTGACCCGCCGAGCTGAACTGTGGCTCTTTGTTCTCGCACACAGAGTCTCTGGAGAGTTTGGTCCCTCATAAGATCACCACTCTGTTCGGCCTGATCACGGCCGGAGCGCAGTTCTACAAAAGGTGACGGAGGAGCTGTTGTGACGTGTTGTTATTATTACATATCCATAAATCGCCTGTTTGAATCCAGATGTGTGTTTTCTTCCCGCTGAGCAGACTCGGAGTGAAGAAGAGGAGCGAGGCAGAGGCCGTCTGGCAGAAGTCTTATCAGTAAGTTTGTAATTACGCTTTGATATGATTATAAACAATAATAAACAGGTCGATGCGCCTGTTAGACACCTTACATGTCTGTGTTTTCCTTCTTTTCTCCAATAATCTCTGTTTTAATGAATAATAACTAGTAATCCAGGCACCACATGCATCGTTTTTTCTATATTTGTATTGAATTTTACTCACATATCCACAAATCTTCATGAAGGATCCATGTTAAATGATTCGCTGGACGTCCACGCTGTGTTCTGTTGTGCCCATTTCACCCCAAAACACCAGCAGAAGTGCTTTCTACAGCTCCATCATCGCTGAGCCGTGACGGCGTCGCTGCAGTCCGCTCACCGCTGAGATTAAACAGGTTTAAACTGATTTAGCAGACCATAAAATATTCAGCTCCAACGGTGATAACACCGGACCAGCGTCCAGACTTCCTCGTGTCCTCAGACTTGGATTAGTCACCTGATCTTGAACTAGAAGTTTAAGTAGGAGACAGATACTCGAAGCTTCGCTCCTCCCGTGTTAAACGTGACTCGCCTCGTCGTGCGTCGTCCTCCTGCAGCCGCTGATGCTGATCGTTTCTGATTATTAATTATTGAAGGAAACGAAAGCTCGGTCACGTCTTCATCACTTCTGCTTGTTTGCAGCCTCGCAGCGGTGAGAGAGCAGGTGGAGGAGCTCCTGCAGGTGGAGGTCTGTACGTGTTAGAGTCATATTTATTGGATTATTCAAATATAATTACTGATGCGCTGAAGTTAAATGTGTGTGTCTCTGCAGGATGAGTGGGACTCCTTCCTGGACAGTGTGGACAAAGGTCTGCAGACAACAGACCGGCAGCTGTCAGGAGCAAAGACGGCAGACAGCCTGAGCCCCGAGACGCCGCTCACCGACGGACGGAGCGGAAAGTGAGTTCATGACCCGACTGAGCGTTTGTGAATGAGCGCGAGGCGATCCGTGTAACAACAGGAGCTTCTGTGTCCGTGTGTTTGAAGGAGCGTCACTCTGGGTCAGTACCTGGATCAGGGTCAGAATCTGCTGCTGGTCCTCATCAGGCATTTTGGATGACTACCGTGACGAGACCACGTGGCCGAGCTGGAGGCCAGTCAGGTCAGTTTACCTCATCTCATCGTGTGACCCGCAGAACTCTTCGTCCAGCTTTGTGGTCTTCGCTTTTACAAGGTGTTTTGTGCTCGACTTGTTCTTGGCCTGCAGCGGCGCCGTCTTAGCTCAGCGAGCTGGAATTCGAGTTGTATAAATGTCCTGTGACTCTTGTTGTGTTGAACTCTTCCTTTAACCCTCCTAAATCTTTTTTTTTCTGGCTACAAACGGCTCCAACATATTTTCCAAAGCGTCTCCGCTCGGCCTCGCAGCCACTACGTTTACTTTTTATACGACATGAATTACAGGCAGTCGAACAAGAATGTGGAGAAGTTAGACGCGATTTGTTGGTTCTGCAAGAACTTCTGACTCGTGTGTCCCACAAAGAACCATTTATTACCCCAGAACGTCACTTTTGGATGGTGCAGTATGTCATAATTTAACGAGTCTTTGGGTAAATCACTTTTAAAAAGTAATTCATCATCATCACATTAGTGAGAGATGGTTGCAGATATTTAACCTTTTACAAACAGCAAAGGCAGCACAGCGATCATTTCTACCGAGTTAAGCACATAGCAGCTTTTAGGTAAGAACATACGTACGTAACGTCTGTTCTGGTGTTCTGTTGTTTCCAGTGATCAGGAGAGATTAAAAGGTTCTCCAAAGGTTCTCCGGAGCTGCTCGTCAGGAACCAGCGGTGCGTCTTGTGTTCATATTCTGACTTTGTGTCTCTGCAGGCGCTCCTGAAGGCTCGGTCCGTGCAGGTCTTGGTGGTGTCTTTCGGCAGCGTGGAGGGAGCTCGGCTTTGGTTGGAGCAGACCGGAGCTAGATCCGACATCGTGCTGGATCCACAGAGGAAGGTCAGGATGCGTGTTAGTCAGTCTGAATGACACGACGAGGAAGTGAAGTTTGTCTGTGTTTAGACTCGGCGCAGGTGCATGAAAATTAAAGGAGGCGTCTGTAATTCATGGAAATTAGAAACGACCAACTCAGCGCGAGCTGAAGGGAAGCGGAGGATTTAACAGCTGTTTGATGATGTGTCATAAAAAACCCGGCGAGCCGAGCGTCCAAGCCGCTCGCTCAGAGAAAGTCAACCACCAGATGTTCGCAGACGTAAGACGGAAACCAGGGCGGGCGACCAGAAAAATCTGAAGACAGGAGAAGATTTTCCACATGCCACAGAGGCAGTCATCACTCGTGTGTGTGTGTGTGTGTGTGTGTGTGTGTGTGTGTGGGCGTGATGAAGATGACCCAGTAAAATACTTTTCATGCCTCTGGATTCAAAGCGGATGTTTTGTGTTCGCCACAGATATACAGGAGCTTCGGCCTCGGCTCGTCCTACGCCAAGGTGATGAAGTTCAACTGCCTGCTGCAGTACTCGGAGTACGGAGCCGTGGACCGGGACTTCCCCGACGTCCCCCCTCACCTGCTGGAAGACATCTACCAGGTCTATGCAGAGTGTTTCACATCTGTCGCAGCTAACGTTTGTAAACAGACCCGAGTGGCACTTCTCTGGCTCCTGTTGTCTCATTAATATTCCATCGACGGGAGGTTTTAGAGGATGAGGTGACGCCTGTGTAACCGGGTCTAGACTGCGGTCTGGGAGCTCGAGGCAGAGACTTTTTTCTGTACCGGTGGTTTCTCATCTGAGCACGCTTATGACTTATGAAATTTAAAACACAGCAAAGTCTGACTGCTTTTTTTAGGTATGTGGAGTCCGAGTCTTTGTATGTGGCAAACATATCAGTGTGACTAAGCTTCAAAGACTCGTAAATGTCGGTGTTCTGCTTCAGTTTCAGGTTTGCTGCGTCGTGATTTCATTAAGATTACTGTCAGTTGAAATAATGAAATAATAGTGGTCAATATGAGGCACTACATCAGGAGTTAAGGGCCCAGTTATGTCACTTCTGAATTCATCTGGCGGCCTCAGCGTGTCATCGAGCCGCCCTTAAGGACCGCCCACAGCCTGGCAGCTGCTGCTTGAAGCTTTAACGCGTTTCTTATTTCTCCAGATGGGAGGCGACTTTTTGCTGGACGAAGCGGGGAAGGTCGTTCTTTGTCACCCGTGTAAAAACCCCCTGGACAGGCCGACGGTGAAGGACATCCTGCGGGCCGTGAACGCCACGAAGCTGTGAATCAACAACAACGGCGCCCGGCACCGCAGAAGAAGAGCGGCTCTTCGACTCGCGTTTATGACGTCACGTCTCGCACTCACGGCGCCGTGAAGAGGCGTGGCCGATGCAGAACTGCAGAGCGGAGACAGCCGAGCTTCTTTGCTGTGTCAGCGTGGCGATGGGAGCAATTTAAGAATGAGTGTAATGTGATTACCTGATGTGAAGGCTTCACTTTAAAGGTGCTTTAAACAGATTATTGCGCCTCCAAGTGGCAGAAAGAGGTACTTTTCTCCATAAATCATGTTACCTCTGCCTACCTCATGATTTGTTTTAAATTGATCTTTAACTATAGATTTATTTTTAGAAGAATAAGCACGTTTACAGTAGAAAGAACAACAGATAATACATATATATGCTGCTACAGATCTGATTTTTCCATATCTATATGTGAAATAAGTGTACACTGTAATTTATCATGAACTGTGAGCCGTTTCTCAGGATGACAACTCTAGATTTCTGATTCAACCTTAAAATGTGACAGAAGAAAGTACTAAATGTTGGCCTTGAATCTTTGCTCATATTTGTAATCTTATTATTGATCATATTGTTCCTGATTTTAATTAAAAAAAGATCATTTTACTATTTTATTGTTGCATATATTTACATCCATCCATCTTCTTCCACTTCCGGGGCCGTGTCGTGGTGGCAGCAGGTTAAGCAGTCGTCCTTCCCCCCAGCGTCGCATACCAGCTCCTCCTGCAGGATCCCGAGGTGTTCCCAGCATAGATGGGCCATGTAGTCCCTCCAGCGGGTTCTGGCTCTGCCCCCGAAAATGCCCGGAAAACCTCCAAAGGAAGGTACCCACCCATCCTCAGCTCGTGTCTCGAAGGCTGAGAACGGCCACCCAACGGAGGGAGCTAATTTTGGCCACTTGTATCCGCGATCTCGTTCTTTCAGTCACTACCCAAATCGATCCGGTACGACGTCCACATCTCGCGCTCCATTCTTCCCATCACGAGATACTTGAACTCCTTCGCTCGGGGCAGTGACTTGCGGAGCAATCCACCGTTTTTCTAGCACTTTGGCTTCTTTTGTCGGATAAAAAGCTTTCGAGTGGGAAAATATGATTGTATTTCTCAAAGTAAGGTCTCATTTTGGTATCAGCACCAAAACTTGGATATTGTATCGACTCTGTACACAGTATCCAACCTTTGTGGTGAGGTGAATCTCAGGTTTTTAGCTTTGACCTCAAGTAAAGATTCATAAAAAAAACATTTACACTCAGCGTTTTATGTACATCTTTCTCATTTTACATACTGTAGGGCTGGAGATACATTTACATACAGTGGCCGTGTGACTTTTTGGGCTGTTTTAAAGAGGATTCAGATAGTTAAAGCTCTAAAGTGTTCTGGCCCGGACATGTTGAAGAATCAGCAGTTTAACAGGGCTTTGACAACCGGTGCCAGACTTTTGTAAAAATATCTTCAAAGATCTAGAAGTAACCGAGAGTGCTGCCTAATTCCCGTTAAACCCCCAAACAGATTGATTTATGTCTTCAAGAGGTCCAGTATGTGCTGATTCTGAAGAAACCGGCTCCAAACACTTCATGTTTTATCCCCCTTTTCTTTTTTGGAAAGTTTAAACAAATATTTAGAAAGAATCCAGGTGTGAAATCACATCAGAGTCCTGACGGTTTACATTCATATCACTGCAGCTGCATGAATAATAGAACACTAGAAGAAGTCTTACTCAGTACTTGCTTAACTTAAATAGCAATACATGTATTTGTGCGCATTTGAGACGTGTTTCACGGAGATACCGTGAAATACTTTCATTTTATCCTGCAAGATACTGACGCTGCTAGAACACTGCCACGCTAATTGCATGTAGAAATGAAATTATACTGGATATTTATAATTATTTAAAGCTAAATAAGTTATTTTATTTCTAACAAACAACCGGAGGTCAAAGTTTAAGGTGGTGAAGAGAGTAAAGCTTGGAAGAGTTCATCTTAAAGTGCCACCCTGTCATCGAACTCGCACACATAGTTCATGGTCCGATCGCAGTAGTGATCCCACCAATCGCCGTCGTCCGACGACATCGCCACACAGTTCTCCCGCTTTCCGCCGTCCGGCTGGCTGGACAGGAAGTGTTTGCGCCACTGGAAGTACGACACCCTCGTCCCGTCGTCGAAAACGTACATGCCCTCGGATCGCAGGTCGTTGATGCCCAGCCAGACGGGCCAGTTCCCCGGGTGGAAGAAGGACTTCACGTAATCGGCGAGGGCTTCCTGCTCCTTGCGGTCTCGGGGCATCGCCATGCGGCCGCCGCGTTCAAGGCACTTCCTGGCAGCTCCGGCGTAATCCTCGTAGTTGTTGTACACGAGATAACATTTGTATCCCATCCTGCGTCCCTTCTGGCAACCTAAGAGAAAAACAAGACGGATTACCTAAATTAAATGGCCACTTGGGGGCAGTGCAACACGCCGTAAACACAACGCTGACATATTATCGCCACATAGTTGTTATGGAGAAGTTAATGCTTAGTGGAGCTTTAAAGAAATCCACTTTGGTTCCAGACATCAGAGCGGGTTCTCTTATTTTCTTTCTTAAATTCTCTACGGCAGCATTTTCTTTCGTTCTGCACAAATACTGTCCAGAACTGCGTCTGGAAGCGTTCCTTCAAATACGGAGCTCTACCAGCTGCCACTGTTTGGACAGAAAGAATTGATTCCTTTAGTTTTAAATATCTGAGCCCACTTTCAAGTTTATACAGCAATAGCGCAGACGGTTACAAACATGTTATCATCTTTCACATTTGCAAAATACTGAACCTGTTACTCTGTGTACATGCTGAAGAACTTGTATGTCTTTAATGTATCTAGGAGGCCCTGGATTAATCTCAGGGTCTGTTACTACCTGAGTGAAGACAGAAACATTGACCGTGTCTTTTCAACCACGTCTCTGTCGTCACTTTCAGGGCGACTCAGCGGCAGACGAAAGGGGAAAATAACTCTAATACCTTCCAGCCTTCCTGTCTCCTTGCGGTTGTCCTTGCTGTGCTGGTAGACCTCCCGGATGTTGTCCTCCAGTTCCCCGACTTTAGCTGCCATGTTAGTGATGAGGGACAACAGAGGAGACATTAAAGTCAGTACAAGGTGTTATTCTGTTGATCCAGTTTGTGAAATGAGGTGAGAACGTCTGCGAATGAAGAGAAATATGGACGTTATGTCGTCCTACCATCCATCCTGGACAGACGGTCCATCAGCTGGCTGACTTTAACGTCCAGGGTGTAGTGACCAACATTGAGCTTGTGGATCGCCTGGTCCATGCCGGCTAGTCTGGACACTGAGGAATAGAATGTCATAGGATAGGAAACGGAAAATAAGAGAATGATGAAATATTACTGTGCAACTTTAACACTCATAGTTATTTTTAGATGAATATATGATGCAGGTATAAAGTGTTTGTCTGTACGAGGCTTTAAACCTGATCTGGACACTCACAGACATAGTTGTATGAGGTTTCAAAGTCTGACACCGGGCTCGTTGGCTCTGGTTCAGGCTCTGGAAGAATATCGGGAACGTCTCCTCTCGCCTTCTTCACCTCTGGCTGGAATGCCTGACACACACACACACAAAGAAATCCCAATGTCAACATTTCTCAGATGTTGTTTCTCGCCACATTTAAGCCCTGTTAACTTCTACTTGCTCCAGTAGATGAGGTGAAATCAAACCCAGCTTCCCCACAGCCAACCAGAAACAAGCCTCAGCTGCTGACAACAGGCTCATTAGGGGTTGTAGCAGCTGCAGTCCTGGTAATAAAATGGTTGTTAAATATTCAGTTTCATGAAATTAAGAGGCCACTCTGTTCTCTAATGAGGGCCACAATGGAAATACATGTCTGACTTATTGTGGCTTTAGCCTCAATCATCTTAATTGTATGCAGGATGAGATGATTGTTCCTTGAATTTACCAGTACACTGTAAAATGGTAACTGTGAAATTCACAGTATTTAACTGGCAGCTATTGACAAGTAAGTTACTGTAAATAAAAGTCACAAGTATTTAACCAGCAGCTATTGACAAGTAACTCACTGATTAAAAGAATCACATTATTTGACTGGCAGCTATTGCCAAGTAAGTTACTGTAATAGGAATCACAGTAATTAACTGGCAGCTATTGACAAGTAACTTATTGTTAAAGAATCAGTAACTACAGTAACTGGCAGCTATTGACAAGTAACTCACTATAAAAAGATTCACAGTATTTCACTGGCAGCCATTAACAAGTAACGTACTGTAAAAAGAATCACAGTAATTAATTGGCAGCCATTGACAAGAAACTTATTGTAAAAAAGAATCAAAGTAATTAACTGGTAACTGTTAATTATTTTAATGTAACAAAAAATCACAGTAATTAACTGGCAGCTATTGACAAGTAACTTATTGTTAAAGAATCAGTAACTAACTGGCAGCTATTGACAAGTAACTTGCTGTAAAAAAGAATCAAAGTAATTACCTGGCAGCTATTGATAAGTAACTCACTATAAAAAGATTCACAGTATTTAACTGGCAGCCATTGACAAGTAACTTACTGTAAAAAGAATCACAGTAATTAATTGGCAGCCATTGATAAGAAACTTATTGTAAAAAAGAATTAAAGTAATTACCTGGCAGCTATTGACAAGTAATTAATCAAAGTGATTTCAGACAGAATCATAAATTGTCAGTGATTTAATGTAACTAAGTACATTTATACAAGTACTGTACTTATATAATACATAGTTACAGTGTTAGTCAGCTTTTTGACTGACAGAGATGTTTGTTTGCTGAGGGATGTTTTATTTTGAAATCTCAGGGGAAATCCCTGGATCATCACAAATAGTTTTAACCGCTGCAGTTGCACCATCTTTAACATGTCTGGTTTATGTCATCCATCCATGAAGTCATCACAGCAGTTCAGCCAACAAACGCAGATTTAACTGCACTTAATCCACCTCAGCATAACATTTAGTAACATTTCTCATGTTCTGGTTGATTTAGCTTCACCTGAGCTCCACACATGCACAGCACACAGCAGTCACACAGCAGTAACAGCTATGAGGAATGTAGTTTTAAGTTAACAGAATCCGTGTTTTGGTGATCTGAAGAGAAAGAGCACATACTGTACACACACATACAGTCCTGACCTGTGCTGGTGTAGCGTCGGCCGTCCCTGTAGGCACACACAGACCCAGAGAACATAAACACAGCAGAGCGAGCGAGGTAACAGCCGGTCCCATTTTCTGCCTCCTAATAACTCTGCTTTAACTTCAGCAGCAAAACTCCCTCTGAGCTTCTCTCGCTCTCTCTCTCTCTCTCTCACTCTGTCTCTTTCTCTTTCACTGTCTGCCTCTGCCTTCTCTGTCTTTCCCTCGTGCTTCCCTCACAGATGTGATCCAGGATTCAGTGAGGCAGAAACATCAACAGGGATCTCCACATTAGAAATGTGAATGAGAGCTGCTGTACACCCCACCACACACACCACTCCACCTTCCCCTTCCCCTCGCCTCCTCTTTTAAAAAAAAAAAAAAACTCACACAGGAGCTGAAATATAAATCACATCCCAGCTCGTCTGCCTGCTGTCTGTTTGTTTGTACTCTAAACGTGTTCAGGAACGTCTCGCCTTTCTTGCCAAACAACAGGAAAGCTCTTTGTTTTTGCTCCCACCTCCCATTTCCACTCTTTGTGTGAACTCTGCAGTTTGACACAGGTCTCTGTCTCTTAGGAAAACAGGCTCGTCGTGAGCTTTGTGATGATGTATTTTTCAGATAACCCCGCCGTGCAACCATGTTTTTTTAATTAGCTTCAGAAAGGAGGAGAGGAACGCTTCATCCTTCAGTACATGGTTTACTTTGGACAGCATCTTCATTCTGGAAACCAGCAGTGTAAACAAAAAGTAATCCCAACACAAGATTCACTCACACTGTGGAGCTTTTATACGACAAACTAACAGATTTTAAATCATGTTGATGCTACTTTAATGTGTAATCAGGTGAATGGTGTCTCCAGGTATGATCATCGGCAAGTACGTAATGCTTTAAGTCACACACCACCAACTATTTCACTGATTTTGGTGAAAGTGGATCGTATTTTCATGGATTCTGTGATTTACAGAGTTTTCTGATGGACAGTGAAGTAAACTGTAGCTGCTGTTAGCTCAGTTTGTTAGCCGGTGATTTCGATTTCACGATTGACCCCGTTAACCGCCGGCCATCATCACCCAGATGCGTCTGTGGTTGTCGTAGTTACGACAGGTGTTGAAGCTGGACACCAAAGAGGAGTCAGGTATGTAATGTTAATGTAAAAAACATAAGTAAACAAAGAGGGCAGCTACAGATGCATTCAGCCGACGGTCGCAAGTTAACACTGACGCTCGTTAAACCAAAACACCAGGCTACCCGGAGCTGGTGTCGTGTCAGAACAGGAGCTGGGCAAGCAGGCAGTGTAACCAGGCTCAGCAGCATCTGTGGGCATCCGGCAAAAAAGTAATTCAGAAGGTTGAGAATGAATTATTTTAACCTCTTTACGTTGCAAACAGAAAAACACTGCAAGCCTTTACACACGAAGAAACGCACACACAAACACACACACAGGCCTTTTATTAATTTGGTTAAATCTGAGGCCTGCGTGCCAAACTTTTCTAGTGTAACTAAATGAATCAGTGTAAGAGAAATACGGCTGTGAAACTGTTCACAGGAAATGATGACATAAAAAGAGAAAGACCCTGCGTGTGTGTGTGTGGGTGTAACAGGAGGTATGCCAGTTAAAATGCCACAAGAATCCAGCAGAGTTTCCAGAGAAGCAACCGAGGCAGGCTTCTGCAATCTGGAGACTGGGAGGAGCTCCGGCAGCGGCTGGGACTGCGAGCGTTGTGAGGCTGGACAGATGTGTTTGAGTCTGCAGGAACGGCTGCACATGTTCCGGTACACGATTAGACTTTTTCCAGACGTCGGTTTGGATTCAAAGTAGTGACTGGAAAAAAATGTGTGACCCCCCGAAAAAAAGTGTTTATTCTTGTGTTGACCTTCGCGGTTGATTTCCCACTGCGATTAAATCAAGCCAAGCCAAGGCTGAAATGATTAGCCGATCAGCAGGAAATGAATAAGAAACTACTTTGATAGTTATTTTTAAACAGGATCCAGTTTCTGTAAAGTTCCAGTCTATTTTTGTCTTTTATGCTGTATTAAATTCAGTATATTTGAATTTTTAACTGTTCAACGAACAATTAAAAGCTATTTTTAAGCAAAAATGATCAAGTTCAAGTCTGTTTTTGTGTCCTATGTGATATTAAATTTAGTATTTTGGATAACTGAACAATAAAAAAAGCCATTCTAAGCAAAAATGGTCAAGTTCCAGTCTATTTTTGTGCCTTATGATACTGGATTCAGTTTTGAGGGGATTTTAAACTGTTAAACAAACAATAAAAACCCAATTTAAGCAAAATATTATCACATGAGACAGTCTGCTTTTGTCCCATGTGACATTAAATCCAGTATTTTGGGATTTTTTAACCATTAATCAGACAATGAAAACAATCTGAAGAGGTCACTTTGAGCTTTTAGGGAGTTACAGCGGGGATTTCCACATTTAATGAACCAAAGTATTTATCTAGAGGATAGTTGATATGTTGATAAGTTGCAGCCCTGAATCAACTCTTGCAATGATTGTACAGCTGTTTATTGATAGCTCAGCCTCAGCACTGCTGCCTATAAGACTGAAACGCAGGGCTGCATGTGTGTAATCATACTTTGCTCCCTCACCATCACATCAGTGCAAAAACATGTTGATGACTCAATCAAATTTCCACCTAACCCCAGACCTCTCAGCCCGGCACAATGCTCCCGTCTGGGACTCAACTAACCGTCACTATCAGATCAGTCAGCTTTGTTGTGTGTGGTTTTATTCCCAGTGTCTGAGGAGCAGGCTGCCTCATTAGTCTGCTACACGTACGGTAACACGCTGCGACACAATAACAGCCCTGTTTTCTGTTTCCACTGTTCAATGCCATGCAATGATTTTCATTCACCTGAACGTTTGTTGCGAAAATAGATGAGAGTGAACACAAAGCAGCCATTCAGCAGTGTGGAGGTGTTGGGTGGTGCTGCAGGGAGGTGGCTGCGCTGGACAGAGGTGCCTCAGTTCAGGGAGGGATGATGAACACAAACATACAGAGCTACAGACCAACACTGATAGATGATGTGTTTAGATTTTCATCTGTTTATGGCTTTTTTGCTCTGATGTCAAATCACCTCTGACCAAAGTTCCAAGTTTTTAGTGCCACACTGTAAAATATCGTTCAACTTTGCAGGATCTGGAGAGTACGGCTACTTTCATGTCTTCTGATGGACAGCAGAGTAAACTGCTGTGAACTGTAGCTGCTGTTAGCTGTGAGCTCAGAGCGACGGTAGTTTTTACCGCAGGAGTTTTGGACCACCGGGAAGAAGAGGAAGAGGAGGGGTGCAGGCGAATGCTAATGGGGAGCAGAGCCAGTGTCGTGCTAGAACAGGAGCTGAACAAACAAGTAATGTAACTTGACTCAGCAGCCATTGCTTGATGATTTTTTGCACTATGACACACTAAAATATCGATTTTCATGTAATGTTGCCTTTTTTGCTGAGTCACAGCAAATATATATATAGCTACCACGAGCACACAGCGGGCTTAGCATCCACTGGAAATAGGTTTATTAGGCTGAGGAGCATTGACCAATCATATCTGAGAGGGCTTTGGTTGCAACAGTCTGTTTGGAGAGCACGTCATGGAGCATGAATGGAGCCTGGTTGCTCAAACAAGCCATTAATCCTGTCACAATCCACTCCGGTCCCCTGCCTGCTTTTCCCTCTTACCTGCACCCAGTAACTTTCCACTCACCTGTCAGCCCCGCCTCCTCATCAGTCACCATGGTTTCTCCCGCCTCCCACACCTGCTCCTCATCAGTAATCAACCCTGTATTTAAGCACCAACCTCCAGACACTCATTGCCAGATTGTTCTTCGCGTCATGCCGGACTGATCTCCCGTTGCCGACCCTGCCTGCCTTTGGCCTGCTCGTCTGTCTCAGCCCCGGTAATCACCTCAGCTTTTTGTCCCCGACCACGAGTTCTGCCTCAGAGTTTCTGGTGTCTGTCTGCCTGTTTCCCCGGGCGGTCTGTCGCCCTGCTCCAGCTCGTTGCCACAGACTCTGAAACTGAACTCAGGACTTATTCCCTCTCTCTCACCTGCCATATTGCCTGCTGTGAGTTCCTGAATAAAGAACATCACAAAGTATCCCTTGCTGTTGTGCTGCATTTGGGTCCTACACAAGCCCGTTTCAAATCCTGCATAACTTTAAGCCTTAATATAATGTGAACAGGTGAGTTGTATATAAATTCACCCTCAGTACAGTTGTCATGAACGGGGAAACTAGCTATAGAGACCAAAACTGTTTTTTGTACCAGGCTGGAAACATGTTTATTTCTGCTGTCTAACATGGGGACTTATGGAGACTGACTCACTTCTGGAGCCAGCCTCAAGTGGACGTTTGAGGAACTGCAGTTTTTGGCACTTCTGCACATTGGTTTCATTTCTCAGCCACAGAAGTTGCCGCTTGGTATGAAGTTGCTAATCAGGTTGCAGAGGAAGTCTTGGCCTGGATATTCACTGGTTACAACAGCAGCATCGGCTGTTGCCCCCCCAGAGGCTAAAACATCCCAGATTCAAATTTTTAATTGCTGATTTTGATTTTTGAATTGATGATTGATTGACCATGAAACTCGCAGTGATCATCAGAGTTCAGATTAGTAGATCAAACCAGCCTTGTGTTGCCCTTCACAACATCCATTATGACTGAGAGACAGTCATGTTCTCCTTTCTTTAAATACACACTGTGGAGCGGCTGCTTTGTGCTCGAGGGAGACAGTGAAACGAGGTCTGGTGAATCTAAACTGGGCCGTTGTGTTGTTTAACCGAATAGCACAAAGTTTCCTCTGAGCGCCGGACATCCTTCCCTCCTTCCCTCCTCCTTTCCCAAGCAGCGTTTCGGATCTGGTAGAAATTAAAAGCTCGGAGGAATTGATGTCATGGAGCCGAGCGGGGAGGTCAAAAAGAATGCAAAACAACCTTTAACGTCAAACACGCAGAGGAGGCTGAATCTTTAAAGTGATGCTGCATTTTGTATCCATAACAAACACTCCTGTAGTGAGTGACCTCCTCCGTCCCTCCCCGGAGGAGAATGCAGGCTGTATTAACGTGGCCTTTATTAAATTTGGAAAGTATAATTTGTGGGTGTGTCGAGGGGAAAAAAAAAAGAAGCTTGGCAACACAAAGGAATGAGGTTTGTGTCCTCGGTTTGCACACAACAGAAGACACAAGTTTGACTTTTAATCATTTATTTCCTTCCAATCCGTGATCTCAAACTGCACGAGAGCAATAAACATGTAGAGCATAAGATACAATCAGCAGATAAATATAAAATTCAGTAAAATAGTACTCTAGTTGTGTAAACTGGATTTTAAATCTATGACACAAGTGGTACAAATCACTACATGCCTGCCCGTTTACCTAAAAACACAATGTCTTATTGAGTCTTATCGTCATTAGAAACGCACGCTAGCTCTGCTCAGCACTAGTTTGAGGTCAAAGGTGACAGCTAGGAGGAGGAGGAAGGGGTGAGGTGGTGGTGGTGGGTGAGGAAGTGTGGGCATGACGCTAAATCCAGACATCTGTAACAGGTCCATGAGTTTTTCCATGACTAAGTTCGAACACTTGCATGGATGTCCTTCTGAAAAACCAACTTCCCAATTCAACGAATGGAAAATACATTCTGTTATATCCCTGTGAAGTTATTCCATGATATTCCAGGAATTCCATAACCAGTGGGAACATTACGTGGACCAGAACTGCAGCACTGAGCACTACCTTAGCTCTAAAACTCTTAGACTTATAGGAATATATATATATATGTATGTATAGATAAGTATAAATAAAAGCACATCAGAGAGCAGAATCTTCCTAACAAAACATGAAAAATGACGGATGAGTGAAAATCGACATGCTCATGGCACAAAACATTTCCTCGCTTGCTAGATTAAGTGTCTAAAACTCGCACGTGAAGGCAGCCAAGTCGAGTCTAAGTCCGAGCCTAGCCTAACGCTAAAAACTATGCATTCACACCGCAAGCAACGTGATCGGCAGGTTACCAGAGTTAACGGAGATATTTGGCAGTCGCAGCCACATTTCCACGTGACGTTTGTTCTCATGAGCCGCCGCAAGTGTAACAGGCATTTAAAGGTCTCCCACTTCTTTATTAACTTTTATTTATACGACTACAGGAGGAGCAGCTGCAGCCACGTCGCGGGTTTGTATTTATATTAAGCCGTTTTATTGGGTGTTTCCTGCTTTAATTCGGTTTACGCCATGGTGAGAAAAAAACACTGTACCGTTATGAGAGGCTGCATGGCTGGACGCTCTGCCACAGCAGGTAAAAGCCCCATTTACACCTGGGAATGGTGTAACCTTTCAACTAAGCTGGTCGCAGTATGAGTTCACAGTCAGGGGAGAGCACACACTCATTGCATTTAGTTTGGCAACACATTAAAGAGATTCAACCCTAGCTGGAGAGGAGAGGAGAGGAGAGGAGAGGAGGGGAGAGGAGAGGAGAGGAGGGGGGCACACACCAGCACACAGGCGGTGAGATAATGTCTTAACAAGCCACAGGAGATAATTACGAGAAAATAAGGAGTAGTGTTTGTTAAATGTAGACGTGGATGTCTGTAGTCATGGCAGTGTGGTCCTTCTTCAGAGTGATGACGCGTATGATCCATTCAGAGCGGTGACTGCTTCCCCGGCTGTGGTTTACCAGTTGTCTAAGAAGTCGAATCCGGTCTTCAGGATGTTGCTGCTTGTGTTGAACTGCGGGGTGGGAGACAGAAAGACGCCGTTAAACGTGGTCAAAGCTGGAGACACAACGCAAGAGACGAAGAACAACTGCTACTCATGCCTGCTAACTTTCACTGAAGGTGACGCTGACTCTCTTTTAATCTAATCTCTCCCGGCGTCACTCATTGATCTCCCCCTCGTGCACTTGTCCTGTCGCTCAGTTTGGTTTGTTTAGGCTGGTGTGAAAACCGTGACTCAGACTTTAGTGCAGACTAAACAGTCGGACACAGGCTTGAGAGGCTGGTTTGGTTCGGTTCCAGTTGGAGTGCCGTGCGGTTTGTTTTGTGGTATGAAAGGAAAGCAGGCCGACCACAGGACTCGTGTGATTTTAGCAGGAATTCAGAGGCCTAACTACGATTAAATCCAAGCTAAAAAAATCTGTTTCAGCACTCACCTGGGCAAAGGTGGGGCTAGAGGGTGACGCTTCTTCCCCTCGGTCTTTCTCCACACTGATGGGGTTACTGGAGGGCTTGGACATGATGCTGGAGGAGAACACTTCGTCCACGGTGTTGCTGACCGACGGCAGGGTGCTCTGAGACCGCTCCCAGCCCGCGACCGACGAGGACACGCTGACAGGTGGGGGCGGGTTTGGCGAGATGGAGATGGATGCCGGCGTGGCGCTAACAGCGGCGGCGATCGGAGGGTTGGGAGCAGGAGGTTTGGGTGCTCGGTGCTTGGTGGACCTGTTAGGAGCTGGAGGGTGGGGGTCTGCTGCCTCAGGCTCCTTGGAGGTGACAGAAGTCTCCTGGAGGAAGATGATCATATTTACTGTTGGAGTCTTCAGTATAACTGACCCTGTTAATGTGACATTTTGGAGGACGGCGGAGGCTGCACAGCTTCAGCCTAGTTTCTATTTCAGGCTCGACAGGACAAGCAGCATGTGTCGGGGTGAACCAGATAAACAAACATTTTCCGCAGCTGTTACCTGAATTAAAAACGCCGCCGGCTCGTGAGAGACGCAGCATAGATTTCAGAGCTCACCTGTCGGAGGTAGGAGGGGAGGGGTTTCTCTCCTTTCTCCAGGGATTTGATCTGGCTCGGCGTTATGGACTGGAAGTCGGCTTGCTCTCCCTCCAGCCTGGACCGCTCAGCGCTGATCTTCCAGAAAGACGACTCTTCCTCTGGCCTCCTTCCCTCGCTGACAGACACCTTCACAATCACACAACAGCACAGTTTAATTTCTGCTACAAACTCCCAAGAATAAAACATTGTCCAACCCTGCCATGACTGATTGTATCCCTCTCTTATGTCCTCAGTCCGTTCTAACAGGTTATACGGATTAAAGCTGCAGCTTCCTCGTGATCATACCTTGGTCCCCGGTGTACTCTTGCCAAGCTGGTTGGAATGAGGAACCTTTGCAGCCTTCGAGTCCACCGCCGAGACCGAGACGCCCTGCTCTGCAGAGCCTGACGTCAAGCTGAAATCCAACTGGCTCTGAAAAGACGACGACAACAAAAACAGCTGCAGCTCAACTCTACATGCTGATTTCAGACAGAAAATGAACAGGTATTATGATAATGGACAGAAATAAACTCATTTACTAACTTGTAATTACAATACACATGTCCTGAAATGACAAGCGATCGCTGAAGTAAATTACCAAGCAAATACGCCAAACATTGTCTCGTTCTTAAAGGAGGAGAAAGTTTCAGTTTTCTATGCAACTGAAAACATAATTTGCTGGACACAAAATAAGCACTTTGAAAATGTCACAATGAGCTGTGGGAACCTGTGAGAGGCATTTCTATCTCTATATAAACAGTATTAATGACCGAATGAGGTAATAAACACATTATTAGATAATGAAATATGACATAAAAACTCATGTAAAGATCAGTGTGAATGTGTTTACCTTTGTTTCCCATGAGAAGGGAGCAGAGTGCTCATCTTGCCAGGTAATGTCCTGAACAGAAACACACAATGTGGTCACAGTTTAACACACATTAAACTATATTTAAGGAGATATTCACGTCATTAAAATATATGTCTTTAAAATACAATAATAAGAAGCAATACAGTCAACGTGTCTTCAAATAGGAGCTTAGCCTTTGGCCTGATTTGACATAATTGTGTTAGCTTACGTATCAGGCAGCCGGTGTTCTGGTTTAACGAGTGACCGTGTTATTTGGCGACCGTCAGCGGAATGTCTTTGGTTGCCATGGTTACGACAGACGTTGAAAACGATACAATGTTTTAAAAATATATATAAAAATGATTTGACAGCTGCGTATTCTCAACTGCCGTCGTAACTATGACAACCGCGCCTGCATTCCGCCGACGGTCGCCAGTTAACACGGTCGCTCGTTAAACCGGAACACCGGGTTGGACGCTCACCGACATATTTTAACGGCTACGTGGCTAGTTAGCAGCCACGACAACCACGACAGGCTGTTCGAACACGCACGAATCTACGAAACGGCCGTTAAAACGCGGTTCTGGTACCTCCTCCCCGAAGTGAACGATCTTCTGACCCGTCTGGACGAGCAGCTTCGGGTAGCAGACCACTTCTTCACGCTCGACTCTGTGCATAGCGTATCGGGCTCGGATGTGAGGGTCCATCATCCCGTTGTCGATGGCGCTGTCTTGTTCTTGCGGCGTCATCTTCTCCCAGGACGGGCCGTGCTTGGCTTTGATTTTCTCCCTCTCCTGCATTATTTTCCGCGCCATGGAGTTGATGGAGGAGAAGTACTCGAACTTCTTCTCCTCCATCCTGTGAGCGTCGAGCCCCGCCATGGTTGCGGCGGCCATCTTTAGCTCCCCGGCTGTTGTTGTTGTGAGGAGGGGAAAAGGAAGCCGGCTGCTCGGAGCTGCTCGGAGCTGCTCGGAGGACGGCGGCCGAGGGCGGGACGACGTCTGTCAGACACGGACATGATGGAAGACGACGACCGGTGGGTGTGTTAACGGCGCCATCTTGTGGTCTTCCCGCCACTGCACCACAGCTTGATGCTGATCAAAAAAAATAATATAATGTTAAGCAACAGACCTTTTTCACAGCGGCCATTTTGACATGAAATAGTAAGCGCAGTGTTTACAATCATACTGATTAAAGGGCAGTGTATAGGATTTAATACCATCTAGCAGTGTAGTTGCCGGTGTTGTTTCTCCTTCCTAGAATGAATGAGTAACTATAGTGGCTGTGAAATGTGTGAAACATGTGAAAGCCCCCATGTAGAGCCGGTGTTTAGTTTGTCTTTTCTGGGCTACCGTAGAAACATGGCGATTCAACATGGCGGACTCCATGGAAGAGGACCCACGGCATCCATAGTTAAAAACATAATGATACTTATTTTCCATTGATTACACGCTAATGAGAACACAGTTATGAATATTATATTCTGTAAATAGAGCTCTCTAAATCGCCCCTAAATCTTACAGACTGGACCTGTAACAGAACTAGTGGAAACACCTGAGTTGACTAATTCATGTCAAAATGACTACAGAGTTCAGATAATTATATAGAAATTAAAAAATAAATAGTTAAAAAAGCAAAGAAAAATAATAGACAAGATAAATAAATTATAATAGATTAAGATAGAAACTATGAATATGACACTACAACAACCAACTGTAATTGAAAGAGCTAAAAAGTGAAGTCCTATCATAATATCTCTTTATAAAGTTAATCTGTATGAATGAGTTTTATCTTTTTCCTTTTTGTATGTTACTAGCAGCTTTGGCTCAGTGATACCCGGAAACAGAACTCATGAATAAACATAGGTGTACCCTTTCTTATTAATTTATTTCCTGAATGAATTACAAACACAAGACACATACAGTCATATTAAAGTACAAAACATGAAAAAACAAATGATTTGTAATTGAAATATTTACAGCCAGGCCTTTAAATTTAACAATGTAGGAGAAACAGAAGAAGGTCGTAGTTCTAGTAAATGGCTTTCAGCCAATGCAAACTGATACAGAGGTTTTACGGTCAGGGCCCTCTGACATTTAGCTCATGTAGCTCACAGCAGAATGAATGAAAATATTCAGAGCTAGCTCATGTCACTTTAAGTACAAAACACAAAGCAAGAAACAAAATAAAACCACAAAACTCACTTTTGTTCTCAACAAAGTGTGCTTCACGGATATTTCACCGGATATTTCAGCATTTTAAAATATTAGAATCTTGATGACTTTTCTTGAATTTGCGTCATTTCCAGGAATTTTTAAGCATCACATAAATAAATAACTCTTAGTGTACACACGTGGGCTTAGATCTCATGAAGATTTAACCCCATTAGTCGCGTTTTACTTGGATCTATCTTCAGGCTGTGACTGAGCCTCTATTTCTTCATCAGACTGTCACCGTTTACACGTGGGTGGATGGCGATCGCGGAAGAGCTTACTGTTCTAGACTTTCGCTTGGACGAGCGAGAGCACAACAGGTAGAAAATCTCTACCACGTTGAGAAGAAGAGAGACGCAAGACACCACGAGCATGAAGATGATGAAGATGGTCTTCTCTGTGGGTCGAGACATGAAGCACTCGACGGTAAAGGGACAAGGTTCTCGGGAGCAGACGACCCTCGGGTCCATGACAAACCCGTACAGATAATACTGCCCCACGATGAAGCCTATCTCCAGAAGGATTCTGAAAAATATGGAGGTCATGTAGGTTCCCAGCAGGTTGCCTTTAAGCTCGACGTGGCCTTTTTCGTCTGAGTACTTGGGAACTTTGACGATCTCGCTTCTGGAGTGGGACTTCATGTATTCTCTCAGTTTGTTTTCTTTGTGGATAACATGGAGGACGTGTCCGAGGTAGATCAGAGTTGGCGTTGAGACCACGATAATCTGGAGGACCCAGAATCGTATGTGTGAGATTGGGAAGGCGTGGTCGTAGCAGACGTTCTTGCAACCAGGTTGTTTGGTGTTACAAACCATCTTCGACTGTTCATCGCCCCAAACCTGCAATATTCAGAGGATAAATTAATATCCTGATGTATTATAGAGTTATAAATAGATTATGTAGGTCCACTGGATGTCAAGCACGTAAAGCTACTGTCACCAAACAGAATCAGCTACTGTTCAGGAGCTGTGGACCTCCGTTATGGCCACCAGGCGGCGTTATTTCTCATTCCGTTTCAGTACGTTTTGTAGCATCTAACCTACAGTAAAGGATGAATCTCTGAAGTATGAACAAACAGAAGGAGACCTTATCTGCTCCGGCTCCGATGATCATGATCCTGAAGAGGAAAAGCACACTGAGCCAGACCTTCCCAACGACGGAGGAGTGGGACTGGACCTTATCCAGTAGAGAGGACAGAAAACCCCACTCTCCCATGGTTTCTGATCTGATGAGGGAAACAAAGCAAAGTAAATATTAGTTTACACATTTATTCATTAATTGTAAATCGTACATTCATGATTGCCCAAGAAGGATTGAGATATTCCAGGCATCCAAACTGTAGATGTAAAATATAACATCAGTGTTAACTACTGTAACTGTCTTACATAGCAACTATTCAATTAAGCAGAAATACACACTGTGAACTTTAGACTGTAGACTTTACAGTGAAAAACTGCCAAACCATGACAATTAAAGACTGTAAAATATGCCATGAATATGTCATATTTCATGACAAAAACCTTTATTTACTTGTATTTGTGTTGTAGTCGTGTGTGTAACTTGGGTGTGTAAATTGTTTTTTATATAATTTAAAAATCATTATTTATAATTTGTGGAAATTAATGAAAAGTCTAATAATTATTCACAGCATGTTATTTTTTTAACACACAGTACTGGGTGCTGTTTATGATTATTGCTTAACACAAATGGTAAAACATCATCGACAGCAGCAGAAAGTCTGTTGTTTTTCTGGTTAGAACACAATCACACGTTGTAAAAACCCCGTTATCTATCTATAGTGTTCAGAACATAAAGAACATCACTTACATAAAGAAGACTTTATCTCAAGTTATCGTACTGTGTGATGAGATAGGATGCAATGATAGGAGAGGAATTTACAGTTCTCAGGTGTTTCCACGAGCTGCTGCATCCATAAATATACATTTTTATAGGAAGAAATTATTCACTTTATGGTGAATCCTAACTACATTTCATGAGGTGAAAGTCAAAATAAACATAAATATGATCTATGTAAGTGATGCTGAACTTCAGGAAAATGTGTAAACACAGAGATAATAGACTTTTATCCTCATAGATGATGAAAAATGCACTCATACAACACTGTTAAAGTAAAAACACTCATAATAATAAATGCAGACATTCATCTTAATATACCTCTGTGGTTGAGATTTTCTTTTTCCAAAAACAAAATCACCTTTAAATATGAAATAAGTACATTTTATATATTGCACTGCACAAACATTTAAAATAAAATAAAGGACTTACCTTACGGTTCAAAAAGGCCTCGGGACAGACGAACAGAGCAGTCACCAAGTGTGCAGCTGAATGATAGAGAGCCCACAGCACTGAATCCAACCTGTTTAAAGTACCTTGAACTTTAGATTGGATGAAATTATGCAACACTGTGTGCTGTCACGTTGTCATGACATCTGATAAATCTCAAGTGGACAATTTTTGGCTGAGCATTGACAAGGTTGCGTGTTAATGATTGGCAGTACCATAAACCGGAATCTTATCTGCAGCTGTTTTATGTCGTATTTCATTAGAAACACTGTCGGAGATAAATCCAATACACAGCAACTAATGGAAAAACATGTATTTGATGAGGTTTTTCAGGTACACAGCGAGTGTTTTTGTGAAAGAAGGCGACTTAAAGACCTCAACAGACTAATGCAATAACTGTGCTGCAATGAACACTACGTGACTGAGGCTGCGTCAACGGAAAGTTTATCTTTGTTCAGGCTGAAGTCTTCACAAAGATGCTTTTGTTGTAGGGGTTTTGTATTGAACTGAAGTATGTTGAGCATGCCCTCGTGAAACTGCTTTTTTGGCAGTTTTTATGGATGGATTCGATCCGCTTAATATGTCACACTTTATATGAGTTCAGTCATTCATCATTCATCTGATGCAAATGTCCCCACCCTGATATAAACTCATCTAAATTAGTTATTTAATCAGCAGTGGTGACTAATATCTGTAAACCCATCAACCACTCCCTGTTCTGAAGATATAGCAAGCATGTGCTAATATAGAGTTCAAAGATTAATTGATGAGTCACTCATCGGACAATTAATTAACAATGTTTGATAATCGATTGATCATTTAAGTCATCCTCAAGCAAAACTTGGGAAAGAAATCGATGTTTTCAGCTTCTGAAATGTGAATATTTTCTCACTTTTCTGTGATTTTAAACTGTTTGTCTGTGTTTCGGGCTGTTGTTTGGATTCAAAAATGTCACCATGGGCTCATTTCATAGGCCAAACATTTCATAAATTAAGAATAGAACTAGTCAATAAATCGATAATTGAAATAATAAATCATGGAAGTGTTTTTTTATCCAACTTGAATCATTTATTAAAAAGAATACAGCATACAAAAATGTCTCTACCATATAGAGTAGAAAGAGACTCTTCACCACAATCATCATCAACAGCATCATCATCATCATTATTGAGCAAATCAATTATTTCAAGTCCTAGATAATGAACATGGCAATAACTTAAAGGACACATTCAATAACTGGGCAGAAATCCTGCTCACTCGTAGATTACCAAATAACATAAATACATTATCAATATTGCACGCTTTCCATTGTTAGATTTCCAGTTAAAGAATTCAAAATATACCCCCAGCAAGAGGGTAAGAATATCACTTAACTACACAATGCTAAAGCTTCATGTTCTGTCAAGATTTGTACACCACATTGTAAGAACTCTTCACTTCACAGTCTTTTTATCTGAACAAGGACCCGCGGGGGAGAACTCATTTAATGACCACTCAGTAGTCGTTTCTCCTCTTTGGCCCCATCCAGACTTCCACCGATGCTCTGGCTGGTCTCGAGCTCCATGTTCATCTTGTTCTGCTTGAGTGAATCCTCTGCGGTCGGCCATCTGTGAGACGACAGGCTGGCAGGGTTTTCAGCCGAGGTCATCTTATGAGTGCGAGCCTTGGACCCACATCTAACCCTGGTACAGATCAGGTAGAACACCTCAATGACGTTGAGGAACAGGGAGACGCAGGCCACCACCAGCATGAAGATGATAAAGATGGTCTTCTCTGTGGGTCGGGACATGTAGCACTCCACGGTGAAGGGGCAGGGCTTCTTAGAGCAGGGGAACATGGGGACCATGACGAAGCCGTACAGGTAGTACTGGCCCACGATGAAGGCGGCCTCGATGATGATCTTGAACATGAGCTGGGTCAGGTAGCTCCCCAGCAGATTCCCCTTGATCTTCACCTTCCCCTTCTCGTCTGTGTATTTAGGCTGCTTGCACACCTGGCTCCCACCGGGGCTTGACAGACGCTCCCTCAGCTTTGTCTCCTTGTGGATGATGTGCATGGCGTGGCCCAGATAGATCAGTGTTGGTGTGGAGACAAAGATAATCTGGAGGACCCAGAAGCGAATGTGCGAGATGGGGAAAGTCCAGTCGTAGCAGACGTTTTCGCAACCAGGTTGCTGAGTGTTGCAGGTGAAATCAGACTGCTCGTCGCCCCAGACGCTCTCAGCACCCGCACCCAAAACCATGATCCTGAACAAGAACAGGACGGTCATCCAGATCTTCCCGATGACCGTCGAGTGGGACTGGACCTGGTCCAGCAATTTTGACAGAAATCCCAAGTCTCCCATCTTTGTTTAGTTAAGTTACTGATCTGTAATAAAAAAGATACAAGAAGGAAATCTGATAAATTACAATCCATATTAACTGAAACATTAACCACAAGTTAGTATTCAATCAATATACTGTTGGAAGAAAGGCGCCCATTGTTTTTTTTAAAGATAAATCACGTTTCCTCTTCTTGAATCTGGCTTCTTGAGGAGTGAGCGGATCTCAGTGCCCTGTGAACCTCGAGCCAGTCGGTGAATATTTCCCTACGACAATCATTAATAAAAATTTGAACCATAGAACAGACCACTCAGTGATATTACATGGATGAGGCAGAGAAATAGTAGAGATAAAAATATGAAGGAAAAGAAAATGAGAAAAATAGAGTTTTTCAAAGGTAAATGCAACATTTAAAAGTTTATGTATAACACAGTATTTATACAATAAACATATTAAATCTGTGTCTTATGGACAAAACTGAAAGGTGAGACGCAAAAAAAATATTACTTTTACGTGAGAGAAGAAAGCAATGTCACTGACGTTCAAAAGTTGAATAACTTTCCTACAAATATATATAAAAAGAAAGAAAATACTCCACATTGCTAGTCAGTAGAGTGTTCTCTTCAAATAAAAACAGTCACTCATGAAATATATTTTCTAAATTTGTCAAATCGTTCGTTTTCTGCGGCAGAGAACAAGCAGAGGTTGTATCTTACCTGATGACCTGGTCAGAAAGGACTGTCTCTCACTGGGACGCTAACTCGCTAACTTAGAAGTTGGACCTTGGAGTTTTGCGGTGGGACTGATGAGGGATCACATTACGCAACACACATCTGGCTTTTAATGTCACGTTGTACCCGTCCAGCAGACGACGGCAGGAGAAAAAAAAAAAGTTGAAGAAAGACGAGTCCGAGTGTGTAATAATTGACAAGTGTTCAGTATCGTGATCTTTCTCTGTCAAACGGCCTTAAATGGTAGAAAATAGATGCATAAATAATGAAGTGTGTTATCAATAAAACAAGGTGGGTAACTACTGCTTATATTAAAGTAGTTTATGTGCAGATTTATAGATAGATTAAGATTTATAAATAGTTAAGTGGTGCCGTTCAAAGTTCAAATCTGTAGTTTGAGTTTTTCATTTTGTAAAAAATGGCAAAAATATTATTTATCTGTCCCAAGTTTGGGCCATTTAAATGAAGGACCAGTTTTATTTCTATTTTCTAGAGTATAAGTAATACCTAAAAAAAAAACATAAAGTAATAATTAAATAATTAAGCATACTGAAGATAAAGCTACAGCCAGTTATCTCAAGTTTGCAGGACGGTTGGTCTGACTCAGACTCCAGACGGCCACACACAGCGAAGAAATAGTCCAGCATACGCAGCAACTTGTTATATAACTCGTTAATTAGTGAACTTTAGAGTCAAGTCAACTTTATTTATGCAGCACATTTCATATGACAGGACACAATCTGCTTCAGACACACTGGAATCATTCAGTCAGCATATAATTTGATTTGTGTGTATTATACCAGATGTGGATCTTTATTAATAAAGGACTGAGGTTTGGACGGGGAAAACACATTAAAGGTGAGAAAATAAGCATGATGATTGAGCATTATGTCATCAGAGCTGCAGAGGCTCAGTGTGTTTGTTGGTTTACTGTGCAAACATGACGTGATAAGAAAGGACACATTTGGATCTGAACATGAGGTTTATTCAATCAAAACATTGCCCAAAAGTCATTACCGGAAAGTAGCAAAAACTAATCTATAAAATGGTGTGTGTGTGTGTGTGTGTGTGTGGACTACAGGAACACACGGTTTGTTGTGTTTGTATTATGTCACCAGAAAAGCCATTTTAAGCAACATTTTGCTTGTGACTGAGTCGTGTTTACAGAAGCTGCACGTACGCAGCCCCTCGCACAAACACAGGAACTCTGGATATTTGGACACGTACGACCTATCGCCGCCTCCGCGCTTCAGATGTGGACCTCCTCCATGTTGTTCTCAGGCTCGTTGACTCCACCCGTGACCCCGGTCACCCCTAACTTTCGTTCTTGGTGCTCCAGCTCCAGGTTGACGCAATTCTGGAACATCTCGTGACTTTTAAAACTTTTCTTGCCAACAGCGGCGGCGTCACCGGGGTCACGGTGTAGTCCTGCCTCCTCGCCATGCACTCCTTCGTAGCTTTCACGCACAGGTAGAACAGCTCGACCAAACTGAGGAAGAGGGAGACGAATGCCGCCACCAGCATGAACCAGATGATCACGGACTTTTCCGTAGGCCTGGACAGGAAGCAGTCCACCTTGTGAGGGCAGGGGAAGCGGGTGCAGACGTAGCGAGTCTCGAGGGTGAAGCCGTACAGAAAGTACTGACCCACGATGAACAAGACTTCCAGGATGATCTTGGCCACAAGATGGTAGACGTAACTGCGAAGGAGACGACCACGGATACTGATCTTGCCAGTGCTCTTGGTGTACTTGGGAACTTTGTAGGCCTTCCTGAGGAACAGATTGGTCTGGTCGTCCAACTCAGCCTGCTTCTTCATCCTCTCCTTCATCTTGTATTGGAAGAGCAAACAGAGTTAGACATTTATAATCTGAAAGAAGCAAGCTGGAGGGAGGCCGAGATGTAAAAAGTATATGGTAGAACTTGAACTCAAGTTCATGATCTTTTCCTAAACCAAACCAAGCTCCCACATCTAACAGCTAACAATGTAATTATAGCTAACGTGTTAGCAAGCAGTTACATGTGTTTAAATACAACGGTGCTCTGCTTCAGTCCACATAAAGAGTCCAACAATAATCCAGATTGGTCTCCATTAATCCTGTGAATGATATCTGTCTTTAGCAGGATCCAAACAGTGAATATATACAATCAAATTAGTAGTAAACAGTGTCTATGGGTTTGGTGCTATGAGTGGCTTTACACTTTTTTAGATAAGATAAGGCCTTATTGATCCGGAGAGGGAACATTCAGATGTTGCATCAGCACATAAAAACAAGCTACACACAGAACAATACAGTGATGAGTTACGACAGGTGTGGCATGTCTGACACATCAAGACTTTACCACCGTCAGTGCTACACCCACTGCGGTGACTCACCTTCTTCTCGGCGTGGATCACATGAAGGACGTGACCGAGGTAGAGCAGCTTCGGAGTGGCTACGGCGATGATCTGAAGGAACCAGAAGCGGACGTGAGAGATGGGGAAGGCCAGGTCGTAGCAGACGTTCTCACAGCCGGGCTGCTGAGTGTTGCAGACAAAGTCGGATTGCTCATCGCCCCAAACCTAGAAAGACACGTTGACAAACCAGTTTGTCTTCAGTCTTGTGTGTCTTTCATATAAGTGCACATGGAGGTTCTCGCTTGCAGCAATAAATAAAGACGGATTGTGTCTGAGCACTTGATTGCAAGTCGAATTGATTGATTTCTTCGTTTTAAGCACAATAATAGCAATCTCTACTGTCCTGCACCTCAAAATGATCATAGAAATGCTCAAGTGCTGGCATTTCTGGATTTTACAGCAACATTTATACCATAAATGTATTCTCTGTGATTTACAGAGTTTCCTGATGGACAGTGAAGTAAACTGCTGCCAGCTGTAGCTGCCGTTAGCTCATGTTAGCTCAGTTTGTTAGCCGGGCTGCCCAATCTTGTACCACCAAGTTTTGGACCACCAAGAAGGAACAGAACCTGGATGGATCTCCACGGAGGACGCAAAGAAGAGTTCCAGCTATTATACCGCCCCCGACCTCCCTGCATATGTTGAATATGTGAGCAGACCTTATCAGCGCCGGTGCGTAGAACCAGGATGCGGAAGACAAACAGCACGGTGAGCCAGACCTTCCCGATGACTGTGGAGTGGCTCTGCACTTTATCCAGCAGGCGACCCAGCAGATCCCATTCGCCCATTTCAGGCTCCAGTTATCCGGCTTCCTGTGCGAGGAGATGAATACGAGAATGATCAGTTATGAGTCTAATACAGTAATCTCTGAAGGTACACTCTTAATAAGAGAATTATTTAATAATAGAATTATAACCTGGCTTTATCAAGGCCATTTGTCATTTTGGTGTTCTAGAGAAGGCGATACAGAGATCGTTGGAGGTGTAAAAGTCAAAACAGAACGTCTCTCTCACAAGGCCAGACCTTTTATCATGGCTCCTAGTCTGCTTATAGAAGCCACAGCTGCTGATTTGAAGACTCCAAAACATACTTATCTGCTGGAAACCAAGACCTTAACCTTGGTTAATACCAACCAGTGCAGCGATCTCAACCACTCTTGTACAAATAGAGACTGACATGCCAGAGAAGATAAGGCTGCTAAATTTATGATGCAGTGCAAGGATTCAAAATGTTCCATTTGTAAGGGTTCGTTTAAAATAATGAATTAGTAAAATCCTCGTTTGTTTCATGAGGTTTTTCTGCCTTCATGTTGAGTTGTTTTTTTCTTTTTTTAGATTAAGAATAATGATTTAAAAAGTCAATTTTCTACACGATCACAGGTTTGAGCACTAGTAGCTGTTAGAAAGTTTTATTTTATAGAAGTCATGTGAATATAGTCACATTTTTTATTTCTTATTTTTGTAAAAATCCACGACAGAGTTCCACTTTCTACTTACAAATGTAGATATAAAATGTAAATATTTTGCATAGCAGGTTATTGTATATGTCAACATATTCTAAAATAAATCAATCCACATACAGGATGGTATCAGTTAAGGAAAAATCAGAGTAAATGGATCATTCATTTCAAATGGACTTACCGACTAAACAAACCCACGGAGACAAAAGGTGGATGAGGAGAGCGACGTCTCAGGAGGACGACGGAGACAGAAAGTGAAGAAGAATCTGTCCTTTCATTGTTTCTTTGGCGTCTTATCTGCAAGGACACCTCGAAAAAAAATCCTCGTTTTACTTCTTGTATTTTTTTTTTCTGTGGCTTAACGGGACAGAAAGACGAGGGTGACGTGCAGTGACATGAACTGTGCTGAACCAAGCCATCGTTTCATGTCTTATACGCACAGGTGACAAATTAAAGGGAAAAACTGAATGTTACAGTGATGTTGTGCACCTCACCACCATTAAAACACTAAGTGATGGCTTAAAAAGTCGATCTTGACCTTGGAAACTCTTTCATCAAACAGCTTTATTTGCTAGAATTTCTGGGGCTTTTAACATTTCCTACTACTTCCTGTTATTCATTTGAATGTGACTTTAATTTTTCACAAATTTATGCTGTCAAATCAAAAAACTACAGTCCCGAGGATGTTTGAAAGGCTTTCAAGCAGCATCCTGTTTCTGTTACGTTACTTAACCGTTGAGCCCTTTAATTTATTTTCTCTTTCTCAACAGCTATTCTGCATAAAAAGTTATTAATTTATTCTATTGTTTTTCTTATTGTGTGTTCTTGATTTCTTCAGCTACATTATTTGCAGGATCAGGAGTTACATAAATGTGTTACAAACTTTCTAATGAAGAAACAAAATGACTTCACAACTTTAAATATTCCCACACTTGACACAATATGTGTTTTAATCCAGCCCAGGTTTGCTCTGCGCCGTGTGCACCTCACGTGTGTTCAAACAGTCTCTGACCTGGCTGATGTGAGGGGGGTCACAGGGTAAACTGTGGCAGCCGGTGTGTCGTCTGTTGGTGGATGTAAATGATTTACACCATGCTGACGTTTTAAGAGAAAAAACAGAATGTTTGTGGCCTTCAGCATGAAGATCGGTCAACATTTAAAACACACACAAACACTGGAAACCGAACAAGTAATCTACACACACTTCTGCATTAATTAAGATAGACAGAGGGGCGACAAACTAAAGGAAAAACCAACGTAAAGTGCCTGAATAAGGTGACCGTTCCCTCTGTGAGGTCAAGCAGACTCAGGTCTCCTCACTGTGGTCAGGGTCCAACGCTCAGGCCTTACCGTGGCCCACTTGTGGATAATATGCTGAAGGTTGACTCATGTGACAAGATTACTAGTTTCCACATCTATGCAGACCGGCGCTGACAGCCACAGCAACCTTATATTCATTAAAATAAGACAGGACAGTGTGTGGTTGGAGAAATGTGAGTTTTATTGGTGTAGTTTTGTGCTATGATGACACACTACAAATGTTTAAATACTGTACTGTAAGTTAAAGCAACCACTCAACACAATATGTCTCCATCTGCTCACTTTCAAATATAAATACTTCTTTCTACATACACATCCTAAATGTAGCTCTCTCTTCACACTCACTGCCGGAGCTGCTTGAACTCTTGCACACACACCCACATCCACCTGAAAATATCGCTCACCATTCGCCACCTCACGCTTATGTGCTGAAAACGCCGCGTACTGGCACATCTTGGACCAAGAGGACTAAACTAAAGGCACGCTGCAACAATACGCTCAGGCGTATGCTCGCTTTGGTCACAATGTAGAGTTTGTTTTCTTAGATTTGGAATGAGTTATTGCGAAATTACACGTCGTTCAGTGACGCACGATGCAGCTCTCGCCCAGAATCATTCTTTTTTATGATATCTGTCTGTCTCCGTAACATCTGATCACGTTGGGTTTGGTTGTAGGTGTGAGTGCCATTTTTAGTGAACCATTAAAAGTTTAACGGCTAACTTTACAGTTTGTTTATTGAATTCCTGATTTTTTTATGTGGCTGCGACTTCTTTTAAATACGTAGAAAAATAAATAAATTCTACATTCAGTTTTATCTTTAATGAACCAGGACTTTATGGCCCATCTTATCCAGTAGTTCAAACTTATCCGAGTTATGGTAATCAACACGTTTGTACTCGAGCTCCAAACACAGTTTCCAACCTCATGTCTGGCCGCCATCAGGACATGTATCATGACTGGTTACTACAGTTAGCTCAGGATGTCACAGATGAAAGCACAGTAACACAGCAATAATATATGTTCATTAATTTCACTGCAGATTACCAAGTCAAATCATAACTACCGACTTCAACAGAGCCTTTAGAGTTTTTAAGCTAATGACAGATGGAATTAAACTCCAGTAACAAGAAGATCCAGTAACTGGGTCAATGGAGGAGTGAGCGCTTAGCTCAAACTGACGAACACGCGCGATCCAAGAACCCAAATCCACTCTGGGATGCACCTCATCAGTCCGTACTGTGGAGACAGAAAACACAGCAGAGAGAATCATATTTCATGTTTCAGACTCGCATCAGCGGCAAACTGACATCGCGACTCGTCGTGTGCTGACCTGCAGCGTGTGAGGCCAGTAGCCGGTGGTCCTGTTGGAGACGCCCAGGGTGGAGATGGCGTGGCGAGCGTAGACCTCTGGCTTTGGTGCAAACCAGCCCTGTCTGGATGACAGCTGCTGCCCACTTGAAGCTATCTATCATGCAAAGACATAAAGTGTACATCACGACACGCACGCAAGAAATCTGTTCCCTGATCTTCATTTTCAGCTCCTTCACTTGTGTTTTTACACAATATATGCCACCTTCATGAAGGTTGAACTGCATCAGAGAGTTGTCGATTCGACTGTATTTGTTGTATTTTGTGGTGCTGTTGAACTGATTTAGGCAGAGAGGTGTTTCTATTATTTTGTCCAAGAGGGGCAGGCTCTAAATGAGCATTTGATGGTTCAGGTTCAGCCTCAGTGCAGAGCTCTAGTTTGTTTACGGTCATATACCTGGAAAGGAATCAGACTTTGGACAAAGATCCCTCTGCCGCTGTATTCAAGGTGAAGAGCTCTTGAGAAATGATCCAGGTAGCCCTGAAATATCAGGAGAAGGAAAGACAGTTATTGTCAGGACAAAAAAAGTGAGTGTGTGTTCATGTTTTTATTTGCTTGTGGGTGTGTTACCCCTAAAACGTCTGGAGTCAGTAAGAGCTACACATGGTGGAGATATTGGTGTGTGTTGTGTGCGCTGGAGGCGGATATCTGCAGTGTTTGGTCTCACAGTGGAGGCGGTGAGTGTCACTCTTCCGGGCATCGGTCTGCAGCAAGCGCCCGACGATATGTTGACCACAGCTCCTCTGCTGCGCTCCACCATCCCCGGCAGCACCAACCGAGCCATCAGAGTGGCGACCGCGACGTTCTTATTCACCACATCCAGCAGGCTCTGCTCGGGCATTTCAATCAGGCTCTGAGGGGAAGCCAAAGACTCGTCCAAGCAGTTCACCAGGAAGCCGATATCTTTACCCCTCATGGCTTCTTTGATGGCCTTGCTGGCCGCCTGGTCCAGAGCGAAGTCGGCTAGGATGACGATGGTTTCCACTCCGTAACTCTGGGAGAGCGATGCGGCGGTGTCTCGGACAGAGGTGTGGTCCCGAGTGACGAAGATGATGCTGATGCCGTGCCTGGCCAGCTCCTCTGCGTAGGCTTTGGCTACGGGCTCTGATGCACCTGACAGGAGGGAGGACAGTGGACAGATGAGGATGGGCTAACTGAGAGCTGCATGAACGCCTCCAAACATTTATTACTGAAATAATGAGCTGCTTAGTTGAGTTATAATACATTTAACAAGAGCAATTCATCAGGGACGAATGCCAAACATTTCCTGGCTCCTGTAAAATGTTAGAAAACAACTGGCTTCTTATGTGTGGCCTCAAAGAACAGTGACATCAAACAGATCAACATGCAGGCGGATGACAGCAGCTGAAGTCGGTGTGGCCCAAAATAAAACCCCTGGAGCTGCCTCTGACACACAGATCTACAGCCTGTCTGGAGCTCCTGCTGTGTTCATCCTTACCATAGACGACAGCCCAGTCACCAAATCTCTGGCTCAGCCTCTTACTCGGGATCATTCTTGGCAGGAAATGCACCCTGACCAACGTGCAGCAGTCCCTGAGCAGGATTACCGCCCTGCTGGCCGTGTACAGAGCACCGACCACGGCCAGAGTCTCAAAGTAGAAACTGCACGACCGAGAAATTTCTCTGTACAGCAGCTGGAAGCTGTCAACCGCCGCCATAGTCCACACCGGTGATGCTGCTGACGCTAGCCCGCTAACTAAGGCTTGTTTAGCAGATTTAACGCTGTTGTTTTATAAAGGTGACGTTCAGCAGTGAGTCAGACGCGTGAATGAAACATGTCGACGTTCCTACATAGCATATTTCTGGTAGATTTAGCGGGTTTTCGGGCGTTTCAGCAGGCGGAGATGTCTCCTGGTAGCACAGCAGCAGCAGCAGCAGCACCCGGCACACACGGAACAAAACATTGAGTCACGTGACGGGTGCTTTCAGTGGTGCTGCGTTCAGGAGCCTCGAGAAAATCTGTTAGGAACGTGTTCAACGTTGCGAGTAATGTTTTATAGCGGTATTTACGGTAGTTTTGGTAGATGTTTGTTCGTGACTTATAACAGACGCCATTTATGGACTTTTTGTGTTATGTTAAACTTTAATTATCTATATATTTCGCGTGACAGCCATATTTCCGATGTTCGTGAAGGCGGCACGTAGCTTCTCCCCGCATCCCACAATGCAGCGTAGCTCGCGCTTTAGCGGCCGTTACCATAGAGACGCAACAGCAGCCGCTAGCTGTAACTGCTACTAAAAATGTTACCTGGATAACAAAAAAGAGGCTTTTATGAGTCAACAAATAAGGTGACTGGTTTCAAATGTACCGGGTACGATGTCCTGTGAAGCCGGGAGGTTGTTGGTGTTCGCCCGGCTGCGTTTTTTTAGTTAAAATTAGCCAGTCTTTGCCTTTAGCTTAGCTGTGTTATGGTGCGTTTAGCAGCGCCGAGCTAACAGGAGAGAAGCTGGTTTAAAAACGTCAATATGAAGCAGCCAGTTTGAGTTACAGTACAGACAAACTAACTGCAGCTGTCAGGTGTTTATGTGTTTATTTTAGGGGGGGAACAGCTATGACTGTTCCTCGTGATATACCTTATTTTCCCCATGTAAACAAAAGGGTTCTCACAGGTGCTGTTGATAGACACATACCAAAACATTAAAAAAAACATCTGTGCATCTCACGCCGCCAACATAGAAACTTATCTCCTGATATGTTTTGATGTGTGAAGTCTGATTTTATACACTTTTATCTTTCTTTTCTACGTGTAAAAAGAAATGATCAATGTTAAAAATGCTCCTCCCTGAACCTAAGTTATCCTTCAAACCCTGCGTGGCACTACACAGATCACCATCATGCATTTGCACTGTTTCTGTCCCGTCTTTGCAGCTGCAGAGATGTCTCAGTTGTCGGCTGAAGACGAGGCGGAGTTGCAGTCTCTGCTCAAGCAGCTTCTGAGAAGCATCAACGACAGGATCTCTGGAGCTCCGTCCACCGAATGTGCCGAAGAGATCCTCCTTCACCTGGAGGAGACCGACAAGAACTTCCACAAGTAAGTCAGAGATATTGAGATTCTGTGGCTGTAGCGATATAAGACTTACTCCCGGATAGTGGATCCAACCGGTGACAACCGTCTTCGTTGTCAAACAGATTTTATTCTACTGTTGCTCTTTTTGCAGTTATGAGTTTGTGAAGTACCTCCGTCAGTACGTGGAGAGTTCACTGGGGACTGTGGTGGAAGAAGAGACCAAGAACCTGACCAGAGGAGATGGACAACATGCAATAGGCTCAGGTCACGACACCTTGATCCACGCTGTCACCCGAAGGACCCGAGATTCATCTGAGTGAGTGCAGCTCAGATGAAAACAATGATGGAAATGTGACGTTACACTGATGTGCTTCTTTGTGCGGCAGGTACCAACAGATGATGCAGACCCTGAAAAACACCATGATCATGGTGGTGGAGTCTTTAATCAACAAATTCGAGGAGGACCAGATGAGGAAGGAGGAGATGCATCGAGAGAAGCAGCACAGTCAGTCCAACAGCCAGTACACCGACAACTGCTCTGACAGCGACTCCTCCTTCAACCAGGTCAGAGACAGCAGACGCACTCTGACGGCAATAAACGGCCACACTTTATTAATTTATTGGTTTTATTTTTAGATTATTGTTGGTGACGGCAATAAAGTGCCAAGATTGTGTCTCAGCTCTAATCTCTGCCTGGCACTGACGTTTCTTTCCATGGTAGAATAAATGTAGATCCACACAGTGACCCATGAAATATCTGGCACTGTGCCATCAGACAATGAGTGCTCTTTTGTTTGGTTCGTTTTATGATGGTTCATAATATTCTTTGTTTTTTTTCCTTTGCAGAGTTATGCATTCATCAGACAAGAGCAGCTGCAAGCTTTGGCTGAAAAACTCGACTCCAGCAGACCTAAAGAGGTAGCAAAGCTCACTGTACATTACATTACATCTTTATATACAAAGAAGTGGAGAGCTTCAGCCTGAATATCAAACTGACATCTAGTTTTACTTAACTCACAACAACAAGCTGTGCAGCTGTGTCGATGTTATCCATGTTTTATGTTTGGGAATCAGTGTCAAAGATGTTAATGTGATTATCAGTGAAGGTTAAAGTGATGTAACTATGCGTGTAGGTGCGTTGGGAAGCTCTTCAGGCGCTCTGCTGTGCACCTCCGTCCGACGTGCTGAGCTGTGAGAGCTGGAGCAGCCTGCGCAGGAACCTCTGCGCCGCTCTGACCGACCCCGACCTCAGCGTGAGTCCTGCAGCCTCGGCTACAAATTCACAAATGAATCAGTGATGATGATGATCATCAGTTTTCTGAACACTTTTAGGGCTTGTGATTAATGGTAACAAGCATGAATGTCTCCAATCCAGCACACCTTCAGGATTTGTAGCTAATGATTGAGAGCTAATTTATATCTTTAATTTCCTCTCTTAATATTTTAATTTGACATTTAGGAATCATTGATTATATATGATTGAGTGTGTGTGTGTGTGCTGATAACTCATCCCTCTCCATCTCTGCTCCATCAGGATAATGTCCTGCAGTTCTTTGCTAAAAGCTTCTCCTCTTCTCCGCTGAACGTGACACGAGAGATCTACACCAGCTTGGGTAAGATATTCTGAACGACGGGGCCACTTACAGCTATTAACAAAGGTCATCAGATATCCGCCTCTCAGCTTTCTGGAGGTGAAGCCACAGACCTCACTGGACTTAACAGGCCTCAGTGTGGACAGTTTTCATTGGGACTATCAATATTATCTCACATATAATCCATTAATATGTTTATTTTGTCTGTTGATGTGCAGCTAAAAGCGTGGAGTCAAGTTTTCTGTCTCACAAACTGAGCTTTCCGAGCGGCTCAGCTGCCGTCGACATCAACAGACCTGAGATCAGTCGACTTCTCAAACAGGTACAGCGTCTTTTGTCTTACAGTACTTATCGTGCGTCACCAAACAAACACTTTACAGCTTCCTCTCTCTCCGTTTGTCCTCTCAGATTCGGTTGATGAACGACTTTCAGAAGGAGGTGACAACCTTTTGGATCCGCCACCCTGAGAAGTGAGTTTCCTCAGAATGGACGCGGAAAAAAGTTACTTAATACCAGGAAGATGTCGTACACTGTAATTTAGAGCAACATGGGATTTAGCGCACATAGCTGACATACAACGTCTGGTTTGCTTTCAATACACTTGCTTAGATGTTCTTCCTCTCTTGCTTCAGGTATATGGAGGAAGTGATAGAGAGCACCTTCTCCTTGCTGTCCTTCCATCATGAACATGGCCCGGCCTCATCAGGGTCAGAGAAATCCCTGGAACCCATCCACCTCCTGGCCTTACTGGATATTAAAGCTACCTGGTTTAAAAAGTGGATGGTGTGTACCCTGTGTGTGTTGCTTGATACTGTCTCTGTCTTTTTCCCTCCTGTTCATATTGTCTCATATATTCTACTGTCTTCTCTCTACCTTGATCTGTGGACTGCTCCCTCTCTCAGCATGGATACTACAGCAGGACTGTGGTTCTCAGACTCCTGGAGAGAAAATACAAGTCTCTGGTGAGTGATTCACTCAGTAATCAATATCTCTTTTCGCTAGCTCCCTTTGTACTTCTGAGAAGTCTGCCACTATAAAGAAACAAGCAGCCAAACGAGCATGAAAAGTCTCACAATCCCTCACAGGCACCAGAAACCACTGCACTGTTGAGCGCCTTCAAGACAGACAGACAAAACTCTGCACGAACCAGGGAGAAGTGGGAATCTGGAACAAACTCTCCCCTTGCAGGCCTGTAGATGTATAAATTCAGCCCCCTTTGAGTCAGATGATGACCTATTTCCACATGAGTTCAGCCTCAGAAAGAAGCTGAATTTTCTCCTCTAGTTTCTGCCTTTCCAAGATGTATGTATTTGAAATAAAAACCGGTGTTAGAGAAGGGTAGATTATCCAAAAGATCAGCTGCATTTAGCTTGTGCCTTCAAATATCAGTTGTTTTAATTATTGATTAATCTGTCGATGAGTTTGTCGAGTAACTGTTTAGTTGTTTGGTCCATGAAATGGTGAAGGATGTTGAGCGCAGCTTCCCAAAGCCTGTGACATCCTCAAATGTTTTGTCTTATTCCAGATATTCACTAATCTTAATGTTTCACTCGGCTCCACTGTGAACAGTCCAACATTTCATCCGGTCCATTTCATTGATCATCGTTAAAAGTTTGTTTACAGTTCATCAGCTTTCTTCAATGAAGTCATTCACTCGCTGACGGTTTTCTTTGTCCACTCCACCAGTAGACCAGGAGAATCAGCTGATGATTGCACAATGCGCTCTGTCCGGTCCATCCTAATTTAGATCGTTATGGATCAAACACGTTCCAGACAGTGCTTGGACTGGATCATCCGTCTTCCAACGGGTCGCCGTCTTGGCCTTTGTCTTTCCCTTTTTCCATGGTTGCAGGACTCTACTTCTGACTCACATGTTAGAAACTGTGGGACTGTTGAGTTCAATGCAGTTGGAAATTTCACTACCAGATAGAGTCCGATCTTACACAGTGCACCTTTAAACACAAAAAATAGAAACCTTAGAGAAACTGAAGCTGAAAGATTCTTTCAGGACATTTTCTTCTTGAAATCTTTCTCAAAAATTCTGAGTTGATGATCAAAATAGTTGCAGCTCACCTTCATTGTTTTGTGTGTTTGTGGGATGTGTAGTTCACACGGCTCTCTTTGAGTGTTGCTATGACATTTAAGTATTGATTGTTTAATCCTTCACATCCCTCTCACCTCTTTGCTGTGACTTTGGAGGATTACTGTGGAGTCGACCATGCAACTTTCTCTAAAGTAAATGTCAATAACTCCTCAGAACCACTGTAAGCCTGAGCCGCTCTCGCATCGCAGTGCATTGACGCTCTCTGAAACGCTCGGTTTCAGATTGAAGCTTGTCAGATTGTTCTTGTCCTAAAACTCTCGATTACAAGGTTCAATGGGAGGAGGAGGAGGAGTAGGAGGCTGCATTGACATTCTGAGTGCATCCTGCAGTCAGAGGAGATTAATAGCTGTCATTTCATTCAGTCAGTCAGAAGTTTGCAGAAATCACAATAACACGCATTGTTTGAATCTCATTCTTCAGATTATAGCAGCCCTTCAGCAGTGTGTCCATTACAGCGAGTCCTGTGAACGTCTCACAAATGAGACGCCTGATCCCGGGTCAGCGGAGCAGCAGAACTCTGGTAAGTAAAGCTGTCCATAAACACATGATTTCCTCGACAGATTTATGTATCCTCTCAGGCACATCCGAATCTTTACTCTGAGCCTCGCTCCGTGTGGTAAACATCAGCACATTTGCCGTAATGCTGATTTAATGTGTCCCGTGAAACAAACCAAAAAAATATAATAATACACCCAGGCTTGAACTACCGTGAAAGCCTAATGAGAAAGTAATGCTTCATTTGAAGCCTGTGGGTGTTAAATGTATTTGCACCTAGACTCTGCAGCCATCATTTATCCAGTTTCCTTAATGTGCACATGCTGTTCCCGCTGCCATTAAAACAGAGCAGTGCAGAGGAAAACAACAGAACGGAGAGACAAGAGAGAGTCAGGGGATAAAACTGTTGAAACACTGAAGGCTGAAAAATGAACGCTCAGTGAAGGACGTGGCAAAATGATCGAGATAAAACAGAAAAGACAGAGCCACGTGTTCCAATATAATAATGAACCTAGGGAACAATCTAACAAACCCTGTACAGGGCTTAGGAGTGCAAGAAAAGACAGGAAGATTCAGGGCTGGGTTCGGTTAGTTAGTCCTATTTCGGACTTAATTCCTGGTCAGCAAAATTCCTGGATCACTAAAGTACGAAGGCAAACTAATCTCTGTTTTTCATGCATTTACAACCATTGTAGTTTTTCCCCTCACACTTGGAACAAGTCAAGTCATACACTGCTAAATGCCACTAAATCCTACACCGGACCTTTAATGCTATGGAGCAATGCTTTTACTAGTTGAGGCTCAGTGTGGTTTGTACCACTTACACGAGCTCTGCAGTGGAGGTTCCTGCTGGTTTCACACTATTCCACTGATCAGCAGTTGATCGCCTCTTGGTCCTGTCAGCTTTGTAAACATTTCATGAGGGAGGAAATGCAGTCAGCAGATATTTAAGATCTCCAGCATACATAAATATGTTTTGGTGCCTTTAATAAGGTTTCATAACATTTGGATTTACACTGTTCTGCTGCTGCGCCCCAAGGTCAAGAATGAACCTCCATGCCTGAAGAAGAGGAGTGTCCACTCATGTGGAGTGGTGAAGTGATAAATCATCAGCAATGATATGTTCCCTAAATTCAGTATAAGTTACTACAGTTCACTTAATTCACTCTAAGATGTGTTGTTATGACGACGAGAGTCCGAGTCCAGCGTCACTTCTTCTGCTTGTGTTTGTCAAAACCTGGACCCCTCGGCTCGGTCCTGTGTGTTTATGGTAAAAGGCTACACGTCGTCTCTCCGGCACATTTTATTGTGAAAATTCAATAAGTGAGAGCGAATGCGGAGGGAGATGGGCCGTAAGGGAATGTCAGTGTCAGCGTGTTATCTCCTATAAGCCAGCTGGCTCTTCGAGGCTGAGCATTTTGACCTTGTCTCGGATGAGTGGAGATACGCCGACTCTCCCCGTCACTGATACAGTCCTCATACAAGGAGGAGAGTTCTTTTCTTTTTTGATTCTCTGCACCCCGGAGACGCTCCACGGTTGGCACATTTGCATTCGTCTGTCTCGTTCTGTTACAGAAGCTTCAGATATGAAACTGTCCGTCCACCACGGCATCACAACAAGGGCGTTCATCGTGGTTTTATGAACAGTAGTCCATATTAGTTCAATTTTAAGATTCAGTCTTTACAAATACTAATCACTAATTCACCTTTTTTCTGCCTGCAAGTTATTTTCAATCTATATTTTACACTATGAGTTAGCCATTGGATAACCTTCCTCCCTCTGTTTTTTCTTCCTTTTGCTCCTTCCAGCTTCTTTTATTAATCTTAATTTTGATTGATCTGTGTTTCAGGTTCAGCCCAGAGGAGTGTTTATACAGGGAAAGAGCTTGAATATGCCTTATTTGTCCACTCGCTGTGTGTCCTGGGGAAAGTGCTCATCTACACCAATGGGAGAAAGCTGTTTCCCATCAAAGTGAGGAAGCGCAAAGGTACAATCCCAGAACGCTCGAAGCAGTTTGAAGTTTGACTAGTGTTTCTGATGAGACGATATAACTCATATCTGTCTGCTAAATGTGAAGCTGCATTCAGCAGGAAGAGTCCGATGAAGAGAACGTTACTCTCGTGTCTGCGGTACAGCGGTATTGTTCACCTCAGATAACTCGTATACTGTATATTGTCCATTGTCGCAGCTGCAGGACTCAAACATGTGATTTAAATGACTCAGAGTTAAAGGGGAAAACTTGATGATTGTAGTTTATTGCCCCTGTGTGAACCATCTTTTCTTACTTAGTGATTTAACAACAAAATAATCTTTACAGCAGATAGAGTCAGACGCAGGAATGTGTCTGATCAGCTCAGACGCGGCACCACGCCCCTGAGTTCTCTTTAATCACTGATAAAGTTATGTAACGGTGTGAGTGATATGCAGGCAGAGCATTAAAACAGACTCATTGTGTCCTGCCACGGCTCTAAACGAACGTTAATCACTCCTCTTCCAAGCAAGTCTCGAGGAAATCATTGTGACGCTCGAGAGGTTTATGTCGATCGCACAGCCCACGCTGTGGGCGGAGGCCTGCCGATGAGTCTCACCACACCTTGACGTTGGCACAGAGATCAGCTTGTCATGTGTCATACTGCATCACTTTGATTAGTTTCATCTGAGGCCTTTTTGCCTCATTTTGCCACAGTCAGAGTTGATTTTAATAATATTTTATGAGTTTCCCGTCACTGAAAGACTCGATGTTCTCTCACTGACACACACAGAAACCGACTGGAAGTTGATTTATCGTCATATTTATTACATTCGTCTCCAGTTCAAACTGTTCAGACGTTTGTTTTTAGTAACGTCACAGCCTGAATGTCAAGCCCATCATCATAGCTGCTGCAAATATTCATTCATTCATCGTTTTCAGTTTCATTTATCTTAATCATTCATCAATCGAACATTTAGGGTATAAAATGTTCCCAGAAATGAAATAAATGACTTCAAATTGGTTATTTTTGTTCATTTGATAATGATATAAAACTTAAATCTTCACATTTGAGAACCAGCAAATGTTCAAATGATTAATAAGATAAGACAAGACAGACTTTAATGATCCCACAGTGGGAAAATTCACTTGTCACAGCAGCTCGTATACACAAAGTTGACCAGAGAAGTGGATCATAGATGAGAAATCTGTAGAAAAATGAAGTCATTAAAGAGTCTGACAGCTGTTGGACCTGTGGCAGATCTCCTTCTAGTCTGTTGTTGTTGTAGGAGCTAAGATAAGAAGGTGTTGTGTTGTTAAACACACTTTAAACTTTAAACCTAACTAACGCTGAGACGTGTGACTTGATGCATGAATCCTAAAATCAGGCAGAAAATCCACCAGATATGAAACTCCTCCCGGCACTGACTGTGAACCAAGATTAACCTCGTCGGCTTAAAGGTTACCAGAACTTCAGTCCATTTCCTCCTCATCACCATTTTTCCCGTCACTGTCTGGACACTGAGTAGCCAGACTTATTTACTGATTCATCACGTGTTGTTTCAGATCCAGTCGGCCTGACAGACCTGGTCGTCATCCTGATCAACATCCTGTACCAACACCCCAAACCTCCACACGGTGACCCCTCACACACAGGTGGGGCCCTGCACACTCACACACAGATATAAACTACGTCAGCGAGTTTCAGCTTCCTCCCCGGTTTCAGTCCACACTGCGAGTCTTGAGTCAGGCGCTGAAGGAACATAGTGACCCTCCCTGTGAGGCATAACAGACCATATCTTTTATCTCTTAACCTTGCACTTAGTCATGCTGTACTGTGGTTGTCTCCTGGAAGACCTTGCTTTATTGCCCTATTCATTCTCATGAATTACACTGCAGGAACTTTTCTGGCGGTGATCAATAGTGTCCCCTTGACTTTGTCAGGGGATCATGTCGTTTGGCTGCTGCAGGGAGTCATAGATTTATATTAATATTTTACCTGCAGCCTGATGGAGATCACGTGCGCCACTCGTCAGAGTATCTTCTGAATAGTATCATGATGCTACGTCATGAGTCATGGATTCATTAAAAATTAAAGTTAAGTAATAATTCAGTAAAAAGGATGAGACATCAGTAGTGTTCTGAGATAAGATAGGAATGGGTAAATTCACCTGTTAGAGTAGGTCACAGGTGGATCAGGAAAATACTCGTACATTAATAAAATTAAGGCGCCCTCAGCTGATTGAATCTCCCCACGTACGCCGTGAGATCTTACCTTCCCCCTGATAACAGACGGATAACATCTTCTAACGGAGCGTTAGTGCCCCGAAGTTTAAATTAAATGATCAGTTTCTTGTTGATTTTGATGTTCCCAAAATGTCTTGAGTTATAGAGAGTAACAGTGGTGGGTGAGCTACCCTTAAAAGTAGAAATATAAGACTTGCATTCATAATTAGTGTTCTGTTGTAAGCAAACATGTTAATTCAATTCATAATTTATGATTTGTGTGTCCAGATTCGCTGTCGCCCAGCGGCCTGGCGATGGAGGTGCTGTGGATGCTGTGCGAGAGGACAGAGTGCGCGACAGAGTGTCTCTACCAGACTCCCGTGATAGAGACGCTGCTGGCTCCTGTTATAGCTCTGCTCAATGGACAGCAGGTCAAACACACACACACACACGTTTGTTTTAATACAGCAGTGGGTTGAATAGATCATCAAAAAATAGATAAACTGCATTTAAAACAAATTACATAAGGTGTGCTGCTGCCTTACAGTATATAATATGACTTATCACAAACTTGTGACTTCAGACACTTTAACAACCTGTTAAGACACTAAATTTATTTTTACCTGTAAATCTAGCTTTTACGATGTCTGACTGCGACACAAATATGACAACTTTAATCATAAATAATGCTTTTAGACCTGTTAACTTGATATATTCCCTAACCACTAACTTTAATTCTAAATCTCATCATGAGTGCGGAACATTTGCGTCTAATACACACAGATTCACAGCCGCAAACTTCCTTCCTCCATGTTAGAAGGACCCAAAAGAGAAGCTGTTAATTTGCCACAGCAGGACGGTTTCTGCCTCGCCTCTCAAAAATCTGTTTCAAATTGCGGAAGCTGTCTGAAAATCTAATAGCTTTTTCTTAGTTCAATCACTGTGGAAGTTAATGATGTTATTTCAGTATTCGATATATATTCTCCCCTCCTGGGACTCTTCTTGGTTCTGTATCAGCGGTGTAATTTTTTGTCTGTTTATCCTCCACGGTTTGCAGGCGAAATTAAAATCTCCTGCAGCAACGCTGACTCTCATCGCTGATGTTCTGGCCCGCGTCGCAAACACCGACAGAGGATTAGCTCTCTTCTTATACGAGAAGAATGTAGTCGGAGCCCACGGCGAGCGGTGAGACGGCGTGATTGCTTTATGATTAAACCCAGTGTCGTTTTGTATCTCGTCACGGTAATTAATAAATTACATTCTTCTCTGACTTTGCAAGCAGGCTTCGATATAAAGTTAAGTTTGCATAACAAATCCTGCTGGTTGTGCACACAGAGCAGATTAAACCGGAGGATGTTGCCAGTTTCTCAGTCACTGTTTACATCTTTGATCGACTCCTACAAAAGGATGTTTTATTAAAGATATTCAGGGTCACTCAGAGGCCTCAGGTTAGTTTTATATTCTGTTTTAAGTGGTTGACTGACTGACCTCAAACTACAGTCTTAGCAATAAAATATTCACCCAGACTGATACCACTGTTCAGTACAAATCATTGTTTGGCTCTAGTCTCCTCTCCTCTTAGAAATATGTTGAAGAAATGAGCATGAAAAGTGCAAAAAGGACGGTGACCACCATGTTTCATGGAGAATTCAAATCAGGACTCTTTTGTTCCACATTTCATCTTGCACGCACGAGGATGTGTCCACTTGATGCCTCTTGTCAGCATGTTTCTCTCTGTCTGCATCCCTTCTCCTCTGCAGAACCTTCGCCGCTCACGTCATCGTACAGTTCGCCCTCAGGCTGCTGGAGAAGGAGCTGTCGTCGCTAAGCGAGTCCGACGCGTCCCAAGCGTTATGCGGAGCCTTCATCTTCGTCTGCCGACAGATCTACAACACCTGCGAGGGTCTGCAGGTGCTCCGACCCTACGGCCTGCACAAGGCCGTAGCTGCCGCGTGGAAAAAGGTAGCTGCACTGAAAATATGTCAACATGACACTGATCAAACTTTGGTTTTGTTTTTTTGGAGTCAGAGATTCACAAACTCAGTGACTTCTGCTCAGATTTAAAGGTTTAAAGAATAACTCTTTGTTTTTTTTATGATTGAACATGATAGAAAACATGTGGCAGTGTAGTATCTGTGTTGCTGTGTGTTGTTTATTACAGGCAGGTTCTGTAAAGAATGAGACCTTTTCCTGGAGAGCGCTGCCTGACTAATCTGCCCTTGAAAGTATTGTAAAAGATAAAGCAGATGAAGTTTGAATCTTTCTCCTCTTGACGTCTAATGGAGGGGCGTCCACGTCTAATGATCAGTCTCACCGGCTGGAATACTCCTGTCATGTTTCATTTGCTTGATGAATTCAGTGTTCTCACTTCATAGGAACCACCAAATGGATGGAAATGAAACTAACCGTCGACATCTGCTCCATTTGATTTCTTTAAAATATGGCTTCTGTCGGGATGGAAGCGTCAGAATCAGAAAACCTTTAGTGATGAAAGTGAAAAAGAAAACTGAAAACAAAAACAGACACAGCGGAATGTGCAACCAAAACCAAAAACACAAGTGGAGCCGCAGAGAAATCGTAGAAAAGAGAAGTGGTGAAACTTCCAACAGGAAGGAGACGATGGTATAAACACAGCAGACAATCCTTAATGTCTTACCGTCTTTGTTATCTAAAACTTCAGGTCAAAAATTAACTCGTATGAGACACTGCGGCATCAACATGTTTCCCACTCACCTCCTCCACCTTTACCCAGTATGTGTGTGTGTGTGTGTGTGTGTTAAATATTAATTGTTATTCTGCACGTACTGCACGGGAGGATTTTTCAAATCCACGTCTGTTTTCGTATTGCTGCGTAGCGTAGCTGTACAATGTTGCTGACCTCAGTCGACCGGCCATAAATGGACACCAACATCGCCCCCAAAGGTTTTGTGGGAGGGAGGTGTGTGACTTTATGTGAGTTCACATGGGGGAATAAACCGTTATCATTTAAAGGTCTGACCCTCGTGTCACATGGTTTGAGAACGCCTCCTCACTCCCCCTCGTCTGTGTGATCATGATGTTATTTGCCCCCATAGATACACACACACAGAAACAATTGAACCACGATCAGCTAACCTTGCTGTTTGACATAACTTCAGACGACATCAGATATACAGAAAGGTCTGTCTGAAGGCATTTATTAGTTTCTGAATGATGTTTTTAATCAAACCAGACACATTTAACTTGCTCTGTGATCTCCTTTTGATAACTAACGCACTATTTTTCTACACCCATTCTCTGAGTCTACTCCTTTGAAAACTTCTGTTATAGAAGCTTTAAAAACTTTCTTTGTGTTAATAGACAGTCCATCCACATATAGAATAAAAGTCTCACCTGAACAGTGGATTCTTTTGGACTGCACATTTCCTGATTATTGCCTTTTTAACTAAGTTTACTCCGTTAAGATTTAGGATCTTTTTTTCAACACGCAGTAACACTTTATTTTGATAGGTCGTTTTCAGTTCCTCTTTGTTACCTTTTAGCAGCTCATTAGTTGAGATTGAGCAGCCGTTGTCTGATATTAACCCGCTGTGGTCATGAATGTCATGTCACACATACTTCTAGAGGAAATCTGCAGACAAAGCTGTTGAAATGTCACAAATAATCTGTAAACTGTCTGTCTGTGCAATGAAGTGTCACTGAACTATTTTTTTATATGATTAAATGAATTATAGATTGGTTGCAATATGAATGAAAGTAAGTAATAATACAATGAAAGTCAGAGAAACAGAACAGTTAACAGTTAAACAGTTTATGAATTTAAACTGGATTCCAACATTTTCCATCTACGCTCGATGTGAATAATTCTTTACGTGTCCACACACTCACACACATGGAGTGATTTAAAAAAAAATCTATACTTCTTCACTTCTTTATTTATTTCTAGACCAGTTCTCTGTCAGAGAGAGTCCCAACTCCGGTACCTGGAGCCACGGCTGTAACATCCACCCAGGAGCTGCAGAGCATGTGAGGCTGCACACACGCACAAACACACACACACACACACACACACACACAGAGTGATGGTTTTCCACCCACAAACCTCCAGCGACTTGGAGACAGAACGATCGACACTGAATCTTTATCCGACTGTTTTTGGACATGTAATTTAAAGCCTCCTGCAGAAATCAATCAATGACTGCAAGTTTCTAAACATACCCAACACCTTTGAATATGCAAGAGGAGATATTTGAAGTGATATCACACGATAACAACAACCACTTACACTGTGTGCAGCAGGTTTGAGATATTGACCTGAATTGGTCGATGATTGCCAGGAGACTATAAAATCAGGGCGCACTGAGGTGACACCAACATAGATCTAACTGTACTGTAGTGTACTGTAGCTGCATGCAAATGTGACATCACAATCAAGACATTCTTGTTTTAATGGTGCATAACAAATAACAAAGTATTGCTGTAACAGTGAGGAGTGTCCTCTCAATGCTACATGTTGGATGGACTGGTAACACGAGCTGGGTAGAGTTAACAGTTAGTCGGCGTCCGTCTTCACTTCACTACCCAGAGAACAAAGTTACCAAGACACAGGCGTACCAGCGCAGCATCAAAATTATTAATCCAACATGGACATTGCCAGAAGTTTAGATGATTGTTGTACACTTTCCTCCACTTGTTTGTCTGCGTGATCGTGTTCCTCCTTCCTTGGACAGGCTCATCTGGGAGGAGACGTTGTTGGACAGCCTGCTGAACTTTGCTGCAACTCCCAAAGGCCTGCTGCTGCTCCAGCAGACGGGAGCCATCAACGAGTGTGTCTCCTACATGTTCTCTCGCTTTACTAAGAAACTACAGGTAGTAACAAACACTGCTACACGTGTAACTGTGGGTATTTTCAGTTTGCTCCTTTTCCATTCTCAAAAAAATAATACGTTTGCAGAGTGTGCTGTTTTCACCCAGCCTTTAATCGTCGGCTTTTCTTTTACAGCAGCAGACACACACACTTACACACACACACCTGAAAAATGCCCAGTCAAACTGCAGTTAGTCACTGAAAGGCCCCAGTGGAGCAGTTTGGGGATCAAATGACTTGCTCAAGGGCATCTCAGCTGTGCTGTACTGAGGGAGCACTAATCTCTCATTCCCTTCATCTAGTTTCTGAGGGGAAAATGCATTTGAATTGAAAGATGGAGAAATAAAATATCAAGTGATTAAAAGAGTTGTGACATGATAAAAATACAGCTATTTTCCCCATTCACAACACCTCATGTTATCTCAATGATGGAAGCAAAGAAGAAGAAAGAAGAAAAATAACATAGATAATAGCGTTAATAACCTGAGGAACCGGAAGTGAAGCTAAATGCTAGGTGCAGCTCTGGCTGATGCCATCTCAGGCTGACCAGCCAATCAAACTATACCAGGCTGTAAACATGTTTATTTCTGCTGTGAAGTTGGACATTTTAACGTGGGGACTTACGGAGACTGACTCACTTCTGGAGCCAGCCTGCCTAATCACCATTTTTATCAGTTCATTCTGTTGAACACACTAAATTTCCCAATATTGCAGTCTAACGATTACTTGGCTTTACATCTGCTGAAACTCTACCGAGGAGCTCGCTCAGATATTGCCGGAATGAATTAGTTGTAAAAGCACTGGCTGCAGATTTACAGTTAGTCAGATAAGTCTGTCGTCTCACCCTCGTGTGAGTCGAACAGACTTTTACAAAGCACTTGGACTTTAGTGCTGATAAGCACCGATGCTGATGTAGTTCAAACTGTTTCATCATCTTTATGGACACCGTGGAAGAATTAGCTTTGGCAGGCGCTCGTTTTTCTTTGTTTTAATCCTGTAATACGCCTAAAGTAATATTGTGCTGTTCAAGTGATTCTTTGCCATGGTGACTTGAGTTACAGTCGGCCAACACTGACGCAGAATTAAGAAAAGTCATTACACAGCCAAATAAAGGTCTCACTTGGCTTGATGTAATTGTTTTTGCTTGTTGACGTCCATAACTTAGATTATGAGACAAAAAGAGAGACTTGTTTATACACAAATAATGCATGCAGTGCATGCAGTATTTCTAGGTTTTGTGTTGTTTATTGTAGGACATAATCTATCTTGTAAACCTTCATTCTTTCTGTCGGCATTTGTCATCGTTATGCTTCATTCATTCTGGCAGAAGACGTGTTAATTTGTTTCTCCCGCTCCTCGTCAAGGCCACAGTCGTATTTCCTGAAGCCTGTTCAGTATTCACCGGTAGCCCGGAGGTTGTTACATGTTCTTACTCCCACACCGGCTATAATTTATTAATCCCTGGACTCGTATGCATATATGCCGTATATAAATAGCATTGTCCGTGATTCATATTGTAGACACACACTCAGTTATACCGCAAACCGCAGCTAATCCTCTGTGGGCTTCATTTACTGCCATTGTTTACACACTCGTGTAATTGCTTCTCTCGTTCGGCGTTTCACTTTAATTACAGAACGTAATTATATTTAGCTCTATTTTTAGTCGTGACATTGTGTTGTAATGTATGAAGCACCCTCACACTCCAAAAATCAATTTGCAATTTGATTTGTAGTTAACTACATTGCGTGGCGCCCTTCTCAGGATTCTGTTAGCGTCGCAGCAGAGTCAGCGTCCTGAATCACAAACGCCGAATTAACAATTCTGATTTTAGTCCTTCTTCTTTCAGTGTGAATTTCCAATTTGTCTTCCTCTCCCGTCATTCATTTTTCAGCTTACATGAGTAGAAAAAAAAACAGTTACAGTGATGTGTGTGTTTTTGTCTGCAGGTGAGTCGCTGTGAAAAGTTTGGATACGGGGTGATGGTGACACAGGTGGCAGCGACTGCTCCGGGGGTCGTGGCTCTGCGCAGTTCAGGTACTAAAGCACTCACCAGCTGTAGCGCTCAAGGCTTTTTTGCTTTTTGCGGAGTCGACATAAAGCAGACAACAAACAGCCCAAGGAGGAACGTGTTTGTCTGTGACAGGATAAGTGGATGAAGAAAGAGCGAGATGAGGTGTCACACGTCTAGTTTAACTTTGATTCGAGCAGCAGAAACGCTCCAGAAACACATTTAGAAGTAGCATAATAAATCGCATCATAGGTTCATGCTGATGTTCATTCATATCACTGAGGTCATGCCTTCATTTCTGACGATAAATACAGACTTAATACACAAACAAGCAGACAACAGAGCACAGTCCTGTAATCGTGGTTTTAATGTGCATCATAAAATGTGAGCGCAGCATAAAAGCTGAAAGCTGAGTGTTTGTGTGCACGACGTGTTGAACGACGTGCACGACGAGTTATTTCATGTAGTTATTTAGGGCCTCAGCATAAAAGCTGTTTTTAGTCTGTTTGTGGGTTTTTATTGTCTTGTTTCGCCTGCCTGAGGGTGACGAACAGGATGTGGCCGGGGTGAGACGGGTCCTTGATGATGATTTCTACATCTGTTTTTCTTCATTCGTGGTTGTTTATAATTCCCAGTTTGCTGTTTCAGTGCAGCGATGTTTGGACAATGTTGTTACTGTAAAATATGCTGTCTCTTTGTGTTTGATACGCGCATTTATGTCTGTGTCCACACAGATGGCCCTGAAAAAAAACAGTATTGTTCAGGCTTTATGTCTGGTTTGATGTCGTGCTGCAGGTTTCGTCCGGGCCGTGGTCGTAGAGCTGTGGTCTGTCCTCGAGTGCGGCAGTGAAGATGTCCGGGTGGTCCGGCCGAAGCCCACGCCCATGGAGCCCATAGACAGGAGCTGCCTCAAGGTACCGTGGGTGTGAATTGATTAAACCTGAACGGAGACATGTCAGACAGGAGTTTACTCTCAGCTCATCTCGGTGCTTTAAACCTTGACACCTCCTCGCACGTGCCTGCGTTTTCAGATTTGGGACAAGCTCGGCAGGTTTTCCAGGTTCAGTCGAGGACAAGCTCAAACTTTCCCTTGAAGTGTGTGTCTGTATGCGAGTGTCCAACGCTGTGGCCTCTGACAGGAGCCAAGTCATTTCTCTCAGTGGAACTAGCCAAGTGAATACGGAGAGCTGTTGAAGTGTGAACTGTGCCCTGCCACTGGTGACTCTAAAGCCTGGCTTAGCACTGGGTCAGCTGCCAGGTTACATACATACAATCAGACCTTCAAGTCCATCACGACACACGGAGAGATCCAGAGCTGAGTTTCGTATTGGAAAGAGATATAAGCGCGTGATGAACGGCAAACAAGCTCTGATTGTTGAGCATTTTCACCTTCTGCGAGTTGAAATTCGTTCAGTGTGTTGGACTACATTAAAACCACAGCAGACAGATGGACAGTGGGACATGTTGAAGTCTGTAGCACGCCTCTGAAACATCAAACAACTGCGCGCAGAAAGAACAGATGCTTCAACCTTATTAAACGACTTTCATGTATATGTGAGAGTGTGTGCGTTCATCATCGTCTTTTTCTTTTGATTCCTGTTCTTCTTGATCTTGAGATGAGAGCAGGAGCTTTTATTCTTGAGGCTACTGTTCACATATTCACATGTGATTTCACGGCGCTTGCATGCGGTCATTAACTTTGTATTTCTGTAACATCCGTCTCGAGTTTGCTTTGTTTTTTCATCATGAACAAATTTCACAGTAACATCAACTGGCTAGTTGAAGCGTTTTTCTTTTTTCATCTCATCCTGTCTGGCATTTGTGTTTTATTTAAAGGATGTGTGCCTCTAAAAAATGAAGCCTGGTTGCTCAAACAAGCCATCTGTAACTGCACCCACCTGTCAATCAAAGTGACCTTGGTCTTAATCCTTCATAACTTTAAGCCTTAATATAAATTGAACAGGTGATTTGTATATAAATTCACCCTCAGAGCTACAGAGACCAAAACTGTTTTTTGTACCAGGCTGTAAACATGTTTATTTCTGCTGTCTAACATGGGGACTTATGGAGACTGACTCACTTCTGGAGCCAGCCTCAAGTGGACGTTTGAGGAACTGCAGTTTTTGGTACAAATCAATGACAGAAATTTTACTAAAAGTAGATTCAGTCTCGATGAAAATGATCTGAATCGTCATCAGTGACTGCATGCTCTTCAAAAACAGTTAAATCTTTAATTTAAAGTTGTGAATATATTGTCTTGTATTCCTCTGATCCTCTGTCTCTCTCTCCTCAGTCCTTCCTGTCCTTGGTTAACCTCCTCTCCTCCTCCCAATCGGTGTGGGAGCTCCTGGGCCGCCAACCTTTAGCCAACAAGAGTGAATACACCCTGAGAGAGATGCCAACCTCCATTCCTGTGAGTGTTTTGCACACAAGATGTAATGCCTCTTCCGGCCATTTGAGGGCATGTTTGCACTTTTTAATATTTACCCTCCAACCACCACCCACGCATTTGTTTTACCTCACGAAAAAAATAGAAGAGCCTCCTCCTAAACTCCCAATTCACCGAGGCAGATGTACATTTTTCACCTTACATCATAAATATCCACACTGTTTTCTTTTTCTTTTTTTTGGCGGCACGATGACTGCTGTAGTCATTTTCACAGCCTCTCCTTCTACTCCACAGGATTTGATTGACAGGCTGATTGCTGTGAATTCAGATGCGAAGATTAATTCCCTCTTCCACTATGAGCAGTCTCACACGTTCGGCCTGAGGTGAGATTGATATATATATATATATATATATATATTTTTTTTCCTATTACTTAGCATCACATGGTGTCGGATTAGCACCTGGTGATTGCACATGCGTATGCATACACACACACACACACACACACACACACACACACACACACACACACACACACACATATATATCAGCCTCTGGCAAAAGCAGTCTGACGTGATTCTTTATACTTTGATTACCCAGCAGTGAAAGGCTGATGAAAGGATTTCTGTGGATAAGACAGGAATAAGCTGGGCTGTGTGTGTGTGTGTGTGTGTGTGTGTGTGTGGGGGGGGGGGGGTTATCTGTGTTTGTGTGTGTGTTTCTATATTTGTAAAAATCAGATATAAGTGCGAAGATGTGTGAAGAAATTCTTCTAAAATGAAAAAGCATTTCCAAATGAAGGGTTAGGATTGTAAATATTTTAAAGCTTAAAGGTGGTTTACTGATGAAATGAATGCGCTACATGCTACAAAAAGTTGCAAAGAAATCTGTGCGGGAGGATGTTTTTACCTACACAGGTACGTGTGTGTCTGTCTGCGGTGCATTCCTCCGCCTTTTTAAAGGCGTTCTGAATCACAATAGCTTTGTTTAGAGCCTTGCTGACTCACTCACTCTGTCTGTGGCTGTCAGTCAGCCCACTCCTATTAACATCCGGAAGCTGAGCGAACAGGAACGAGATGCTCCGTTCCTTTAGAGCCCAGGCCGGTGGATTTAACTGACAAAGTTGCGTCCCGTTACCCCTCGTGGGTCATTTTACTATCAGTAAGTCATACTGCAGTTATTATACTGTGTAAATCTGCTGTTTGAGGGATCCACACAGCTTGATTTCAGTCTTATTTATTGGCCTGTGTGGGAAGTGAGGCTCGTCCAGCATAAAAACAAATAATTAAATAAGTAATAAACAACTATGAAATAGAAAAAAGAGATTTTTGCCGTCATATCGATCGCTTGCGTTCAGAATCTCTTCACCAAACTATTGTGCCACAGCTAACTGTTTCTAAACCCAACACCTCCTTATTAAGGCAACATCTCCGACAATACAACAGTATGATTCAGTATATGGTATTATTTTCATTCGATTGTCTAAATTAGCCCGAGGAGATATTGTACATATTGTACAGGGATAGTGCTTTATTGATCCCAGAGGGGGAAATTGGATCAGCAAAGCAGCGACTTCACACGAGGAAAGCGCAGTGAGTAATTAACAATGTGTCAAAAGAAAGGAAACACACTGTAGAGAAGCATACAGTACTGTGTTATAATGTCAGCGCAAAGATGCATATAATACATATAATAATACCAGTATAAGCACACACTAGATATTAAAAACCAGCCCAATATTCACTCTTTCTGCTCTGTTTTGGGTCTCCACCAGCTCCCGAGAGAAATATCTGGCTCTTTAGCTGCTAAATGATCCGCTACGTTCATCAGATAGTTTCTAACTCTGTCTGCCTGGTGCAAGGAAGCTAGGTAGGGGAGAGAGAGTGAACTAAAACAGTACATTTACAGCCTAGACAGGTAAACAATGAATGAAATTCACGACCATAAAGCTGAGAAAGCTGCAGATTCAGCTGGTAATTCTCTATAGGTTCAGACTACAGCCACAGATAAACCATCTTTAGGGGGGATTTATTAGTACTTGCACTTTAAAACTCAGCTTATCTGCTTAATTAGGGCTGTTTGGGTGTGGTTCGATCAGATTTGAATGACCTTGGCAACATCACAACATTTTGATTCGAATTTTGCTCGACCAATCGGCGCACGGAGGTGTATGACGTCTGAGCGACTTTAAACCGGTGAGAAAGGTAAAGACAAAAACATCACAGGCACGAATCTAGCCCGTTACATCTGCTCTGACGTCGGCAGAAAACAGTGTGTTCACGTAGGGCACTCACTCACAGCGAGAAGCTGATTGAGATAAAGTGTTGTCATGGCATTTAAAAGGCAGTCACAGTGTAGCAAATGTACAGAAATGTTCAGCCAGCAGCTGAGTCAGGCTGATGTCACTGCAGCAGGAGGCATCAGACTAGATAATCTATAGCTGGATGGCAGTTGGCAGAGGAGACCTCCTGTTGCAGTCATTGTTACAGTGTGGAAAGAGCAATTTTCCTGCTGTGGGGGAAGAGGAAACTTCACCACAGACCAGTAAAACATGCAGCACAGCTAAACCGTCAGAGGAAGTGGAGCCAGCTGTGACCGCTCATGCATTAAAACTTGACCTGACACATGCATGTATTGGAATACGAAGCAGCTCCTAGATGAAATGCTCTCACCAGAAATCAGATGTAAAGCTGGATTTAATTGCTTCATGGGTCGTTGTTTGGGTTGGCCCATTCTGTATTCAGTGGAGAACAGCGCCATCTGCAGCTTGGAGTGGAATGTTATTTACAATTTCTGAATTATCCGGTTTCAATATCAGCCTGGTACATCATCTCTTACCTGTCAATCAAAGCAGCCACCCTGTTAATTATGCAAGCCTTAAGCCAGATTAGCTACAGAGACCAAAACTGTTTGTTGTACCAGGCTGTAAACATGTTTATTTCTGCTGTCTAACATGGGGACTTATGGAGACTGACTCACTTCTGGAGCCAGCCTCAAGTGGACGTTAGAGGAACTGCAGTTTTTACTACTTTGGCTTCATTTCCCAGCACCGGACGTTGCCGCTTGGTAAACATTCATGATCAGCTGAACTGCGACATGAGGTAGTAAGTAGATGTAAAATTAACGGATCAAAAATGCTTCAGTCGTGGCAAACAGTGAATGTGGACCTTCTACCAAATTATTATCTTTGGTTCTTGAACTGATTCTTCTCAGAATTCAACAGTCAAAATATTTAATCTTCTTATCGGGAATAAACCTGCCTCCTGTGTGAGGAGAGGCAAATATTTTCTGAGGCGGTATGTGTTGGAAAAAGTTTGAGAAACGCTGGTCTGCATGATTAAAACCACTGACCACACACTGTTCTACCTCAGAGTCAGACATCAGATTTGTTTTTAATAATACATCCGTAATAATAAAATATATTTGAAAACTTTTCGTACTCTAACGAAGCAGAGCGCCTTAAATTTTTAAACACTAATCTACTCCCTTCCCTGTGGGTAGTATTAATCTATTCATCATGCATCAGGACCACCTGCTTGAGTTTCATCACCAGCTCTGCCTCCGTTGTGTCATTATTTTTATTGTTTGTTTATTTGCATTCATTTGTCTTAAACAGAATTACTGGTAGCATTAAAAAGTTATTAAGTTTGACTCTCTGGAATCTGCAGATATCCTTACCAGATGCTTGCTGCTGCAGATTTTGCATTTTTGTTTTTCCCACTGAGACGTGACGGAAATTATGCTGACAACCTGGAAGCCTGATGAAGAGTGTCTTTGTTTTCGTGTATAAATCACTGATAAATGGGTGAATAACTTTTTTTGTACTGATACCAAAACATGCCATCATCTGTGACTGGTCGAGGTTTAAGGCGACGGACGAGCGTTCACTTCGGCTCAGTGTAAACCTTGTAAACACCGAGCGGCTTCACCTCCGGTCACACAGTCTACAAGCTTGTGTGATTACATGGCCGCAGTAGCTAGCAGGGGAGCGAGGGGGACTCTGCCTCAGTAATTTGCACGGGGGTCGATCTATCACGTTGGCCACGTAATGAATAAGAGATAACAGCTGCAGGTTGTTTTTCGGATCGGGTGTGTGTTTTTTCCCCTTCCTCAAATAGAAGGTAGAAAAAGTTTACCAGTGAGTAGCTGTCTGTCTGATTTGGATCTAAATACAAAGTGATCGTTAAGAACGATGCTTTAATTGTGAGAAATATGCTAATCGCTGCATATTTCCTTCCTGACACTCGGTTTTGTGCTTCTGTTCTGTGAGGCATCGTGCTCGTTGAAACACGTCACAGATGTCAGTTGCTCAGACAGCACAGAGAATTTATGTCAACATGACATCTGGACAAATGAATGAATATGTCATTTGGTGTTTGTAGCTCAGTGATGTGTTTTTCGGATGGAGCTCCATAAGACGCGTCAGCCTTTAGATACGCAGACGATCCTTGTCCATCATCAAACCTCTAACTTCTGCTTCTTTACAGGTTGTAAAACTTATTCAGCGCAGGTTTAATCTGCCGTGCAAACATTAACTGAGCATTTCTGAAGTGCGGCCCTCTTGACAAAAACGGGGGAAAAAAAAAAAAAACACGAGAGAGAAGCCACAATTTTCCACCCCTCTTGATCTTCACAAGCTAATGAGAGCTAAACTCCCTCAGCCCTTTCCCCTGTTGCTAAAAGCCTCTTTGTTGTCATGGCAACCATCACTCCTTCCACCCTCCTTTCTTTTTTTCTGCCCCTCTCTGTCTGAATTGTTTGGATGCCGATATTCTCCCCTCTCTCTCTCTCTCTCTCTCTCTCTCTCTCTCTCTCTCTCTCTCTCTCTCTCTCTCTCTCTCTCTCTCTCTCTCTCTCTGTCTGTCTGCTATTGATGACACCGAACACGTCAAGCGTGCGTTCTTATTATCACAGACAGCAGCAAAGCACTAAATAAGTCATAAGGATGGACACACACGTAACAGTGACCACCATGTGCAGTGAAAAGATGCCACAGTCTTTATTTAGGTTAAGCTGGAGATGAAGATTATATTTGTACGGCTAATATTGACACGTGAGAACTAAGAATGAAGCATCAGCACTGGTTATCGTCAGGACTAAAAGTCTCTGTGGCAGGTCAAGGAGTGATTTCCTCCTCGCTTTAGTTCCCTTGTAGCCAGACGAAGTGAACTAGATTTGAATAGATGAGGAATAAATAAGAAAACGGACGACTTTGTGTCCTTCCAGGCTCAGTAGTGGCAGATGAAAAGAGTTCCCCGCAGTGTAGTAGTAAGTTTTTAACGGCGTTGCAGCGTCAAGGCTCAAATGATGCTTCTAATTTTTAGCATACTTCAGAGATTAGATGCTTTTATCACCATCGCCTTGCTGTTCTAACAAAGACCAGACAGGGAGCGCATATAACTCGTGTTATAATTGATTTTTAAGATCATCTGACTAGTTTTTTAATCACTGAATGGCACCAGACCTTCTCTCAAACTTTATCTTTTTCCGGTGCCTCACCTCGTCGATTTGCTCTGATACTTCTCGTCCCCTGTGTTTAATAATTTAATGGGCTTTAATTTATTTGGTCCTTGGCTTATTTATTTTTTAACATTCTGTGTCTGTGTTTGTACAATCTTACGTACAGCTCAAGGATTCGGTCTCATTTCTGGAGATTTTCTTTGCATTACTGCACAATGATCTTGTGATCGATGTAAGCAGGCCGAGCTGACTGGCAGTGCTGTAAGCCTCTCAAATGGCACATCTGCAGAGCTGACCATTTGCATCGTACCTCGGGCTTGACTAATCAATCAGCGGCACGATCATCCAAGCAGATTACTGTTTGCTGTGATCGGTTTATTTAGGAGTAATCATCTGTCATAAATGGACGTTTAAAGCTGAGATGAAGTGAATTGTTGAGTCCTTGTCGGCATGAATGAGAGCGACTTAAGCTCTCGGGTCAGATGGATTGTAGTGTCCTTCAGCTGCTGTGTTTAACGCTGTGTCCTATAGGGAGTGAGTCGATGTCTTATTTGCAAACAGGACATAACAAGTCTGAAGTAATGTGGAGAAGTCAAACGGCCACCTTGTTTCTCTCCTGATCTTTAAAAAAAAAAAAAAGTATTAAAGCAGCAATTTATGCCAAATTAGCAGCGCTGCCCCACTGCACCGCTTTGTGCTAATTAGCCTTTATGCATTAGCCGCATCAGGGTGTTTGGCATCCTATAGAGCTAACTGTGCATTTTAAATTGTGCCAAGCCATTCAGATTACGGTAATGCCTTGATCACCACATACCATGGTTAGCTAGTTAGAGGCAAACGCAGTGCTTTTGACAGACAGAGAGTTACTGTACCGTCACTGTAGATCAATAAAGAGAGCCCTCTGTACCTGGGAAGCAGTTCATGAAGTCCGTTCATAAAACTGACTCCTGTAGTTTAGTTGATTGATGAATTAATCTGCTATTATTGCAAAAGTGAAAAACTTGGTAGCGTAGTGGCTGTTTTAACACGAGCTGCAGGTTCCTTAGTCTGCAGAATGTTTTGACTCCGTAAAGTTAATTCAAGTTTCTTGTAAAAACCTGATGTGATTAATATGCGAACGAATAAGGGAAACTTAAATGATTGATTTAAAACATTAACAACTTAAAGCTTCATTCACTCTGCTGACTTCCATACAGTGACTCACAGTAGAAACAACCTTAGCTTTAACCACTATTCCACATAGACGTTCACATAAGTAATATCAGAACATTAATAAATGCGGCTGTGTCACCTGCTGACAGACCTTCACATACACTGAACGTATTGATAGCCAACAGCAACAAAGGATGCCGGCCTGAACTGAACCTCAGTGAGCTCTACCAGCTTTCCATTATCGCTCCACGTGGTCGGTTCAGCTCAGCTCTTATCTCCTTCTTCTCCTTCTTCTCCTTCTTCGGTTCACTTACCGTGCACTGAGCTCTTTGTTGGTTTCAGTGCATTAAGGTTAACAAATGGAGTCAGACTGAAGCGATACCAAAACACTTACAGGATGAGGGTCATCGTTCATTGTCCTCTCTCACGTGTTACTCTCTTCTCTGCTGACTGTCGCGTGTCGCTGACAGATTGCTACAACGTAAGACCGGCCCTCTTGAAGCTTGGCAATGAAACAACCTGTGACTGTGACCGTGGTGGTTTTCTTTGGGTTGGTTGGACATAACGAGTAATTTATCAACTTGAGTTCTGAGAAATCGATCAGCAGATTAATTGATGATAAAAAAAATAATCAGTAGTTCCACTCCTATAATGAAAATTTCTGCAGGCAGCAAAGTCACCACTGCTGTTTGTTTTAATAAGGTTGCCAGTGAAATTGCTATTCAGAACAGGTAAACATTTTAACAGACGTGTGATTGGACAGTCAGTCCTCACCCGAGTCGAGTGAGAGAAGTCCATCAAAGAGACAAACTGCAAGCAGGTCCGGTCCTCTATTGCATTCTTTCAAACAGAGGAGGGGTCAGAAGGCCTGACAGACTCTCAGCCTCTTGCTGTGCCGCTGTCAGAATGACTGAGTGGAGCTGTCAATCAAACACGAGTCCAAGCAACTGCCCAGCGCATCAGGAAAACGAAGCAGATGCTTAAAAAAGGCGAGATGTGTTTCACAAGGACAAACAACACACCGAACAGCATGCAGAGCTTCACACTAGCTCTCGCGTGTCAGCGAGAACAAACGCTATTAAAAATTGAAATGACATTTCGTGAAAAGCCGGATCAGAGTTGTTTAAAACTAACAGCCTTTAAGTGTTTGACATTTCTGTTCATTTCACTGCACATTTGATTGTTTTTTAAGGCTTATTTTGGGAAAATCGTGGCAATTAACGGCAGCGATAACGGAGAAAGAAATCATAAAACTCTCTCAATTAGCAAAGTAGGAAAACTAAACTAATTAAAAGTCTCATTTAAAGATTCGTTTGACCTTAAAAATCTGCAGAAAACACCAAAAGATGGCCTGATGCTTCAATTAAGACCAAACAAAAAGCAGCTGAATCGTGTTTTGCAGCTTCGCCTGCCCCGTTTTTTACTCTATTAGCTGACTAATGGGTCGTTATGGTCTCGGTCAACTAAGAAACGTGTCACCTTATACAGGCTTTCTGTGGGTAATTGGCAATTAGTCCTTTAATCATTACTGGAAGATGTTAATCACATTTCTCACAGTCACACAATATTCCCAAAGTATCAGCGTGTTTCTGTGTTAAGTGACAAGAGTCTGAGAGATGCTGCAATAAAATCACTACGTCTGCTTTTAATGAATCTCAACAGTTCAACAGTTTATGCGCTTATTTGCCTTCTCGCTGAGAGTCGAGCAAGAAAATCGATACCACTCTCATGTCTGAGTGTTAAATAAGAAGCTTGAGACTGGAAGCGGTGTCAAGTTTGAACATTTAGAAGTTAAATAACATGCCTAATGTTTGTTTAGTCTGTAATGCAAAAACATGAGCGTGACATCGATCTTCTCATTCTGACTCTGGGCGAGATTGCCAAATGAAAGATGAGGTAAAGTGAAGCCAATGCCAAAACTGCAGTTCCTCAAACGTCCACTTGAGGCTGGCTGCAGAAATAAACATCTTTACAGCCTTCACAGCCAACATGGCAGAGGCCAGCACCACAGATTTTGAGCTGAGTCATGCTGGTGTTAAAGAGTCCGACAGCTGTTGGAATGAAGGCCCTGTGGTTGCTCCTTCTTCCATGGTGGGAGTCGCAGTCTGTTGCCGAAGGAGCTGTTTAAGGCCTCCACAGTCTCATGCAGGACGTGAGAGGAGTTGTTCATGATGGATGGGACGAAGCTGGCCCTGCTTGGACTGTTTGTTGAGTTGTTTCCAGTCTTCCCCAGCAGACCGCCGCACAGAATAAGGCAGATGCCAGCACATCTGTCACAGAAAGTCCTGCACACTCCAAAGGTCCTGAGCGTCCTCGGCAAGTGGAGACGACTTTGACCTTTTTTTTTGTTCAGGACGTCTGTGTTGTCCGACCAAACAAATCCAAAATAGAAAGGAACATTACCAAGCATCAGCAGGTGACACATGTGCAGGACTTTTCTAATAAGCACTTAAAGTCAGTCTAGTTTCAGAGAAGTTCTGGTGAAATCCGGTCTTCCAACATGTTTTCTCTGGATTTTTATGATCATTCCACCTGAATAACTCCTTTCAACATATAAAAACGGTTACTAATAAAACTGGCTGATTCTAAAAAAAGTCTCTAAGGCTTGATGAAAAGATCGTGAGAAGCTTCTCCTCTCCACAGGTACTGAAGCATTTAAAACACGGAGCTAAAACTGTCTCCAAATGCTGCTGCAGCTTAACAGCCTGCTTGAGTCTGGTGTCATTACCAGCAACTGAAAATGAACCATGAAGCTTTCCCTCAGGGCTCCTACTTAACAAAGCTCACAATTGGCTACAGCGAGTTGGTAGACAGTGTTGACTGATCGAGCACTCGCAGACGTATAAGGCCGGAGGAAACCGACAACCGGCGTCTAAATGTGGCCTGCTGCACATACGTCACAGTCTGCTACAGTGTCTCATGACGCCGGGACCGCCTGTGGTGTGACGTCTTCTTTGTTTGTTTGTTGTTGTTGTTGTTGCAGACTGCTCAGTGTGCTCTGCTGTAATCTGGACTCCTTCCTGCTGCTGGAGAGCCAGTTCAACATCAGCTCCATGCTGCTGCAGAGTCAGAGGGAGAACGTCACCGAGCCGGACACCAGCGAGGGGTACGAACCAACAAACACAGTTCAGGTTTTATGGTTGGAAGTTTTATCACCGTCATTAACGGATATTTCCACAGGCTATATAACCTGCATATAAAACATTATATTGAAGTGGCTTAGGTTCTGCTATAAATCCCAAAGAATACATAAAAAACACATTTATTATTGATATTGGTTTTGTTTCATAATTGTCTTCTTCACATTCCCTCAGTGTGTTATAATCACTGAAGTCAGGAAGTCTGACAACAAACTAGTGTCTTGCTGGTTTTGCTGTTTTCTTGAGATGAGTTTGAAAAATCTAGAATAACTCTACAATCATAAATAAAATGTAACTTAACGTGAGATCATTTGAAAACACGGAAAAGCTGAAAAACTGAAAGTTAGAGAGTATAAAAATAACTTGACAGCTGATGAGCACACGTTTTGTAATTCTGTCTGTAAAGGCTCAGTGATACAGTGATAGCAAAACTGGCCACCTTAATGCAAGTCACTACACCCGGCTCTTAATGTGAAAGCAGTGCGGACATCCACACACTTCTGGTCTTGACCTCAAAAACAAATAAAATCCAAAGTAATATGCGGCTGATTCTGGGACGAGACGTTCAAAGAAGACAGATCTCAAGTATTACAACACTGCGGCTAGCAGTTTCCCCCTGCCTCCATTCTTTATGCTAAGCTAGGCTAATTCTGATTTCAGCTCTGCTCTGAGTTTTCTCTCAGAAATCGACACCGAGCTTCTGTACTTGAACATTTCCCTTTCATAGCTTTTCTAGAAAGTTCAATTTATTCCACAAACAGCTGAAAGAAGTTATTTTTCGAAATTTAGTTTCCAAACCGAGCACACACTCTCTCTCTCTCTCTGTCTGTCTCTCGTCCAGTAAAGGCTCTCTGCTCCTCTGTACATCATCCTGATATGACAGAACACTTTCAAATTTAATCATTGCTCAGGATGAGAAATTGTTTGTTTGTTTGCCTTGTCACAAATAAAATGAAATAAAGCGTAAAGAGAGTGGAAAGGCCATTTTCTGAAAGTGGATGTTCGAGAGAGCAGTGGCTATTGGTTATGAATGGAAATGGCCCTGAAATGCCAACTCACATTGAGTTTTGGAGAATGATGACTTGTTAATTTATTCTCCCATCTTCCCTCTCCTGCACTCTCCTCTCCTCGTGCTCCCATTATCAGCACAGACATCATCATCTTTCTTTGCTTTTTACCCTCTTCCCTTCTTCTTCCTCTTTTCTCTCCTCGTCAGTGTTTGTTTTAAACTGTCTTTCATTCCCCATAATACTTTATTTCTTGACCTTTTTTTAATATCACTGACACCCAGTATTCACCAAAACTACTTCGTAAGGGCAATCTTCACATTTTATCTGACCCCAGACTCTCTGACTCTTTGTTTTATTCACAAAGAAATGTATGCAAATTGTATTTTATGGCAAACAAGCCCTGGGAAGAGCGCTGTACAAAAAAATAGTCCCCTTTATTACCAATTTCAAGCCCAAATTGCTTCAGCAATAAGAACTCTCCACCGACGCCGACACCCTTCGACCCTAAAGTGCCTTTATAATTGGAGTATCCTCTGATCGTGTCTTAAATTCTACATGAAAACCTCCTCTCGCTCTTTTCTTACTTGCCTCGCAGCATCGATACAGTCATTTAGACTCAGTCCAAAGTCTTTTAGAAGACTTTTCAAAGAAAGTTATCCGAGCTTCGATACAGAGGGGAACTTTTGGAGTGTTTGTGAATCAGACAGACCTGTATTTTATGATTTTTATTTAACTTTCGTTTCTGTTAAAGGGAGTTCATCGTAGACAGTCTGTCGGTGGAGAGGAATCACGTGCTGGTTCGCGTCAGTGTGGTGGGAGGTCCGTCTGAGAGGAAGCTTCCTCCTCGGGCGCTACAAGAGGTCAGCTATGCTCTGCTTTCCATCGTAACCTGGTACAGTCTGTCTTTGGCAGGTCAGCTCAGACAGTTTTTTAACATGCAGGACATCTTGCATCTGTTTTATTCAAATGTAGCAGTGTAAAAAGGGAAGACAACAACAGAAGAACCGCAGTGTGGTCCATCCTTTGGCGAAACGTCCTTTTTTGTTTGTCATATTGTTTGGGGAAGACAAACACTGCGTCGCCTCACAACTGGTGGCCTCAGCGAGCAGGACATTTGTACTTTGATTACTTTTCATCACGGTGTTTGTTTGTCCTTTGGTCTGAACTGAGGGCAAAAATGCCTGTGAAATTCGGAAAGTTTCCATTTTTGATTTTCAAACTCAGTCTTCACTTTGCAAATCATCCAACCCTCATCTGAGTTTGTGCTGCTGGTAATGTCAAAGAGTCCAACTGTTTACGGACGAGCTTCAGTCGTCTGATGCCTGCAGGCTTTTTTTCAGCGTGTTTTTGAATAGATGTCAATTATTTAGGTGTTGTTTACGCCAAACACAGAACAGGAAACTAATTTACGCTGAGGTCAGTGAAAGGATATGAGAGAGATTTCTAAAAGGGAGAGTGTAAATTACTTCAGTGAGTGTTTCCTTCATGTTTCACAGGTCTCTCTTTCATTCATCACTCCTCTCAGTTTTGGGGAATACAGGGATCAGAGAGCTGTTAAATACACACTCATTCTGTGTGAAGTTTAGAAAACTAATGAAAACTGAATCCACTCAGTGAGAAGTGAAAACAATCCTGATATTTCAAAGTATAAATGCTATGATGGTCATATTTTTGTGATTTTTGGAGAGTTTAAGAGTTTACTTCCTACAATTACTCAGTTATTAGTCATGCTGGGTTTTATAAGGCTGATTCAGCCACTCATCCGGGGTCGGGTCACCGTGGCAGCAGGTTTAGCCGGGATGTTTCAGACGTCCTTCTTCCCAGCAACGCATTCCAGCTTCTCCTGAAAGATCCCCAAGGCGTTCCCAGGCCAGATGAGCTATATAGTCCCTCCAGCAGGTTCTGGGTCTACCCCCGGGTCTCCTCCCAGTTGGACGTGCCCAGATCAGAATGATCAGATGCTCAAACCACCTCAGTTGGCTCATTTCAAGCTCCCAAGGGATGTTCGAGCTCCTCACCCCATTTCTAAGGCTGAGCCTGGCCATTTCTTTGGCTGCTATTATACGCCGCCTCATTCTTTCAGTCATTACCCAAAACCTGATGACCACAGGTCAGGGTTAGACCATAGATGGACTGAAAAATCAGCTCCCTCTTCCTCACAGCGGTGTGGTAGAGCGTCCGCAGTACTGCCAGCGCTGCACCAACCCACCGGTCCATCTCATGCTCCAGTTTTCCCTTCAATCATGTACAAGACCCTGAGATACTTGAACTCCCCTGCTTGGGGCAGTAACTCACTCCCAGGTGGAGGTGCTGGAGGCTGTTTCTGATCCTTATAAATCTGACAAACTCGGCTCCTTCAAGCAAAAAAAACCATAATAAATAAAACAGTAAATACTCTCTGAAGGTACAAAAAAGGCAAAAGTTAAGTACCTCAAATCACATTGTGTGCATTATTACCTTCACAGCGACAGACTCCAGCAGGGGATTATGAGCGTCGGATAAAGAGGCCTGCTTTGTGAACTGCATTAACATTTCGAGCGCATTGATTTATTGATTGATTTAAGCTGAGCTACGACTCAAAAGTTACGGTTCTTCAAAAACGGAGACGTGACAAGCGTAATGAACACGACGCCAAATGACAGCCTGTTATGAAGGAAGGATGGAAGGAAGGAAGGAAGAGAGACGAGAAGAAAGACTGAGAGGAGGAAATAACACACGAACATAAACAAAACACAACTTGATAAACTGCGACCAGCTCGGCGCTAAAACAGCCGCTCCCTAATGAATTCATCAACAAGTCACAGTTTAACTGCTGCTACACTGTTCATGTCTTTAATATGCCGTCATCAAACAATGCCATCAGACAGTTTTTAGTGTATTAGATTACAAACAAATGCAGCATAATGACACATCAATAACCCCACAGACTCATTAACAGCTGACGAGGCTGCGGAGTCACAGCAGAGCGGCGCTGGAGAATAATGCGTTTAATCGTGTGTGTTGGAGGTCTTGTAGTATTGAGCGCTGCAACGACAGGCCACACAGAGTCACACACATTTAACCAGGAGTATGACCGCAACATGCGATGATGTGATGGATTCCTTAATCTGCTCATTCCAGGGAGAAGATCCGTACCCCTGGCCCATGTTTTCAAGCCACCCTCTGCCTCACTGCTACACTTTGGACCCATCAAAGATCCACCAGAATCCTCAGGGTAAGAGGAACGTTGGCGATGTGGTCAGTATTAACCGGTGCCTCATTGCGATGCATGACTTTTCTTCCTGTCGCACAGACTCTGAGATCAGCGCGTTTCTGGCGTCATCTAAAGACTCGAAGAACGAGGAGAGCTGGATGGAGATGTGCCGGAGACAGTACTGCAAGGTCATGACCTCCAAACCCAACAGCTTAACCGGAAAGGGTAAGTTTGACCTGTATACCTGCAGTAATGTTTAAACTGTACTGTAGAAGAGCTAAAGCTCACGACGGGTGCATCTCCACTCAGATCCAGAGGGTGGTGGTGGTAATAATACACCTGATGTTGGTTAGTCACTGCCAGAAAACCACCAGAAGGACAATATCTTATTGTGCACTTTATCAGTTAACAGCTAGCGAGCTAACAGCTATCCACAAGCTGACACAAACATATTTATGGACCACGGGCGAGGTTTCTCGTCCTCTGTGGGCTCTAACTAACGCCACTCGCTCCCTTTTTTTTATTTCCGCTCTCTGTCGCTCGCAGAAAATATTCAAAGTTTGAACTGATCAGGGATCAGACAAACACGGCGACAGCTGGTGTGCCTTCTGAAATCTCTTTAGCCGCTCCAACGGCGAGGAACGGCGGCTGATTCCAGTGTAACTTTAGCCGTGACAGACCCTCCAGTGTGGAGGCTACGTTCACTGACCACTGGCTCAGGAGGAGTGAAGATTATGTACATATGTCAGTCAGAACAGCATATGGATCCCACTGCAGGTCCAATTATACGCGCTAATGTCTGTTTATGATGAAGAATATGCAGATAATGAGATAATGAGTGTAAGAATAACGCTCCATATGATACAGTCCAGCTATAATGTGATTCTTATTGAGCTACATTATCTGCTGGTGTCTCGTATTGTGCTGCAGGTGCACCACGCACAGCTCCTTGCTGAGATTACATAGATCCGACGTCCACGAACCTTTTAAGAGCTCCTCGTCGCTGACATTTATGACACAACGCCTCCTTTTTTCTTTCCGTAGGAGTAAATAGCGGTTCAAGGAGGACAGAAATACATTCAAATGAAGGAGGGCTGACAATCTCGTCATTAATTCGTGTACTGTACAGTGATTGCATCCTTTCATCAGCACACTCTTGAACCTCAGCCGGTGAAAGCATCCACTCCGCTCTGTGCTGCTCATTTAAGGCTTTTCACTGGGAGACCGTGATCAAGATTTATTATCTGCAAAGCTTCCCTCTGCTTTAGAAGCGCTATTTTATGTGGTGCATCATTAACCTCACACAAAAAACTGGCATTCTACTTTTAAAGAAACATTCAGTGAAGGAAATTGTAGCGTTCATAGGCTGACAACTAAATTAACCTACTTATGTCGAGCTCTGAGGATGAAGAAAGTGTGATTATCACTTGCGTCTTCGACCGGCGTCCTCACAGCTGTAAGACAAACGAGTACACCTGATGAAGATAGTCATGTACTCGTGATTAGAACTGTTTGCATCGTTCAGTACTTCACCAGTCATGTCAGCTTATTGATTGCTTAATTGCCCTCCGTCGACAGCATGTCGATGCGATCGTGCTCAGAGTCGCCGGGTCGCGTTATGATCGACGCTCGTTGTGTTTTTTCAATCTGGTGACCTGGGAGACGATCGCAAGGTCGCACTGCTGTTTATAAGACAACGCAGATACGTTACGTGACTTCACCTACATCAACACGTTGCTTCTACTTGAGATGACTAGATAAGATGATATATTTGGTGATCAGATGTTGAAGGCTGAATAGAGGCAAGACAATAGTTTGTTGCTAAACGTTGAGCCCAGCAGTAAAATACATTAAAAATACTTCAGATTAATCAGTGCAGTAATTCAAGTGGATCAGAAGTGGCGCTGGTACTTTACATTGGGACGTTGTGTGAAATCTGTGCCGTATTTAATTGAATAATAATCATTATCATTAATTTAGTCTGTGCAAGGGGCGCAAGGGTTTATTAAATATATAATATATAATAACTCTGCAAACTACAGCCTGCCATAAAACTGAATCAACAGGTTAAAACCCTGAATATTATTTTAATTATTGCAGGGATTTTATTTGAGAGTGCATAATAATAATGGGTAGATAATAAGGAGCTAAAATATAATATAATATAATTTAATAAATATATATAAGATGAAATAAAAGCAAACACATAAGATCATATAAAAAGTGGAATTTTTAATGCTGTCAACGGCAGAAAAATGAGAAAATACAGAAAGTATGTCGATCTAAGTTTCTTACTCGAGTACTCAGTGAAGCAAACAATAAAGGGATAATTGGTTTACATTGACTATATAATGAATATATAAATCTAAGCTCCTGTGCCGCTGTGTTTAGCCTCAGTCAGATCTGAAGTGACTGTGGGCGGTTCACTGAGACTCGTAGCGATGTTGTCAAGGTTTACTCTGAGACGGTCGGGTCGGAGCCATAAATGGATACGAGCGGATGCACATTTGTAAAGTGTGCCGATGGTGTTACGTCCACGTGTTTGTGCAGCTGAGCCGTGATCTGTTGTGTCCGTCCTCGATTTAATGCTTCATTTGTGAACTGTCTATATGACTTGTGACTCTTTGGCCTTTTTTTTATGCCAGTGACTCAAAGATTGCTACATTAAACACACATCCTGTACGGTTCAGAGGAAAGGCTTCCTTCCAGACCACTTACACTGTATCTGGGCTCCTTGATAGCCTAACGGGATGTTATCCACGTTCCATAAATAGCTGAACTCGAAGGAGCTGATGCATTTTAATTCATAAACTGGATTTTCTTTGCAGGTTTACTGTAGCTGTGTATATTTCAGCATATTTCTCATGTATGTGTCTGTTTTTTCTCCCCAGTGCTGGCTGACCTTCTGGAGAAGGTTGTGGCCCATCTATCCAACTCTGCCACGGAGTGCTTCTTCTCTCCGGCTCAGTACAAAGGTCAGTGGGGAACAGCAGCACACGCAGTTTTTACTTCTCGAACAATTAAGTCAAATAAAAACTCAAGGGCACCCAGGGAAGCAAGGCGGACTCCTTGTACGTGGGACATTTAAGTTCCAGAGAAATACTGTGGTGTGAAGGTCGAAAGAACCGAACCTTGACTATGAAACTGGCTGTTAGGATGTGGAATCCAACTAGTGCTAGTTAAAGATGTAGAGCGGCACAGGAAGTCCAGAATTATACATGCAGAGTTTCCCGCAATACCAAACGTCTATGATTAACTTTGTAGGTTGTGTCTATAGCTTCGTTTATTTGTTGTCAGCTCCTTTCTCTACTCATGACACCCAAGAAAATGTGAATTCATGTGGTGAAGTTAGCTCAAATGACAAGCAGAGGGCTCCTCTCGAGTGTCTGATGTCCAGAGTAAAACCTTCAGAGGCAAATGTTTTGATTTTGGGATATTTTAAATATATTTTACTCTACATGACTTCACTGCAAAGTCTTTCACCTTCTTAGTTTCCCCTGCACCTCCTGAATCAGCAGACGGGTATCAGGTTTGCAGCCTTCGGGGAAAATTGTCAAGAGTCCTTAGGAAAAAGGGATTCAGTTTTAGCCAGGCTGTTTCAGCAGAGGGAACAGAACTGAAAGGTCAGCAGTGCCGAGGCTCCGGGAGCCGGTTACATCAGCTGCTGCCAAGTTCAAACTAGACAAACTAGTTCTTCTGGAGAGTTAACTTCACTTGTTAAAGAGCTAAATAGTTACATCCAGTAACTGCAAGCTGCATCTGTTGGATACTAACGCGAAAGATGGACAGAAAACTTCTGTTAGCTTGCGAATGTGTTGGAGCGAAGAGTAAAATTTATAATTTGAGATCTTTAAATCACATCTGACAAAAATAAAACAACATTCCTCAAGTTTGGAGGCGTAAGTAACAACCTGCGTTATTCTAAAAGATATATGATGCTGGCTTGTAACAAAGACTTCCTGTTTACGTAGTTGATTGCTCTTCATTGGACAATACCCGTACAAGCTAAGACTACTTACTTACTAAACCACTAGTTTGAAACGAGCTGGTAGTTCCTAAGAACTTAGGAAGGACTCCAGAAACTTTCTTTTTTTTTAATGGGCTGGTGCAACACAACTCCAGGGGTGGTAGACTTGTCTTGAGGTGTCTCCAGCTGAAGGCTCTGAATATTGTTGAGGTAGCTGTCTCGGCTGACACACCTCTTCAATGTTGTGGAAGTTGGGGACAGTCCCAGCGGACCGGCAGACAGACAAGTGTAGAAATTCCTCCTCGTTCCAGAGCAGTGCTTCACTCCGAGTTGAAATGAGTTTCTCGTAACAAATGAGGCGATGATTTCAGTAGGTTGGGTTGATCGGACCGACGGCAGGAATATTTACACTCCTGCAAAGTGTAAATGTTCCTAATGAAGTGCTAATTGCACCTTACCATGTCAAATTTGACGTATTTTCGCAAAATAAAGTTAAAACAGACGATCTCTTCTCACAAGTTTTAATAACAACTAAAAGCAGCGACCTCCTGTATGACTTCCAACACGCAGCGAGAAGTCCAAACACTCTAGGAAGTTTAACATGATTTCACATCCTCAGCGTCGACGGAGTCGTCTCAGCACTGTACGTTTTAAAGCAGTTCATCATTGGAAATAAAGAAAACTACGTTTGAATTGAATCAGCGGTGCTATATGCGACCCGCTCAAATAATGTTTGGATGTCTGTGCAATCACCTGGCACTGATTAGTAATGTGATTATAATTACGAAGCCGCCGCTCCTTTTAATCCCTCGAGGTTACGAACCCGAGTGCAGGGATCAGGCCGAGAGTCAAGTACAATTTTAATTTATGGAGAAGGGTAAGAGGTTCATAGCAGCGCCGACTGCAGCAGGAGAACAGTCTGATGGATGAAGATAAAGTTATCAAATCAGTGTCATCTGGTCAGACCACAGAAAACTCTGAAAAGACTTTGGAAATAAAGTCTGCCACCCTGCGAAGATATTTATAAGACTACAACTAGATTCATTTTGAGATTATTTCCCATCCTGCACCTGGTGAAAAAGAAAAACTGCTGAACAATGGCGCAGCAACAAAAGCAACCTCAGCCTTTTGTCCAATGTTCTCCACTCTATTGTCAAAGAGACACTCTCGCTCACCCCAAAACTCCTTTAGATTTTCAACAGTCCAAGAGGACCGATACTTCACATCCTTGCGTCGTCCGTGGAGTGCCCTCCATGTTTTCTACTGTGTGGCTGGTCGCCTGCTTCCTGATGGTGCTCGAGAAAGCAGAGATGACACTGTTAATATTTGCATGAGCCAAGACTAAAAACCTCCAATTATGTGAAACGTGTTTGACTTCATGAGAATGTCAAGACAAGAAGACGAAGATGCGATACAACTCGAAAAACTTTCAGATTTTCCGCCGCGGTTGGAAATCTGTCTGCGACATTGAAATAACTCAGTAAGTCACATTTATAAGAGGCAGTTAGGAGTGTGACTGCTTTGTTTGAATGTTTCACGGCGATCCTCTGCGCTGCGAACTTCTTGTTGGGCAGGTGGGTCGTGATATCACATGAATTACTGCTGAGAAATGGGAGGAGAGATACAATATAGGTTGTGTCAGTGAAGATCTGTTATTGTCTAGAATAATCAGGCCTTCCCTGCTCAGACCTGCAGGCCTGTATTGTCTCCTAAAAGCAGCACCGTCCTCGGCAGTAAAGACCTTCCAGCCATATAATGACGTTCGCTTTGACTCATTTTTGCGCTTAATTGATTTTTATGCAAATGCATCGCCTATGGTAATAGCTTGTTTCCTACATGATGCCAGTGTAACCCTTTTTGCACAGTCTGTGTTTTGTTACAGTGAGCGTCCAATGTCATCGACACTTTCATTCATGCCAGATCTCATTTATGTAATATTACATTTTCACTGAAGCGGAAAAATATAATCGAATATCAGCCGCGCCGAAAAATGCTGCCAAACATTTGTATTCAGCTGGTGCCGGTGTGTCACGCTGCACAAAAGATTTGAGTTTTCACCCTCGTCTCAGGCAAAACGTAGTCCATTAATCACAGTCTTTAAACCGTAATCATTGTTTTACATTAAACCTAATCTGCCTAACACTTATTGTAGTTAAATATGACTCCATTATATTGTAGCCAGCAGGTGCATTCAACCCGTTAATTGAAGAAAAGTGGGCGTGAAAAACTGAAACAACATTAGCAGTAAATTAAAACTGAACCTCGATTCGTCTACAGAGGATAAGATGGACGTCAGGATGAAAGCTTCGGCCGTCCTCGCACCGGCCGATTGTAACTGACTCACTGCTTCAGTCTGGATCAGTACACCTTTAAAGATGCGGCCAGTTTCCGTTCTAGCTTTTAAAACTCAGAAACGACCGGATTAGTTGTGTTAAAAGTTAAAATCTGTTGCTCTGATTGTAGCTTATCTGAGCCTCAGTGCTGTCAGCAGTACGTTTAATGTCTTTTTAATATTCCTCTTCTAATAGTAGACTTTTATTAACAATTCCTTCTAACAAAAATTGATCTAATGACTTCATTTTTGATTGAAGATGTTACTGCTGTATATATCCAAATGACGGTGAGGTGACCTGATTACCTGAAGCCCTTTACGTAACAAAACAGGATTTGTTTCAGTAGCTGTACTTTCGGTTGGCAGAGTTTATCTGTTGTTTATTTAAAGTGATTTATAGAAGACGAAACGTCAGATGTAAAAGAAAGTTTTAGTGAGTTTTGGTGAGGTAGAGCCGGCCTCGTGTTGTCTGCAAGTTTGTTCCAAATATGAGATACACAGTGAAACAATATATATAATATATAATCGATTCTTCGGCTTTGTCGGAAACAGTGGAAAGTCAGATATCTCTGGTTGTATTTGGAGTTATGTTGGACAGACAGCCGCTGGACAAGAGCCGATAATTCACGAGCCTTCAGCGGACTCACTTGTTATTTGGCAGCATCTCTGTCTCCTGTCTGTGACGTTTGGACAGTCTAAATAACGAATAATGATGATTAAAAAGGGTTTGAAGACTTGTCAGCTAGCAGAAATGTCTTTTATCAGCGCCCGTCTGTCAGTACAGAGGCATTCCTCCTCCGAGGCCACACTGATGAAGAATCTTAATTCTGTTTGTTTGGATGATTTATTCATCTGAGTCCAGTAAACTAAAGAGTTTTCACACTTTAGTGTTTAATCAGTCACACTCATTTACATATTTTTTTAAGAGTGAGCAGACGGATCGTCTTGCATCCAGTGACCTCTTACAGTGATGCATTATAGCCTGATATAAAAGTATGTATTACATCTCTACGAGCTATGACGCTCTATGACGAGCATGTAAACATCGAGGTTAGGGTTAGGCTTCATCCAGCCCGTCTCAGGTCCTCGGATATTTCAACTGAATAAAATCTGTGATATCCTGAAAGTGCTTTTGCACCCGCAGCTCCGGCATCCAACCAACAATCAGCTCTGAAGCTGCAGCACTGGCTTTAAAATGAAGGTTCTCTGCCAGTCCTTTCCATTTCATACACGCTATTTCATTTCCCCCCCCTTCAAATATTCCTCCCACCAAATCGCCAGGCAGCTGTCACGGCTCTTGTTGAATTCTGCCAGTTACATGTGTGTGTGTGTGTGTGTGTATCGTAGGCACCTCCTAGTGTTTGACTGACGTTGACTACAGTCTCAGCCACTCTGCCCTACTTGAGTGCTCCCATTGTATGGAGAGAGCAGACTCATTTGCCAAGTATTAACCTCTGTCAGTTCCCCGTTCAGAGTTGTATCTCCTCACCCTCCATGGAGCTTTTCTCCTGAAGGCGGCTGTCCAGCAATCTCATTTATTTCAGCCGCCTGTTGAAATTGGATGGCTTGGAAACAAAGAGAGAGAGAGAGAGAGAGAGAGAGAGAGAGAGAGAGAGCGCACCTTTTAAGCCACTGTTACATCTTAATGGCTCAGACGGAGATCTAATGTCATTTAAAGAGATTTTCTCAACACATTCTAACTTTTTTGGTCTTAACTACTTTTTTTCCTGTATTTTAGCTGCAGCTGAGGAACACGCCAGTTCAATTCAAATGTGTCAGTACACTATACTCACTACAGACAAGGAGTCATAACGTTGTCAGCCTCGAGCTGTATGTATTGTATTTAGGTACAATTTTAAGTAAACTTTGGTATTTCACTTTTACATAAAAACATACAATAAGCTTACAAACTTTTTTGGCTTGCGACCTCTCAGAAAAAACTGTTTCTGGGTTTGTCCCCACGTTAACTTTTCTCCTCTATAGTTCGTCAGAGGAAAAAAGTAGAGGCTCCGGTGCTCGGGGTTACGAGGGTTGCGAGTTATCGCAGCCTTTTAGTTAAAAATGTTCTTTTTTTCCCCGCAGAATCTTTTCTTAAATTATTTGTAATGTTCCGGTTTGTGTGTATCATCGCTGCTGTTTCGGACTTTTGCTGCTAGTAGACGGGAACTTTACCTTTCTCACCTGTATGTTTGTGTTTGTTTTTAACCTGTGACATTGGAGGATGCTGCAGTTCTTCAAGGCCGCAGAGCTCATTTGTGCACAGTCACATTGCTCATCGTTGTGAATCTAAACAAGTTGTACTGAACAGAATAAATAGAATTTGAAAAAATTAGCTCTTGACCCTGAGACAAGTTTTCACGTACTCAATATCAACTTACTCGCTTGTTCTGGACCCCCAAAAACATTTTTGGATCCGCTCGCACGCCACGTATACTCACCTGAAGGATTTTTTCTTTTAACACGTCTCATAACAATGACTCACTCAGCTTTTTAAAAATTCTGCAGGTTTCTTCATTTTCAAGATGACTTTTGTTTCAATTTCCCCGAAGCACAGGAGGATTGCGAGGATTGTGGAAATTGAATCAACTCACGGCGATAAACGGGAGCTCTCCGAGATTACTCTTCATAACTTTAACGGCCACTTTGATTAGCAATTAAGAAAAGACCGTCGCGGCTAGTGTTAGAGATAGATCGCGCGTGCCATCTTTCAAACGACAAAACAAAAGTTAAACGGTCGGATTAAAGTTATTACAAACTGTAAAATAGACACCAATGCTGCCGAGGAGACAGGAGGAGAGAGGAACGGGGAAGGGAGGGAATAAATACAACAAGAGAGCATCCATCTCCATTAGACAGTAATTGCCATCAGCGAGAGGTTTTTTTAGAGATGTTAATATGCGAGGAGAGAAAATGCAGCACTGGTTGTCCTGGCACTGCCTCATACCCTCATCACAAGCTATTTTCTCTCAATTAATACAAGATTTGATGGCCTGTGATTAATCCACATTGCACAGCGCTGATTTTTCCCGGGTAACAATGTTAAATTATCACTTCGATATGTAGATCACAGCCATTTCCCTCCTGCATATTTCTGCACCATTAGTCTGTAAATTGGATTTCAAGTTTTTTCCCTGCCACTCACGCCGTCTCGATAATACTCTTCATATTAATTGTTGAGATCTTTCTCATTATCTCACTGCAAACCGTCTGAAGCCGGGGATCCATTAGCACAAACGTAATAATATTATTTCTCCCCAAAGCAAAGGAAGCAGCGGAAACATCTTCCGAAACAAAATATCACTCTTCCCGCCTTTATTGCTCCATTTGTCGCTCTCTTCTTCCACACAATTACAACTGTAACTCCGGAAAACTAATATATTTTTATGATTTTGTACATTTAATAGTGCTAAGTAAGAGCCCGCGAGAGCAGCTGGTGAGAACAGCAACGATCTCTACAAAAAGCTGTGGCAAGCTGCCCTGCTCCAGTGTTGTCAGCTGCTGTAGTATCTCCACTGTGAGACCAGACTCTGCCGATAAAGATAAAATCCAGAGAGGAAGAGCTCAAAACTCCATCACACTCCTAAAAAATCATGAGTTATGTCTCCATCAAAACGCTGGTGTGAAATTGCCCGTGGCCGACTGTTAGCGAAATTACCCGAGTCACCTTGATGCCATGCTATCTGGCAAACATCACAATTAAATGCCGCACAACTGCTGCAAAGCCGGCAACTACAAAATTACCCAGACACAACATCACATCTGTAGTGCCTCGAAAGTAGCCGGTCATTATACGTTGTCATGTTTTTCCAATCTCCAGGAGCCGTAAACACACCGTTAGCGGTATCAAGGGAGTATTCCCCCGCCCCAAACAACCTCCAGTCGTATTCTCTCTCTCCGCGTTGTTAAATAACCACCTCTCCTCTTTGATTTTACAGCGGAGGAGAAGACTGCAAAGAGTGCCGCGTTATCATCAGTGGAGCAGCTGGGAATCGGCACCTGTTTCAGGTATGTGCAGTATATAAAGTGTTTTTCTATAGCTCATGAACTTTTTCAATCCGACAGTTGCTGTGCGGTTGTAGAATGTGTCCAACAACAGTTGCTACCGGTCTGCAATCACCCCAAAAGGTCACGTGTTACCCGGCTGCTCATCGAGCTCCACTGACTTTAGCGGCCCACATTAAGTTCAAATCCCTAACGCTGACTACAAACTAGTTTAAAGATTCTTCTTCTCGTCTGTTGTTCCTCGTTGGTGGAACGTTCTACCAGTTCCTACCAGATCAGGGGCGTTCACAAACCTCCTGAAGACCATGTAAATGTCACGCATCAAAACATGCCGTCATGTGCAGAGGTAATATAGCAGGTGAAAGTATTCAGGGTTCTCCTGCTGTTCTGTTTCCTCTAACGGTGCCACTGTGTTTAATACGTGGTCTGTTGTTTATTTCCCCCTCTGACTCGCTGCACTCCTCTCACACCGCTCGTTTCTGCGCTGAACGACACCCCGCTGCTACATTACACAGTGTGGATATAACTCCGTGCCTGACACCTTCCCCGAAGGGAGCTCTTCAGATGAAAAGTTCAGAAACCCCGAGTGCCATCTTTTTTGCATTTTTTGGGATCATATGAGCTTTACCTGCAGAGCGCTGTGTCTTTTAGAGTTGTTGGACATGAATCTATAATTAATCTCTGACTTGCTGAGTTCAATCTGACCACGGAGTACTTCTGTGTATTTGCACGAGGCCTCTGACTCTTTGTGATTCAAATCACGTGTATTGCCAAGTTCAGCAGGTCTTCGCATACCAGCCTCGAGATTTTGAGAGTTTCACTGCTGGAAGGTTTTTGAATTGACGGACCGCAGCCTGCTGCTGGAGAGGAGCGCCTCAAAACAGCCGCAATATTTCCTCACCTTCACGGCGGAGTAGATGATGATGGAGGAGTGTTACGGTGTAGTCAAAGCGCACCATCGTTGAACTTTCTTGGTGATGGAGCTGATGTTGCTGCTCCCACTTGAGGTCCTGTGTCATAGGGGAGGCCCGATGGTCTTCTTGTGACCAATCAGCAGCCATCTCCACTGCCATTAAAGGTTGTAGTACATTATTTCTGCTTTGTCTTCCACCTCCAGGTACGGCAGCCACCTCAAGCTCCTGAAAGAAGACGGCGTGAACGAGCTGACGCTGCTAATGAAGCACGTTAAGACCTTCCTGTCCACGCAGAGAGTCAAAACGTCTTCACAGCTCAGTATCCTTTACTGCACTGCACATCTGCACTCACGAAGAGTCGGTAAGACTGTAACTATGAATGAATTCACCAGCTCTGACACCGCTCATTCAAACACAGACTTTAATATGTGATTTAGAGAAGAGTCCCACAGCCCATAAGAGTTTTATAAAAATAAAAGATTTAGGCTTGATTACACTAAATGTCAGAAATATGTATGTCAGATACTTGAATCTATTTTGATTCTATTTATCTATTTTAATTAAAACTTTTAAGTTTGCAACATAAGAGGGACGAAGAAATGCGTCATTTAAAATGTAAGAACTAAAGATACGAAGTAAATTCAGATTTTTACAGAAGTAAATGAAGACGCACAAACGAGGAGTGACACTCTAGATCAGGCATGGGCAAACTGTTCCACAAAGGGCCGGTGTGGCTGCAGGTTTTTGTTCCAACCAACCAAGAGCTCACAGTTTGACCAATCAACTCTCTGAAGACTGAGATCAGTTGATTAAATGAGTCAAGTCTGGTGTGCTGCTGCTTGGTTGGAAAGAAAACCTGCAGCCACACCGGCCCTTTGTGGAACAGTTTGCCCATGCCTGCTCTAGATACTCTGGATACACAGAGCCTGCTGACGTCACCCGACAATAATGCGGTGACACATATTTACATATTAGTCTCTTCTCTTTGTCCTCATTTGCTCCATGAAGAGGACCCAGAGTGAGTGAAGACGGTGAAGTTATCACACACACAGAAATACCGAGAGACAAGGGCGGCCCGATAGTGTCCATCTCCGTCTGATCGACACAATGCAGATTATCTAACTCCATCTGTGTCTCAGTGAACAGTTCAGCCCATCCTTTGTCCTAAATAACAACCGATAGGCCTCCTCTCTCCTTCGGAAGGTTTCCTTTGTGGGAAGGACACTGCGGAGATAAAAAGTCTGAACAAACACAAAACAGACTGACATTTTTCTTTGCGATACTGAGACCATGTTGACATTTTCTTTCTATGCCAAATGATATTTCTGTTCTGAGTAGCGATGAGACTCGGAAAGGTTCACCAGGTCGAACCTGCAGTGAACAATGTACAATATATTGACATTTAAACATACATCGCATTAAAGTCATAGACCTGATTTTAGATCATTGAAGACATCTTTATGTCCTGAAATCTACCCTAAAAATCCAACGTAAGGAACTGATTTCAGAGAGGAGAAGTTGTTTAATTAAGTCGGTTTTTAGTTAGTTTGTATCATTCATGTTTTTGGGTCATGGCAGATCAAAATGTTTTTTTTTCTTACCCAGGGAGTTCTGCTTTATTTATAATTCTTTATCATTTGAGATGATGTTTTGGCAGAGAGCACAGATAGATGAGTCTTGTCTGTCAATCACTTTCAGAGAGCGTGTAGTGCTAATTAACTGTTTGTTACCGAGGGCTGCTACAGCGGTTAAACCAACCAACCAACCAACTCTGGTTCTACTTTTACAGAGTCTTCAGTGAGGCCTGACTTTTGGTTTCATTAAATCAAGTAAATGTTTCAAAATAAATCTTTCTGTGTCCGTTCTACTTGAACAAAAGTTAGTTAAAGGTTCACGCTCAGCAGAAAGAGACGAAAGAAGCAGGACTGGACTAGCGCTCCGTTCAGGACTCGGACCTCCGTATCAGTGCGGCTGTTAGAGTCCGGAGCCTGAAAGTAAACCACTCGAGATGTACTCGATGAACGAGGGCTTCAGGTTAGAGTCTGATTGTGTTGTGAACCCGGCGTTTTCCAATCATGTCAGCCTGTATTCCTGTAATGAATCAGGATTCCTCCTCATAAAAATAACCAAAAACTTTTTCCTACTTTCACCATGCAGAATGACCTCGTCCGTTCAAGTCATAAATCTACAAAATTAAGCCGCTGACAGAGAATGGGATCTTGGCAGTCTTAACTGGAGGAGGCTGTTTTTCTGCTAAGAGATAATGGTCTGGTATATCAGGGTTAATTGACTGTCAAAGCGTTACTCGCTCTGTGGTCGACACTCTGGTGGTGTCAGTGTCGGTTGACGGTAAAGTGGTGTTAGCTCGGTGATTTATTTAACACGTAAGGACTCGGTTTCTTGTGACGCCTAAATGGGATCTATATAAATTCTGAAAAAGAAACAACAAAACGACGATTTTTAATATTTGTGTAACTAATTCTGTTGTTCAGATTAATTCAACACCACCTGCTGCTGCCAGGAAATATCCGTCAAGTCAAATTAGTCGAATTTATTTGACGCCACGCTGATGCACAGCTCTGTAGATCGTTAATTAGTAATACAATGCAGAGGCTGTAACTTAATTCTGATTCAGTTTAACATGCAAAGTGGTGCTTTCTCTTAATTAAAGCTACGTACAGACGGCTAATTTGAAGATAAGCTGAACAATGTATCTGTCCCATTTAATGTGGATGAACCATTTAAACGAAGGAGCTATGTTTGTGTAGCATCACTGCGAGTTGCTGCTGTTCTCTTTAACTCCCTCCGCCCTCCAGTCACTCAGCAGGACGGTTACCCGGGCCACGACTGGCTGGCTTCGACGGTGTTCCTCATCATGGCCGGAGACGTGGACCGCTCCCTGAGTCTGTTACTCAACCTTTCCTCTCTGCTCACCTCTGCGTTCATCTGGCCTGCGAGGATACATGCCTCTGTGAGTATAACACCAAGCAGACACAGACACACTGCGGTAGATTATATTCAGAAAAATGCAGAATTCTGGAGGCCTCAACCTGAAATTTGAAAGAGCCTGCTTCTCATTCATCATCTTACAGAACATTCTTCTGCTTTTGCTTCGTGTTGAGTCGAGATATTCTGGACAAAATAATCACATGTAGCTGCTCTGCGATTGCTTTTAAAAAGGGATAAAGAGGCGGACGCCTTTGCAGGTCAGCTGGCAGTAGAGTCCGTGCTGTAGCAGCCAATACCTGCCTGTGAATCTTCTTCTGCTGCATGTCATCCCCTCTCTACAATACATCCATCTGGGGCTGTGCTGCTGCTATCAGCTGGTTAAATCCGAATCTGCTGAACTGTCCATCAAAACTCACACTGTACTGTACTGTACTGTACTGTACTGTACTGTATGTATCAACGTTGTTCTTGTCTCATGCTCGTCTGCCTCCGTCCATTGTCAAACACAGCACGTCAACAATCAGAGCGACGCAGCAGAGAAGAAAAACACGAATAAATGAAGACGATGATGAATCCTAACAACATTTTTCATGTAATGACTTTTTAGTTTGACGCTGAAAAACAAACAGGATGTTCTTTAAACTGAAGGAAGAAGAAGAAGACGAGCAGGAGGAAGATGAGTGATGAAGATAAATGAGGGCGGGAAGGAGCGGAGAAATAACAGGAATAGTTCACGTTAGGGGGAGAAGTGAAGTTTCTATCATTAAACCAACCTCCGTCATCTCGTTGTCTCTCGTCAAAGTCAATTACGGCTCGACTGGACACTGAACGCGCGTTACGTGCTTTGATTCTGCAGCTGGTGAACTTCTCCACGCGGCAGTTAACCTCCAGCTACACAACGCGGTGGATTTAATCAATATTATGGAAAATAGAAAGGGCACAAATAATTAAGAGGCAGCAGCAAATTTAGGAGGGAAATGTCAGCACTTTGTTTGTTTCAATCTCCAACAGTCGTGCGAGCCGAATTGGTCGTCATCTTCAGATCTTCCTTGTTCTGTCGTGACAGGTCCACGTTCCCGTGGAAGTGGCCGTGTCAGGAATCGCTCCTGTTTACTGGTGCACAGCTCACTATGTGGAGATGCTGCTGAAAGCTGAAGTTCCTCTGGTCCACTCGGCCTTCAGGATGTCTGGATTCACCCCATCCCAGGTATGATCTGTAGAGAGTAGCTCAGGATATGCAATCATTTACCAATCAGTGTGTCATTCTCAGCCTGACTGCGCCAGTTGGTTTGGTACAAAGCGCCATCTGTCTTCTGATGTAATAATGTCAAACTCTTGTCGTGATCTCTTACGTGCCGTTCTTTCAATGAAGGTTCTGGCAGCATCTACGCTAACCTCTTTAGCGCCTGCCGTGGTTGTTTTCTTCTCACACACATCATCACACACACGTACAGCTGTAGTTCATGCCACAGCTGCCAGTGGTTCCCTCATAGGACGCTGCCTGATCTGTAACCGCTCTGCTCGGACACCAGGAAGTGTTATTGTTATTGTTTTGCACCATAAAAAAACCAGAACCAGGTGGATCCGCGGGTCGGCGTCCTCCGCCTCTGGTGGCTCAAACATGCTGCCAGCCGTAGCCTCCACGTTGTGTTGTTGTCGTTCAGTATTTGACTTTCGCTTTCACACCAGATATATCAAACATCAGACATCCGCGTTGTTACACCTGTTCATAAAATCTTAACTTCACTTCATCTTCGTGTCGGTGAGATAGTTCAGCTTTGCTCTCAGGCTGAGGAAACTCAGAAGAAAGAAAATTAGTTTAAATCAAATATTTAACTCTCACTTTTGTCTCTCTGTATTATAATTTCCATTTTCAGAGCCTCTTAAATCATTAATCATTGAAGGACGGTCATGACTACTGATGGGGGAAATAAAAGGAGCTGACTCTGGATTAGATTAGATTCATTTAAACGATTCTGCGCAGACTTTTCTTCACCAACAACAGCAAAAAAAAAAATCAGCAGTTGGTTTTGTTTTGTCACTGCTATATTTCATTATTAAGTTTAAAGTCTCCTTGGTTTGCCCGATGAATGACTTTCCCTTTTATCCTGTTATGATCTCAGTCGACTTTAAAATACCAAAGCACGGCTCTGACATTGAATCCCTTCCCTTTTTCTTTAACGGAGCGGTTGATAAGTCAGATCTTTGCTCCTCAGCTATTGATTCTTTTGACACAGAGTTCTCTTTCACAAACAGCGAGGTTGGAAAAAAAGCTAGATTCACCTTGAATCCCCTTCTGTTTGATCCCGTCTTCTCTCCTTTGGCAGTTGACAGTCGAGGCTCACATAATGTTACGGCAGCGCCGGCACTTATAAGACTTGCTGCATTTGCATCAAAAGATCTGAACTCGGCGTCTCCGGGGTGGAGCAACGCGTTCACATTCAGCTCGTCTCTTTGCTCTTCGAGGCGATGACGGGCACCTGCTCGGTCAGAAATGGAAAAGTTTAAGTTGTGGAAGCCCGACAAAGCAGCAGCGGCAAATGAAGCATTATACACCTCTGACTTTCATACAGTAGAGGTTGTGTGTGAATGTGTGTGTGGATAAAGGACTCCATCTACAGAGAGTTTGAAACAGGAGTGTGTGGGACGGGAAGTAGAAACAGAAATAGTCTTTAGGGTGAGCAGAGATCAGATGTAATAAAGTGACGTGCTAAAAACTGCAGTTCCTCAAACGTCCACTTGAGGCTGGCTGCAGAAGTGAGTCAGTCTCCATAAGTCCCCATGTTAGACAGCAGAAATAAACATGTTCCCCGTTCATGACAACTGTACTGAGGGTGAATTTATATACAACTCACCTGTTCACATTATATTAAGGCTTAAAGTTATGCAGGATTAAGAGCGTGGACGCTTTGATTGACAGGTGGGTGCTGTTATAGATGTCTCGTTTGAGCAACCGGGCTTCATTCAGCCCGCCTCAGGTCCAACGATGATCCACGTCTTTGATGATTTTTAGATCAGACAGAAACCGCCGGACAAAAATATAAATAAATCCAAATATTCACGTCCTTTTAGCCTTCGGTCGCATCGACTCTTGAGGGAAATGTGCGGCTCTCTCATACATGCATAACATAGATTTTATCAATTTAATGTTCAGTGCAGTGACGTGCCATCTCTGTATGCGTGAAATCATAAAACAAAGACATTATACGATCATATCACAATAAGATTTAACAGCATTGAAATTATCAGCAGAACATTCAGCGTCTCGCTCGGCGAGCCGGCTGATGTGACCCGACGTCCTCACATTAATAACAGCGCTGAAAGCCTGTTTGTGGCAGGAGGGGAAATGAAGAATACTGTGCTGAATACAGTCGCGCTCACCTTTGGCCCCGTCGAGTTTTAGCTCACTGGAACACAAACAACAGAGCAAAAGCACATTTTGCCATCCTCAGAGATGGAAGAGAGGCGCTCTTGCAAAGACCTTGAAGGGATTTATAGTCCCTAGTTTATAGTCAGAGAAAGTACTGTACGTGCACTTGTTTTGCTGCCTGGGGCTTTGAAAACAAAGGGCAGCATGCATCCCGCACTTCCTTGTTTTTATCACAACACACAAATTAGGGTGCCGGTATTTTCATTAGAGCACAGCTGAGGAGGGGGCGATAATAAACATCTAATATGTTTATGGAGTGTAAGCGGGGCTTGTTTGTATGCTTCAGCAGACCTGCGTCATTAGTGAACACAGTGGCTAATTATTGGCGTGACAATTAGTTAAAACGCAGTGTGTGTGTGTGTGTGCTGTTTGTTAAATATGAGGGTGTAAAACTAGACTCACAGCTGTTGATTGTAGTCAAATCATAATCGTAATCAGCCGAGTTCAGCCACGAAGAGAGACGATTTTTACAGACCGTGACACGTTTATCAAATGCTGCTTCCATGTGCGGACACATCGTGCTCTCTCTCTCTGCTCGCCTCAGGTTTTCCTGTAGGGCCACCATGGGGGGGTTAAAAGGATTACCATCAAATTTGTTGCATGAATTCACGCCCCCCTCAAGATGAGTTGTGATATCTTTGGCGATCTCTGGACAATCATCCGGTCGAATGTTTTTTATTTGTCTATTACTTTGGTTTACGATCCAAAACCTTTCCTGGCAGTCCCAGACCAATTTGCAGGTACTGATTAGTCTGGAGCCGGTGCCACCGACGGGCACGGGCCATAACATCTCTAACAAAACATAGAACTAGTTGAACTTGGTAAAGGGCTGGTGAGCGGGTGAAATAAATCTAACCGAAAGAGAACGCTTTAGAAATCTTTTTATCTACCGAAACAAAATCAGAAGAGAAAACCCAGCTGCCGCGGCGGTCAGGCTGTTCAAACTTAAATTAGGTCGTCCCTGGATCCGATTCAATGAATCAAACCTGCTCTGAATTATATACTCGGCTGTGAGTAACAAGACCTGATGCACGTCGGGTGGAAATCTGCCTGAATGTGACGGAGACCAGACACATCTACCAGAGCAAATAAAACACGAGCCAAGGCGGTTAAAGACATTTGAGCAGTCTCAGCTGTTCTTGTTATGCTAAGATAAACTTTATACCTACATCAACATGTTCCCAGGCGAAGCCTCGTGGAGCTGCTAGCATGGCTGCAGACTCTGTCCAGTACTTCAAACCTATATTAATAAAAAATGCTCTTAGTAGCATTATTCAACAACTAGCACCTGATTGATTGGCAGTGCTGCTGGCTCTGTCTGCTCCATTTTCTGTTTCAGCTGTGATGTAACTCCGTTAGGAAGGTCAGACAGGCTCAAACAGTGCAATTTCATCAGATCAAAACGTTAGCGAAACAGCTTAATGCTTTCAACAGCACTTATATAACACCTCTAAGGGCAAAACGCACCCCGACTCAGATATTTCATCTTGCAAAACAACCTTTTAAAATGTCTTGAATTCAACTAAACTTTGAAGTTTGAGAGAGAGAGACGACCGCATGTCTGATTCGATAATACACGGCCATTTATACAGACTGCAGGTTTATGGTCGGTCCGACAAATCATCTATAATTCAGTGCAGAGGACCTAAACAGCTCTAAACACCTGCATTGATATCACTGATCTCAGCTCAGTCATCAGCTGGAGAAATAAACATTAGCATGCGTCTCATTTTCTCTTTGTCCCCTAATCCCACCTCAATATTCCAGACTGCCGTGAGTTCTCGTCTCTCCCTCTCAAAGTAAACGTGTTCCCAGAAAAGCTGATAAAGCCGAGTCAGCAAAGGAAGTAAACATAAACTCATAAACACATGAAGAAGAGAGCAGGGCGCAGAGTTCAGCTAATTCTAACTCTGACGGCTAGCCCTTTTAAGATTCTGCCGAGGTCGCTGTAGCCTGCCGGCGAAACTCTTCGCCTGACTGATGTTTTCAGGTCATCCCCTGGTCAGAACGTTCGTGGTGTCCTCAGGCTCTGGAACGGTTACCTCAGCAGCGTTTAGTGTTTTAAATTACGCCTGAGCACATATTGATGTCTGTGCTGCTCTGCTGTGCTAAGTCTATTATTTAGTTTTGTGAAGTTCAAGTAAACACTCGCACATCATTTACTAGTTTTAAGTGTCCCATCGTAACGTGAGCGCTTAAGTAAAACGTGAAAACTGTTCATAAACACGTGGTTATTTTTATGAATGATGATTAAAGCCTGAGAGGAGAGACATGTCTGATTTGTCAGAAGCAGATCATTCATATTTCAGTATAATTGGGGTCTTCATCAATGTGAGCTAATGAGGAGTTTAGTTTAGTTTATTCTCAGTAACGAGGAGTGGATTAAAGTGGACGTTTGTCTTCCCCTCCCTCAGATGTGCCTCCACTGGTTGACTCAGTGTTTCTGGAACTATCTGGACTGGACAGAAATCTGCCACTACGTCTCCACGTGCGTGCTGATGGGTCCCGACTACCAGGTCTACACGTGCGTGGCCGTGTTCAAACATCTGCAGCCGGACATCCTGCAGCGAACGCAGACCCAGGAGCTGCAGGTTTTCCTCAAGGTGAGACGTCCATTTAGCCTTGCGTGGTACGTATAGTCTGGAAGTAGCTGTGGCCGGAGAGAGACACTCGAATACAGATGGAGATTCTAGTCTCTCGTCATTGTTGCTCAAAAACAACTGAAACCAGCTGCAAACTGGAGAAGATGAGCTGAGCAACTTTAAAAGTTGAGCAACATCAACAATGTATGAAAGACGTGGAATATTTGAAGGTTTGTCGAAAAGCTGACGCTTTTAATTTGCATGAAGAAACTTTAAGAAATATCAAGGTTTAGAAAAATGCGTCTAATTAGTCTGAATGGGATTTTAATAAAACTCATAATAAAGTTAAAGATGAGGAAGATTTTAAAGTTTGAAAGATGTGAATGAGTTGATAAAAGTTCACGATTTTAAATTATGAAAATTTCCCCAAAAACATTAAAAAATGTAGGAAAATCTGAAATCAGCTGATTATTTTAATGAAGTATCTGTCAGGTGGTGGAATAATAAGGAATTTCACACGAAGACGAGCATTCACACCTTTGAAGGAGCTCTTCTTCTTCATCAGTTTAATAATAATACAGCTAAAATTATATTAAAGGTGTCGACATGAGGAGAGACTTTGGGTTAGAGAGGTTCTTCTGCAGCCCTCGACTGAATCAATGATTTACATCTGTAATAAATAACAAATCGACTTCTGGAATCGTCCCATTGGAAACGCACCATGAAGAGAAACATGTCAGTGATTTAAGTTCTGCTCTGTGACGTGATGTGATGCACGCTGAAACCAAGAGTCAGGCTGTTCTTCTGACTAACATCCAAAGCAACATTAAACACCGGCGTTGTGACCGCGCGCCGTGGCTCGACGTCGTCGTTACTCGTTAAGCATTTCAATCCATCTCGTCTCTTGGCTGATAGCGTTAACGTCGCCACGAGCCACCGCTGACATTTTTTTGTGAATAAAAGATCAGTTACGAAGCCTTTATCTGGGGAAGCTCTTCTAATGAGCTGTAGCATCAGATACTGTTGCAAGAGGCTGCGTGTGTGTGTGTGTGTGTCCTGAGCTGAACCGTTGGAAGTTTTAGACATGCAGGTTTGCGTCCGACGGCCTTATCTTTGCTCTCTTCCTCCGTCTCTCTCTCTCTGTGGGAACAAAGTGAGGGAAGTAGTTTAGATTCGGTATTAGAGGATTTTTTTTATTCACACACTCTCTTGCACCTCGCTATACTTGCCCTGTCTCACTAGGGGGTGTATCTATATTTCATCTAAATTAAAATTTGAAAAGGCAAATGACTTGTTACAATCGTCTGGCTGAGCTGAGCTGCAGTGGAGCTGAAGTGATGAGAGGAAAAGCACACAGGAAGAGACAGCAGGGCCGGTCTCAGGCTGTTTGAGGGGCACGGGCGCAAAAACATGGAAGGGGCACCAGTGTGATGGTTCAGATTAAAACTGCTTCTTTATGTGAGTGCACCTCTGGAATAAAACACAAGGGGAGTCATAACTATACATTTCATAAAGACACGTGATGATGACAGTAAGAATCAGCTGTGCTTAGTCAGGATTCGCCCCCCTAGAAGGCATTTTATCACATTTTATCCACCGTTTTGACACCCGAGAGGCGACTTTATCAAATTATTCCCAATGTTATGGCGCCCTAGAAGGCAATTTATCAAGATTTCTCCACTGGAAGGTCTCTTAGAGGGAACTTTATCACATTTCATCCACTGTTATGGCACTATTTCATATTTTTTCCACTGTTATTCCCCCCTAGAGGGCAATTTATCACGTTTTACCCACTGTTAAGACACCCTGGAGGTCACTTTATCACCTTTACAGCTTGCCTATCAACACATGCAGTAAACTGTCAATACTGCCGCTATGATGAGGTTTGATTCCTTATTTATATTTATTAATTAAATCATTTCAAACATTACAGACGCAAGATGCTGCTACAAGAGCCAAAAGTCTGTACGTGTGATTGATTTTCAGGTGGAGGGTCAAATTATTCGATAAAATATCATATTTTCATTTAACTAGCCGATACAAGTCTTAACACTTAAAAGATATATTCCTAATCGTCTCTTCCCGGACTCGCACTGAATATTAATTCATCTCGTTTGTCATGTGAGGACAGGCTTAAGAAAACGTAGAAATCTCCGGTAATTAATGCATTAATTAGCTTACCTAATGATGTCTTAAGTGATAATGGTTAATATATCTTGAAGATTACGTGGGACATTAAGCCGCTCACGTCACCTGTGTCGGCATGAAGATATTCGACTGAGCTTATATTTTGTGTTAGTCAGACACTAATTCCCACAAACTCGCATCTTTAATTCTCTCAGAGAAAATAACGAACAGAGACTTTCCCAACTGATTTCCGCCGCTTATCTCGACTCTCGTTCACGAGTTTAACTGCGTCAGCAGCCGTTTTTCCCGCCGAGGTAAATTAACAAGCGGAGCACCTTCACTTTTGATGATTCTTCAGGATTAATCTCAAATCTAAGTCCGACTACAAACCCGTGGCTGACTTTTTATGCTCCCTTTATGTTCTGATGAAAGACTACATCCACATATACCGTCTTCAGAAGATTTGGAGTCACGTAGCTGCTTACTTCACTTAATTCATTAACATATCAAATGCGTCTAGAACGTGACCTCTAATTCATAAAAGCATGTAACTGAAATGAGATTTTTCTCTTATAAAATGTGTTTTATGTCGTAATTTATCGCCGCCTGGAGTAATTACAGCAGCAGAGTCCTCCATCAGCCTGAAAGCTCATTTCTTCCTCTGAACGATCGCCCCTCTGTAGTCACTGTTTGCTCCCTTTACATAATAATTATCTCTCTTTTTTTTCTCTTTTCCTTTTCCACTTCACTCCTCTGTGTTTTTACTTCATAAAACTGCTCCCTCCCTCGGTGGTGTGAGGCAGTAATGGTCGGGACTCCCACACGGGGAGATGTGGGATGATTTGCAGGGCAGTAGATGAAAAACTGAATTTAGGTTTCCCTAATCTTTGCTCTTTTGGATGTGCTGCACACCTTCACCTCTTCGGGACTTCAAATAGTTCACGAAGGCTTGCAGCTCACAAACATCTGCCCTTGAGTGACCCGCGAGTAGACATTTCTGCTCTCTTGTACCGACCTCTGATGGAGGATAGTGTAAGTCAGTGGTTTCTAAACTTTTATGGCTTGTGCCTCCTTAAAAAGCATCAAAAGTTATCTGTCATATCAAGTTTAATACGTTCAAGTTGTGAGCAGCTCAACTAAACTAAGAGTTCACAGCCTTCCTAGCAGTTCGTTCGGGCTCTGTTTTGTCACTGCAAAGTGAACAACAGCATGCTGCCAGTGGGATTAACTCTCTGGGCGATTCATCCAATAGTTGCTGGGATATCTTGTGAGCAAACAGAAGTGTTGACCTGCTGTTGACGCGAGAGGAGAAGTCAGGGGATCACGAGAGTCATTAGGTTTCATCCTCGGGGGATTATAAACGTCTTCATAAGATTTCATGGAAATCCGTCCGATAGTTGTTGAGATATTTCAGCCTGGACTGAAGTGGTGGACAGACCGGCTCACCGTCTATCTGAAGATTCAAGAATAAACATTATTTTGTTCCATCTTCCGCCCGGTTGTTAATCCTGCGCCCCCTCAGATTGGTTTTTGTGACCTCTCCGGGTTGGAAAACACTGACTGTCACTGCGTCACGTCCTTGTCAGCGTTATTTACCTGCAAAAAATAAAACCGTAATTAGATTCTCCGAAAAAACAAAAACACATTCTGCGACGTGATGAAAGAAAACGAGTTGCAGAAGTCATTAAACTCTGCTTGTTTTTTTGTTGGCCTGGATAATGACAAAGGGTGAACTGTTTGCTGTGCCGTTGTTATTCCGAACGCCGTGCGTCTTCTGGGTGCAGCTCTTCTGCTAATTGACAATGCCGCTCGCAACATACTGCACAGCAGTCACAGTTATTTGCTCTGCTGCAGTGTTTGCATTGCCCACGAGGATTGGTGTTATCGTGGCAGATGCGTGCCGCGGCTCATTCGGCAATTAAGGCAGGCGAAATTAAAATGCTGACAGAACAAATGAGGCAAATAAAATGTTCCTTTGTCTGCTCTGATTCTTGTCTCTCAGACAGACAGTTGAGATATCGCCGTATATTAAAGCACATCTTGTTGTGTGATGGAGGTGCTCGTACTTATTAAGATATTGTTTTGCTTCTTCGACGCGTGAAACCTCATTAAGGATGTTGTTTCCTGGCACGGCGCTGCAGTGGATTTAATTTGATTTCCTTTGACTTTGAATCAGATTGAATGTAAAGTATTCTGACGAAAAGGTTAGAGTGAATTATTCACTCCTCACCTGCTAACGAACTGAATGATAATAAAGTGAGCCACCGTCTGCCTCGATATCAAACTATTATACGTCCAGATTCATCCTCAGAGAGGACCCGAGATAAAAACAGACTTCAAATGAAACAAACCAGAAGTTTGAATCATTCTTTGGTTGAACAGTTCACAGGCCAAAAGCCGGTCATTGCTTCATTTAAAGCACTTTAAAGTGAGAATAAAGGTCAGAATTAAAGAAGAAAGGGCCGATATATCCTAATTTTTAATCTCTAGTTCCTAATCCCTTCAAATCTGGGAACAGTCATCAATAAACTCAACTTTCAGACTGTGTTTACAAAAAGGCAGCAGCTGCTTCTTGCCTCAGGTAATCCAGAAACTTCAAATGCCAGCAAACACACCCTGACCACGGTCTACAGGTGAGAGGGTCCTCACCTCTAACACCGCCTCCTCCTGGTGCAGGAACATCTCAGTTAGACACAAGAACAAGCTGACCCAGGTGGAAACAAACAATTACAACTCCAGAACCGGGGCAGCCGAAGACACGAGGTCCAACCGGGCTGAAAAAATGGGTTCAAGAAATCATTTGTGCCCTCTCTGCTGTGGCCAAGCACCCCGAGCTCACGACCACTGCTGCAGCTGCTGCTGTACTTCACTATTTTACAGCGTTGCCAGAATGCCAAAGGCAGATTTATGCAACAGCAGCATGTCATAGACAGCAACGTCTCTTATCTCGTATGGGTCAAACATTTCCCATGACTCCCTCCTTGCCTGGCAAATTCCCCATTTAAGCGTCATGCCTCCAGCTTGTAACAGACTCGAGATACAATATCACGGTTATTTTCGCTCTCCTTGATGGGTTAAAAATAGGTGGATTGTCCCTTTAATTTGCTACAGTGTTGATAAGTGAGCGTCCTCTGTTTGCAGGAGGAGCCAATCCGAGGCTTCGAGGTCAGCAGCTACCTGGAGTTCATGGAGGGGCTGGAACGCAGCTACAGGAGCGTTGTTCTCGCCGACATGAAAACCATCAGGAACCCCGTCGAGTAAGAACACACCCAACATCGCTTTCCTCCAGCACGTCCAGCGTTCCTCCCGCCGCGGGCCGCGACTCACCGAACATGTGTGTTTACACCGTGTTTCCCTCCGCTGAGCTCGTACCCGGCAGATGGGGACGTGTCATGGATGAGAGCGTCGCCATCTGAAGATGCTTCGGTTTGAGACGGCACTGTTCGTACGTACAGCCTGCTTGTGTTAAACTGTCCTTGAAGAACAGAGACGTGAAGAGTCTGGAGAGAACTGAAGCTCGTGATTGTTCTAGATTTTTCAGATTGTTCATACAAAGTTGGGAAAACACCAAAACCAATAACAAATTGATCTGCACTGTACCAAGTATTCTCTTTGCATCTGAAGCCTGATAACTTATTCATCTGTGCATTGTCCAGAAACGATGAGCCACGCTGACACACACAGTTTATCCTGACTCACATACACCGTCCACTCACCCGGCGTGTGTTAATCTGCATTAATCTGATTCGTTCTGAGAGATTTTGAGGCTCGACAGGAACAAACTGGCTTTGGAGTCGTGAAATATTGAGAGACTGACGAATTCATGAGATTTTCTGACGAAATGAAAACAGAGATGGAGACCATACTTTTGTTTTTGTTTTTTTAGGGAGCTGCACGTTGAGAGTTGACTTCCAAACTAACCTGATGATCTGTGCAGGATTTAGTGACATGTAGTCGTGTTGTTTGGATTGTTTTGCCCGCTCCGTCCTCCGACATTCTCCATCTGAACCCGGCGTTTGGTTTGTCCGCTCTGGGCCGCTGTAGAAACACGGCGGTACACAGTGTGTGATAACAGAAACATAACGATACTTATATATTCTGTAAGCATCTGGACCTTTAATATCTGGAAGAAGTCGTACACGGTGACGTAAATCCTGCATGCGATGACGGTCGATGATGTTTTGATTCTGTATTTATTTTTTATCACGGTGTAAATATCTCACACGTGTTTTAAGCTGTGAAATTTTGATACAGCATGAAACAGAACAACCTGTGTGTGATTGGAAAGCGTCTGCTCGGATGAATTAACAACCCTTTTCATGTTGCCATGGTGTTCAGATCCCGCACAGGCCGGGTCGAGTCTGGACCATCTCATGGTTATTACACACATCATTAATGCCGGGACACGCAGCGATGCATCACGCGGCCTCTCGTGTTTGTGTACTTATGCAGGTCTTCGTATGAAAGATGCATGAGGAAGGTTGTATCATTGTGATAAACCCTCATTAGTAACCAAGGTCTTTTCTCTCTCTCTCTCAGCCTGCACCGCCGTCCTGTTGTCCCTCTTCAGACACACTGAGGTCTGAATAATAAATGAGTTCATCCCATCCATCCATCTCTCCCCCACAACAACAGTGTTTACCAGGGGAATGTGCAGGCCACAACAGAGGCGGGCGGGCGGGCTGACAGTGAGAGGAGCCGATCAAAAGATGGCACTTCACACAGAGCGTTTCACCGCCGAGGGTGTTTAACATTTAGTCACAACGTATCGAACCGGAAACTGAACTTTAAAGCTGCATTAATCAGGTTTTTTTTTCTGGCCACCTGGGGGCAGAACGCCACGACAAGCCGAACATCACGAACACGTCCGACATATTACAGCCTGTGAAGAAAAGTTACGAGCAAAGACAAGCGGACATCAAGTCCAACATTCACTCTTTGTTTTGGGTTTTATAAACCGCTGAAGGAAATATCCGGTGGATGTTCACCAGCTGGAACCGGTAACGTTCAGTTCGGTCCGTCACGTAATTTAGTTGAGTTTTATTCAGAGGATGGACGACTGAAAACGACAGCTCAGCTGTCCACAAATCGATGAATTTTAGCTGTTAACATCCTCGTGCTTGTGCTGCTACACTGAAATTAGTTTTTTTTATAAACACTATATATAAAGTTTATAAAAGAAAGACAGGATAATATAATGAGTGTGTGTGTGTGTGTGCTGCAGGTGAAGTCAGACGTCTCATGGAGCGAGCATATCAGATAAACATGCAGATGACAGGCTGCTAACAGAAGCGCAAAACCAATAAAAGAGTTTCAAATCTGATTTGTGGGTCGAGCGAGAGCCGCCGGTAATGACTTTAGTTCATTCAAGCCTTCGCTTAGACGGGAGAAGAAACAGAAAGCCTCGAGGCGGACAGATTTCCTCACATGGCCTGTCAACTTAAAGGAAATAAATGACACTCTGTATGTTTATTTATGTGTTTTACTTGGTTGAATACGTTACAGTCTGGCACGTATGCGCGCTCAGCTTCCAGGCTGTCGACACGGACGATGTTTTTGAAGCACGAGTTCGTTTTCGTAACAGGACAGTGAACGCCGAGGCGCGTCGCGTCCTGAGGAATGTATCGAACGTCGCCAGGCCGCGCGGCGTCTCCGCCGGCACTCTGCAGCGTGGAAAACAAATGTCAAGCTGTTACCAGATGTCAGTGTTTGCTCTAGTTTCCAAAAAAAAAAAGTTTGAGGGGAGATAAAAGAAGGAGAAGAGTCTGCGTGTCAGTAGCGGGACTGTGATACGGCCCATATTAGACATGTCTGTCAGCAGCGTGCAGCGTTTTTCATCAGGCGAATCCGTGCGGACGCCGCTTCTGTCGAGCGGAGCGCCGTGCAGACTATGAGAGAGCGGGAGACTGATTGATTTAGTGGAGAGAGACAGCGGTGGGCTGTAATCTGTCAGAGTTTTTTTCTCTTCTTCTTCGGGACACGGTAAGGGAACTCGACTTTGCTGAGAGAAATGGATGTTCCTCGCTGTTAGATGGATGGCTCTACTAGCTCCAAACAACCCGCTGCGTTCAGTTCATGAAACTGTACAAACTTCTGAGTAGTGAGGGGACATCTGACCCCTTTCCTTTAAAAAAAAATAACGTTTGAACGGGCCTGGCAGTGTACCAGCTGTTCACAGACTGAGGGGACGGCTAACCTTTTTAAGAACAGAGACAAAGAGCGAGAAGTTTTATCTCTGTCGGGAAAAGTTTTGTTGAAGGAGGGACTCCTGTGATGAGAGGAAACATGAGGCTCTCTCTGTGTCGCCGCAAATTTAACCCCAGAGCGTCCAAACAAAGGGCGACTCAGTAATCAGTTACTGATGAGGAGAGGAGATTCGAGATGACCGTTAAAAGGCCTTTTCGTCTCATCTTGGTCTCAGACAGAGTCCTTTAGTCCAAGACAGGTCAAGACCACGACTTTGCGTATGTCGCTGACTTGCCTGTGCATTGTCGGGTTTATTTGTTAACCGTCTAAGAGGAGACAGCGGCCCGATCTTCTGGAATAAATAAATGCTTTCCCAAACCACCACGAAGAGTTCGTCTGTCGTAAATACTTCAAGGCGACGTTCACCCACTGTCAGTCTTAACTTGGTCTCAAAGTCTTGGCCTCGATACACTCTGGTGGTTGGCCGTGACTTGGTCTGGGTTTAGTTGGATTTGACTACATCACTGGAGGAAACAGAGGAAGAAAGACATGGAACAAAGAGTTTAGCTCTGGTCAGGTTCCAGGTTTTAACAAATCTTTTGTCTGTTTTCTCTTTTATTAAAAGCATCAAGGGAAACGTTCAAGTTTCTCACATTCAGTCACTGCTGGAAGACACAAATTAAAACGTCACGAGCGCTGATTATCATCTGCACTGATGAACCATCCTCAGCCCTGATTTCCAAGTGGCCCCCGGCCATGCCTCAGAGAAGACGTAAAATCAGGTCCTCTGGGACGGTCCCCCCTCCTGAGGGATGAAGGCTTCAAAGCTGGGCTGAGATATTTCTCCGTGGATCTTGGTTCAGTGGCAGGATCGGACAGGATGAGATCCAAGAGATCAGGGCGACATAATTGTGTCACAGATGAGTCGGCACGTCTCGAGTCGTGGAATTTGAAACGGTGCTGAGGCAGAACAGAGGAACTCGAGCTGACGCGGCATGAGTTTAAGATTCAAACTGATTCATGCGCGGCAGTTACGAGATCTGGTTACGAGATGAGAAAACTACCTGTAGAGGACACGATGCCGATGTTTTTAGTTTTTATGTTTGTGTGCAAGCTGATTTATTTACGAGCGCTGCAGCCAATTTAATACAGATTATATTTACATCAGTGGTTTCCAGTCTGGGGTCAGAACAAATCATAGAGGTCTGGAGATGATTAATGCAGCTCTAGGACATAAAAATATTTCTGTTTCTGTTTCTTATCTTCTTGTGAAGCCTCCAGCAGGTTTTTTAAATGAAGCAATCTGAACAAAAACTGCAGTTCCTCAAACGTCCACTTGAGGCCGGCTCCAGAAGTGAGTCGGCCTCCCTCCGTCGACCTTCACAGCTTGGCTGCTGTCGTGTTTACATTGGAAACAATCAATGATGGAAGCAGCGACTGGTTTGCTGCCTGGAAACATGTTTTCATTCCTGCTGTTGACATTTGAACGTGGGGACTTACGGAGACTGACCTCCATGTTTTGCTCGCTCGGCCATCAGTCACCGCTTCGTCCGACCTGAGCGTTTACCGCCCTGAACCAGCCGACTCGTTAATCCTGGCATAATGGGCTGTTTATTTCAATTAGCGTTGAAAACCTCATTATCGGCTCGACCTCAGGAGGTGGAGGGAGTGCGTGTGTGTGGTGGGGTGTGTCCAGTTTTTGAGATGATGACTATAATGGCAACCTTTACAGTAACGGCGTAATGATCTGTTGTGCTGTTCATCTTGATTATAGACTTTTCAAACTGACAGCGAGCAATTTCAAACAGATAATTGGTGGTAATTAGGCGCATTAGGCGGCGATGATGGCCCGATGTCTGCAAACCCTTTTTTGTGCGGCGTTATCTTTATTGGCTTTTATCTTGCAGATGTTCATTCTGCTCTCATTTGTACGTGTCACCGATTCCTTGATTAAACTCGACTATTTTTATCCCGTCGTCTCCCTGATTTGAATCTCGCACGCTTGCATTCGCTGCTTCTTCCTCTTCTTTATCTTATCTAAACTTTTCATCTCCCGTCGAGCCGCCGCTTCTCGTTTTTCGAGCCTCCGTAATGCTTCTGTTTGCAGATTCTCTGCAGGGAAAAAAAAAAAGCGAGATATGCCGTATTTGCGTCGCGTATAGGAGCAGCCTCTGCGCTTAAGGGAATTTTGCATTAGCATTTCCATTTGCCATGGTCAATAGTTTTCACAATAGAGCGTATTGTTCACCGTGTGCATATGAATCGGGCGACTTTGGGGGATTCGGAGCTCGATGACACTGTTTTACCAGGTGCATCGATAAATATGCACGGGAGGTCACTGAAGACGCCGTCAGACGTTTGCACTTCACTTCTCAGCCTGTTTCTAATGAAGAATTATTTATTGATCCTCAAAAGCGAGCGATGAAACTCTCCACCTCCTCTTTGTTTTGTTCTCTCTCTCTTTGCGTGTCCCGGGCTCGTTTTGAATGCATGCCACAGGCCTTCCCCGAGTACCTCTTGCCTACTTCCCTATCAACCCTGCCGCCTGTCAGACAGTCTGAGAGACGCCGTGAATTATAATTCCCATTCACACTCCTCTTTACCGTCGACACAAAGCCCCCTGCACAGACTCTCCGGTTCGGCTCTCTCCCCTCGTTGCATCCGTTTCCTGGATTTGTGGAGCAAAATCAAGACTTGGCTTCTTAATCCTCGTAAGTCCAATAATATCCAGGGTCTACTGGTACATGAGGTTGCCTCCTGGCAGCACAGCGAAGGGACCGGCTCATTGTGAAATGACTGCGGCTTGGATAAGTCTTAAGTCTCTGCATTATGGAGAAAATTGCCCTCGAAAATTGCCTGTGCCAACGCCTTCAAAGAAATCAGTACAGTCTGGAAATGACTTCCAAAATCAATGTGCAGTGGGTTTAATTTCATACCAAGGCGGTCGCAGTGATTTAGACTTCAGCCACAACCACAAGCCCGGGCCTCATTAGGCTGGACAGTGTCCCGATGTTTCATATCGAGGTATCGATGTAATTCTGTGATTTAATTAAGCGTTTTCTGATGAAATGCAGACAGACTGCGGCTCCTCTCGGCTAACGTTTGATTCCAGTTGGGTGAAGTCGGAGAACTGATTTGAAGCGAGTTCTAAACAAACATCACACGGGAACATTTGGACAGCTGATCAAAAAGAGTGCTCACCGCTCAGGCGGAGAATCTAAAGCAAACACTGCGGCTCAGCTCGGAGCGGAGAGGCGCCTCGACGCAGCAGCACAAACTGCACCCAGAACATTTATCCTGAGGTTCTCCTGAAGGTGACGGGGAGAAACGTGCATTTTAATTTGAAATCCGTGGCGACGATCGACCTGAAGTCACGTCAGCTGATTAGGTTCACTCCTGTCTGCCCAACTCCTCCATCTACCGACGACCCTGTTTTCTCCTCCCATCCCTTCATCCCTCAACCTCGGACCTCGTTAGTGAACCAAGAGTTTAAAGTCAAAAGAACTTAGACAGACATCGAAATGATAAAATTATTTAAAACACATCTCAGCTTGACGAGAGAGACAAAAACAACCATGAAACCCTGCAAGAACATTTTTAACCTCAGATAGAACTCCACAAAACTTAACACTTAAAAATGACGGTGTCTTCTATATTTATAGATCCACGATCGCTTATCCTTATCCAGTCCGGGCTCAAGACGATCCCAGCTGACATTGGGCCAGAGGTGTGGTTCAACCCGGACAGGTCATCACAGTGCTGTCACACAGGGAACAGTCGATCTTCTATGTTCTTTCCTAAAAGATTTTTCCTTGACCTTCATGGAAAATGTCATGTGGTCAAGGAAAGACGTGCTTCCTTCCTTCCTTCCTTCCTTCCTTGTGTTTTTCCTCTCTGTGTCTCTGGGCGTGGCCTCACCTGTCTGATTACCTCACCTGCGCCTCATCAACTAATCAAACCGGGCTGCATAAAGCTGTCCGGACGGCAGCTCTGTGTTTCCATGAACTTTGCAGCCGTCGTCCTGCCTCACGTCTGCACTGTCACCGCTCCACACCTGCCTCTCTCACCTGCACTTCACATGATCTGTGCTGTGAGAGTCAGTCGACTGTTTGTACGAGTCTGCTGCTGTTCTTATGAATTATCGAGGACGTTTAGTCACGCGTTGCTCCAGCGGCTTTTTAACTAATTCATTTTTTTCTTTTGGCTGAATAAACCAGATTTCTGCAGAGTTTGGACGTCTACTGACGCTGCAAATGAATATTATCCTCATGATCTACGGGCACGCGAGAGATATACGTATGATCTGAATGAATCTGTGATTTAATTTAAGTCTGTTTGAATTTAAGAAGTTTGGTGAAATGCAGTCGTTGAAGTCGACGCGTGATTTCATCAGATGTTGAGTTTTTTAAAAACAAACCAGAAGAAGCTCTACTGTATCGTCACCTTTTAGTGTCCCATCAAGCCGCTGTCACAGGTATTAGAGCTAATCTGAGTTAATCCTCTTTTCCTCTAAGCTGTCATTTAGATGTCCAACGAGCGGAGACGTTGAGTCAGGAGTGTTTTCACTCCTTTATTACAGACTGAACGACTCATTTTCTCCTTGACGCACAATATTCAACATGCAAACCATCGTTTTTTGCAGTACAATCCAAAACCAAATGAGCATCAATTTAAACCAACACTCACGATTCACAAAGTACACCCAACCCAAAGAACTGCTACTTTGGTGTGCACGGAGTGTCAGCCCCTGGTAGTGTCTCAAACTGGTCCCAGTGGAAGGATCAGACGAAGCACAACTCACATAGATCCCGATGAGCTGCAGGACCTGGACCAGAGTCCCAAAACCTCTTCTGGAGCCAGGCCCAGGATGGGACCTGGAGCTGCAACCCTGTGTGACCGACACACCCGCAGGAAGAGACATCGTGGTCGGGCGGCTCGTTGTGAAGAAGCAAATCATCCTGATGAAACTCCATTCAGACTCTGTCATAACACATTTAATGACAGGAAGATAATTTATTTTCAGTTTCAAGCACAGGAGATGAAAATGAAATGTCATCCATTAGTGACACGGGTACTGAACTTCAGCACGGTGAAAAGAAAAACACCTTATATCAAAATCCCATTAAGAGATGGGATTAAAAAAAAAACTCATCCTGAGGGGAATAAACCAAAAACACACAAAACTTAGTGCAACGCGCGAGTTCTGCTGAGTCACAGCGACGAGCATTTGTTCTGTTTCGCTGAGCGTCGCCTCTGAATGTTACTTAATGTATCAATGAAACAAAGACGACAAGCTGCTGCACGCTAACGTGCTAACGGGGATGCTAGATCTCCGATGTTTACGGCGCTCGCTCTCGTCGTTTGCGGCTGATGGAAGTGTCGCTAGTTTTTGGTCAAAGGTGGGAAAAAAAGTGATTCAGGGGATCAACAAATGTTTTGATTCATCCACAGGGGAGCATGAATGCTTTAACCTCTTAAGCCCCGGCCTTACCCGTCCACGAAGCGAATAGGGTGTATCCTCTGGGAACCATGAATGTTCAGACCAAAGTCGATGGCTAAAAGTTGAAGCTTGACAAACTCGTTTGGTCTTCTCTTCTACAGCCTGAATGCTGACAAAGATCAGAGAGCGAGCTCTTACAGCGCCTGTTTTCAAGTCACTGGTTGCCAGTTAACTTAAAAACTTATTTTGACATCCTCTTACTAGTTTTTGAATCACTGCGTGAACCCAGCAGGTCCGTCAGCTCCTCTGCAGCTGGACTCAACAAAAACACATGGGGAGTCTTCAACATCCAACATTTTATCATTGTACTGCCAGACTTTATTTATTTTTGTATTTATTCTTGCAAAACTGTCGAGTTCTTTCTTTGAGATTCCCTGAATTTGAACACGCACAATAAAACCCGCAGAAAAACCGTGTGTGTGTGAGCCGATTTCGAGGCAGCCGCAGCGTTTTGATTTCGTTGTCATGTCTGGGGACAAAGTTGCGATCATCCCTGACACTCCCCCCCCCCCGGCGGCCTCTCAGCCTCCACGTCTCAGCCCAGCGGAGGAGGGAAATGAAAAGGCGAGGAGGTAAGACGCCACACGGAGCGGCGGCTCCACCAACGCTCACAAACCGGCGTTCGACTGGTTTGTGAAGCGTGTTTTCTCATCTGTGCTGCAGCTGAATTACCTGATTGATTCTTTGTGACTAAAAATAATAAAAGAGACCCGACGTGCGACTGAAAGTTTAAAGTTTGCTGTCGGCGCTGGTCGGAGCCAGAGGAGCCCTTTTTGTTAATGGAGTGCAACAACTGTTTCGAGCTGAACGTCTGCTGGTGTGCAAATGCAGATCCAAACTCAATTACTGTTTGACTACAGCTCTGTTAATTAAAGCGAGCTGAGAAACGCATGCATTACAAGCAGCTTTTCTATTTGGAACTCCTCTACAAACATTTAGGTCTCAAAACATTGTTAGATGTATCATTCTGCCCATAATTTACATTTCTTAATGTCAGCGCCTTCAGAAATGAAACTTTCTTATCTTTCACACTCCGCTGGTTTAAAGTTTAGCAGCTGCTGGCTCAGCCAAGACGAGCTGGAAGACGAGCGAGCCGGTTCATCCTGATACTTGGAGAGTTCGTGCTCACAAACGTAGCAGCTCCAGCGCTGACCAATCACATTTGAGCGGGCGTTGGTTGCACGCAGGTTTGCGTGGAGAATAAAGGTGGAGCAACCTGACGGCTGTCGACTTTTTTTAGTTCAGATGAAATGTGTCTCTTCTGTCTCGGTCTGATTATCCGTAATCTGTTTTCCGCTGACGTTGCTGCATTGTAATTTATCTCGTTGGCGTCGCACCTCTGTGTCGTCTCTTCGTGATCAGTGATGTTATCACCAGCGCGCAGCTGTGTCGTCGTATCGGGATGTGAATCATTGAGCGCTGAATCCTGATGGTACACAGGCTGAACTCATGACCTCTGACCGGGTCGAGATCCCTCTGGAGCACGGGGTCATCCTGCTGACCTCTGCCAGTTTACACAGTGTGTGTGTTTGTATCTCCACACACACACACACACACACGTAGTGGTCTTGTTGCCCTTAAGGCTCTTGTCACAGGGAGTGTGTTGACTGCTGATAAACCAACATTTGTGTAGATGAGAGCTGATGCGTGTGTGTTATAGAAAAGCGCTGCAGGGGCCGATACGTCAGCGCGGCAGTAAAAGGTCAACGAGAAGAGAGGCATCATTAGCCGAGCGCCGACTTCAGCACTGACGCGAATAAACTGAGACGACGGCGAAGACTGATGGGCAAACGATGGCGGGAGGAAGATGAGATAACCGGATCAGAGCCGCTCTCTCGCGTACGTGCACAGTTTACTCTGCGTGCATTAAACAAAAACGCGTGGACTCACATTACACTCGTCCTATTTGCAGGGAACACGTGTAGCTCACTACTCTGTGTCCTTGTTGCATAATAAATACTCCTCTTCCACTCTTAGCATACTTATTCCAGCGCATTCAGACTCTCTGAAGATGTTTTCATGCCTCGATTTCAATGCATAAGATCTCACAGCTGCACAAACACAAAGCCACGAGGTCGAAGGAGACCGCGGCGCGTCGAAGCAGGTGAGATCAGGTGAAAGGAGCCGCGCGTATTTCCCTCTGCAGGCTTCCTCCTCGGCGTGTGCAGCAGTGTCTGCAGGGGACAGCGCATCCTCTTGTTTAAGAGTCCAAAAAAGAAGAGAGGCTACAAAAATATCTGCTGCCCAGATGGTTTTAGAGAGCGCCGAGGCCTCAATGAATCTGAAGTTTGCAACAATCAGGACTCCTCTTAAAGCTGGCCACCCAGCTAAACTGAACAATCTGGGGAGAGGCTGATTGTCACTCTGGCTGAGCTCCAGAGATCCTGTGTGCAGACGGGGAGCGCTAACACACACGCTGCTGATGGATGGAAGTCTCTCCTCAGCGAAGGACGACCAACGTTTGCAGGAAAACCTCTGGAGTTAGCAAACATCTGAACTTCTATTAGAGCCACATAATATATCGTGACATGCTGAACAACTAATCAAGACGAATCTATTACAAACATTTGCTGCAGCTTGACCTGATAGAACGAATATAAATCATCGATTCACACTTTACTGATCCAACAACAGTGAGTGAATTCAGATCATCAGTTTAACAAACGTCTCTAATCTTTTTATGCTAATGCAGAATTAACCGGCCCGTCTCTCAGCTCGTGCTGTATTAACGCGCTCTCAGCAGCACATTTCATTCTGAGCTTCGCAATTAAGCCCCTCTCAAATCTGGCCACTGATTAGGCTGACATTTACCTACCCTGGTATTTAAACACTTCAGTAATGGAAGGATTTCCACTTAATTAATACCACGATTAGCAGCAATGACCTGACCTTTAAGGATCAAGATAAGTCACGGCATGAAGCTCGATGTCCTGAACCGACTCCGCTCTCCGCAGGTTATTGTTTTGTTTTTAGACCGAGACGCTGAAAACTTCTGCAAAACTTTTAATGACCTTTTTATATCCGCCGTATTTTTAGTTTAGTTTAGTTTAGTTTCAGGATCCTTTTCAGTCAGTAACCTGCACGACGTCTGTCAGCGTCGACCTTTGACACCAACCCCCCCCCCCCAACATGCAGGATGAAGTAACTCTCTGCGAGCTGCCCCTTCTGTAACACCATAAATGTACTTATGCATAATTTACACGGGAAAAGTCTAAATAATTCAAGCCCATGAATACTTGCAAAGGAAAGTGATTTGTTGCAGAGTGAGTGAGGAGCAGCTCACACCGACCAAAAGTTAAAGTGACGACGACCTGCCCAGCATTAAATGGCAGGTAGACAAAGTCAGCGAGAGTGACGAATGATAATAAATGTTTAAAAGATAAGCTGAAGCTGTAAGGTAACGGATCAGGTTCAGAGCGGACCTTGAGAACTGCTTAGACCCAAAATCTCTGACCTGCCTTCAGTGTGATCGATTGTTTGACGAAGCAAAGATCCTCGGCCTCGACTTGGACCACACGGGCACCGATGAGGAGCCAAGAGACGACGTGAAGAAAGGCCAGAACAAGACACCAAGGAGACTAATAAAAGATCGCAGAGATGTTGAAACAGCCTCGATGACACCAACGAGCTGCGCTCGCAAGACTTCAACATCGCTCTGCTTTTGGAAAACACCAGAACCTGGACGAGTTCTCTTTGACCCGGCTCTGCTCGGGGGAGCTCCTCGTACGCGTCAGCAACTTGAACTGTTCCTGGTAAATTATGCTGCACTTTTTATTATTAGAATGAACAGACGTTCACATATTTAGCTCAGATCAGGACAGGGCAGCTTCACGTGAGGACAAGTAGATTAAGTCTGTTGGACGAGACGGTCTGTCCTCTCCTCAGCCCCGATATTAAACCATCAACTCATTGTCCTTTGTGTGTGTTCAGCTGTTGATTCTCTGTCCAGAAGATCCAACCTATCGAGCGTTTAAACATAAAGAGCCGTACATCTCCCTCAGGAGTGTGTACAGAAGTGTGGACTCTAAATGAAAGTAACTGTAACTGCTGGACGAGCTGGAAGTGTTCGTCAGCAATTTCATCACATCGGCCGAAGAGGTAAATTCATCTTGTTTGCCTGAAGTCATACACTGATGTTGGGTTTGTTTTTAAATGCCAAATCAAAGCAGATTTAATATGAATGGAAATAAAATTGTCCTGCGCTCAAAAGAGACGCAAAGCTTTCTGTTATCAACTGAAACCTCGCTCTAGTTTTTACTGGCGCTCCTGGTGACAAATAAACTGGAGCGTTAAATTAAATGAAGTTTTCTCGTGGAGCTTCAACACTTTTGATCAATACCGTCCTCTCTTGCAGTACGCCATCTGGAAAACCAGAAAACACGAAGTGACGACTCTCATCTATCTTAGTTTGAACGTTGCACTCGCTGTTCTTCGAGTTTTCAGGCTGATCCGGTGTGCGGCTGTAATCCCCGAGCTCCCAGCCTCCCCGCGTTAAAACCACTTCCGGATGTGCCTGGAAATCCAAAGCGGCCGACTTGTTCCAGAGCTTACGGAGACTCTCAAACCTCGGCTGCCAGCTGAGTGTATCTAAGCCTTCTTCCTTCATCTAACACATCATCTCCCACGGCACGCTGAGTCCTGCAACGTGTAACTGCCCGCAGACTGCTGGACCACCAAGTCAGGTCGGGTATATTTGCAGAGGCTGTCGGACACTGAGCGCTCACAAACCGCGGCGCCTGGAGTCAATCCCCGCGGCTCCTCCGACTGTCTGCGCTCTGGGAACTGTGTTTCCTGGCAGGAGAAGATTCAGAGCAGTCAGAACGAGGACAGAATTAGACCGGCAGCAAAAAAACAAGTTCTGATAGCAAGAAACACCGATGGATTCACGGGAGGATGTTTCAGTATGTCACAGGACCTGGAGCACAGCAGCATTTTAAATGAAGGCCGGGGTTTATTGCTTGAAATAAAAACACGGCAGCAAAAGAATGCAACAAATAATCATCAAAAAACGCAACAGCTGGGATCATGGACGGGGCTGACCGCTGTCTCCTGCAGGTGACACACTGACTCTCATATAAGCACGTCAGAAAAGACGAAACTGAAGAGCTGGCCGACTTTGACCTCCATCCAGTGGGAAGCACGCTTAAAGTCCGAGTCGATCATTAATCGTTCAGTATTTAATTACCTTAACGTCGTCTTTGCCGGTCGAGGTGTGTTTGACTCTGATGGCGTGTGTGTTTTGTTTGTGCTGTGCCGCCGGGGGCGAATCACATTTGCCCTGTCGCTGCCTCTAGGCTAACAGCCGTGCTTCACAAGCAGCGGTTTGCTGGTTAGTTACTTCTTTTTATCGTCGGTGTTTCTCTGGATGGAGGTACAAGTCGGCCAGCTCTTCAGTTGTTTTTTCTGACGTGCTGCACAGTCAGTGTGTGGTCGGCGCTGTCCATGATCCCAGCTGCTGAATTTCTTCGAGGGATCGGCACGTCGTTTCTACATCTGGCCTCGGCGTTTTGCAGACAGACAGATGTTTCCCCCGACTGGAAAAAAAACAAGCGAGTCAGTCCGAGCTTTGTAGGCGGACACCATCTTCCTGATTCGTTAGCTACATAGTACAAAAAGTGGCAGCAGCAGCGGCGGCGGCGGTGGGCGGGCGGTTGGGACTGACGTACCTGTACAGGTTGTTGTCAGTCAAGTTGCAGGAAGCTCAGCCACAGTAAAGCTGTTACTGTCTCGCGCATGATGGATCTGTGATGCAGAGAGGCGGAAGATGTCAGGAGTCACTCAAAGCTCTCGCATGCGGTCACATGATCAACGCCGACGACTAAAATCATAAAGCATGACGAGCGCTGGTTGATTGCAGGTATTTATTTTAGGACGAAATGACACGACGCTGATTGTTTGAATGAATTAACCTGAGCTGATTTCACACGATGAAGCCAGAAAATATCCAAAACGAGTCAGAGCCTCTCGAAGATTTGACTTCACTGAAACGTGCGACAGCTTCATATTTCGAAACTTCAAATCGTCCACGCTCGGAAAGCTGCAGCTTCAGTTTGCTGTGTGAAGCAGTCACCACCTGCATGTTGTTTCCTCTCGCTGTCGCTCTCCTGATAAATGTCTCATATTTCTTGCAGTTAGCCGTCAGAGCTAACGTGTTTATCTGAAAACATGCAGCTGGCATGTTCGATTTCTGCTCAACAGCCACATTAAAGTCTCGTAATCACTGTTCCGGCTCTCTGCACTGCTGAATCCTCCTGCTGGAAACAAAGAGGAGCTGCTGTAGTGTGTACACACACACACACACACACACACACACACATCCACACACAGAGCAGTGAGCGACTTTCTGCACTTCTTTCCAGACCCAAAGCCATTAGTGCACTGCTGAGCCCTTTTCTCTGAATCCGGGAGGTTGACCGTGAGTTTGAAATCTCACACACACACACACACACACACACATATATATTTATATGCACACATACACATAACACACACACACACACACACATAGAGGCTAAGCAGGCAGGCGAGTAGAAGCCAGCAGGAGGGAAATGTCAGGACAATGTCAGGGTGTTAGCTTGGCACGGCACGGCTGGGCTCGCCTCCGAATGTCTCTGAATGTCACCACTCTGGAGACCAGAGGAGCCCCCCCAACACACACACACACACACACACACAGATATTGAACAGAGGGGAAAGAGAAGAGAAGACTCTGTGTTGCCCTCCGGCTGTCGCGGTCGTGTCGAGGGAAAATGGCCGACAATGAAACATCTCTCACTGCCTTTATAAGGTCAGATCTGAATGTCACTCATTGATAATTAAAAATAAGGTGTGTGTGTGTGTTATGTGTATGTGTGCATATAAATATATGTGTGTGTGTGTGTGTGTGTGTGTGTGCTGAGTTCTGGTTGGTGTGTTTATCTGGCAGTTCGTCTTGTTGAAGTTGTTTTTCTGCTTCGGTGTAAATGTGTATTTTATCACTCGTCTGGTTTGTTATGATTTATTTAACCAGGTAAGTCAGCTGAGATCACAACCAAGACAGCAACACACACACACACACACACACACACACACACACACTCAGGACAGTGTGAGCTAACATTCATATCTGAGGAAACGGATCCAGGTAACAAACTGTCACCTTAACACAAAAGAATCAGCTGCGATTACACACGAGTCCTCCGACGTCACGGACAGATCCACCTGAGGGACCTGGACCTGGACTTGAACCTGAACCTGGACCTGGACTGTGTCATCATGTCGTACGGTGATGGAAAACAGTTCTTTTGCATCTTCGTATCGACCTCTGCAGCATTTCTATCACACTGAAGTTGTGAACGGAGAGTGTGTGAAGCACTGAAGTGTCCGTGTGGATCTCTGCGACGCTCAGCGAGCCGCTGGTAGTTTATTAGTTTGTCAGGCAGCTGAATCATTCATGAAAACAAAGAAAAAGTCACAGTGACTTATGACTTCTCTCTCTCAGAGCGAAGTGAAAAAATAAATACTGTCCTTTGCTCTCTCTCACACACACACACACACACACACACACACACACACACACACACACCTACAGGCCGGCCTTGTGGGAAGCCGAACAAGATGCTGTGAAAGATAAATGAGCAGGATAAACTGGTGTTTGGCTCCGTGAGCTGCTGCTCCGCTTTAAAACCATTCGAGGGCAAAACTAAGAGGGCAGATCTTCATTGATCACAGTAACCCCCCCAGAGAGTAAGCAGACAATAACTCACACACACACACACACACACACACCAGCAAATGATCATAATCTTCCGGTAAACAGTGTTTCTGTACGAACGCCGGCAGCTGTGTCCAGCTGTTTCACCCAGCCGACGTTAGACGGCACAGAATGCTGCAAACGAGCGCCGGGCAGTCACGACCGGTGAAGTTTGGTCGACCTCTGTCTGATCATTGTTAAAAGTTTGGACCAAATCAGCCACCGTCACCGCAAACCGCCGCTGACAGGCATAGCAACCGTAACCAAGGAGCCAGACAATCAACTCTAAACATTCAGTTTATTTATCGTTACGTGTGATTAAAAGTCGAAGAAAAATAAGTAACGAAGTAACGACAACAACCTCAAAGAAATGTGATCATAAAATCGTGAATTCAATCTTTGAGAATAAAAAACTGCCTCAAACCGTAAAATCAAATTAAAACAACGAGAGATCTGAAATATTTGAACTCGACGTCGACGTGGCTGCGGCGTAAAATCTCTCTCAGTTTGGGAACCGTAAAAAAAAAATTCAATTAATTTTTTTGGGTGAAAAATGTTTTCAATCTCAACGCGGTCCTCACAAAGATGGAAGCGCACGAGCACACACTCCACACACACACACACACACACACACACTTCCTCTCCTGAGGCCAATAATACAATACACACACACACACACACAATGAACACACTCAGACATAGAAATTGCTCCAATGGGACACAAAGGGAACAATGTGTTGTGTCAAAAGGTGACACACACACACACATACACACACACACAGGTCGGTGCGAGGCTGTTAAGCCGCCGATGAGACGATGATTTCCAGGCGGCACGAAAACAAATGAAAGCATTAAAGCCGCGGGCTCATTTTGTGTATTAATGCAGCCGTGATGAGTTTCTGCATCAATAGAAGGACGGCGATTATCCACTGCAGCTTTTTTAAAGTTCAACCAAACCACGACAGGAATAAAGATTTCAGAGAGCTGCTGGATGACGTCGACATTCACGAGTGTGACTGTCCGTAAAGTTGCAGAAACGTCTGGATGACGGCGTCTTGCTCAAGTTTTCTGAGGATCTCCCCCCGGTCGCTCTCCGAGGTGCTGAAACACTCAAAGCTCTCATCGCTCTGCGTCTCTCTCCGAGGTCCTGAAGAGGGCAAACACGCTCATTCATTATTGAACACGCAGACGTTGCACAGTTACAGATCCACTGAACACGCTGCGTCCAAGCAGACTGTGATCGTCGATCGCAGATTTAGATTTATTCTTTTATTTTCTTTTGGCTGTCCCCTGACAGTCCATCAGCATCGCCTCACATCCGGGCACGATGATGAAGATTATCCAGTTGTAGTCATCGTCAGTGTGCTGAGCGCTCCAAGCTGTGCGGTAATATCTGTCATTTTTAGCCGTTTTATGACGGAAACCTGCTCGATATTTTGGAAAATATGACCGTTCATTTAGGGACAGTGGTCAGGGATTTACTTCTTTTTAAGATGTTTTGGGAGAAGATTTATTTGACAGATAGAGCTGAAGAGTGACAGGAAGGTGAGGGGCAATGACATGCAGCAAATGGCCAAAGGTCGGATTCAAACCCGCTGCAGCAAGGACTCGGAGGACTGTGGAGTCCAGGATGTTTGAGGACAGTACGCTCGTCATGACATGACATCTCTGCCCACAGAGTACAGTGACATAACTACCCTCTGCCCTTAAATATTCATTAGTCTACAAACAAACTAGCGTACCTATCTGTCGCGTCGAGGGAGTAACTCAGGGAGAGAAGTCAGCGTCCCCATAATCTAAGATTCAACCAAGACAAGACAAAGACAGGAAGCTGAACTCTACAATGAAAGTGCCAATCAATCCTCTGTTGTTCCGAGTTAACGCCGAGACGTCTGTTGTCAGTATTCAGACGGCGGTTGCGACGCTTCAGGGCTAACGAGATGTGATGCAAATCATATTTCAATACCGGCTCTAAATGAGCTGCCTGCTCTGTGTGTGTGTGTGTGTGTGTGTGTGTGTGATAAAGAGTCTTGCTTCGTGTTTGCAAACTGATGTTGTGCGTGTCATGACAATGCATCTTCGTCAGTAAACACGCGGCAGATCCCGAAACTCTGCAGCTGCAACGCTGTCCCTGCATGTAATGGACACACGAGCACCAGAACCAGAACCAGAACCTCCAGACCTGAACCTGAATCCTCCGTGTGAGTGTGTTCACCACTGTGTGTGCTGCGACGTGACTGTCTGATGCTCTCTCTACTGTATTTAGTCATTAATATTAAACAGGCCCGTTTGTATTAAGCTTGTGTGTTCTGTGCATGTTAGCATGCCGGGTTGCGTGCGTGTACACATGTATGAGGAAAAGTAAATATAGTGTGTGTATACCGGGTCGTTATTTATGTGAGACGACGGCACACACTCCCTCTAACTACAACTAGCTAATCTCCACCCCAATTAATCACCTCAGGAAAGTCTGTCCGCGTCTGTTAGGAGGAGGAACAAAGGGAGGCTCATTAGCAGCGCAGGCTAAGAATAAACCGCACAGTGTTTCATCTTAAACGGCGACCTTCATAAATGTGCGACGCATGTTGTTCTGCTCTGAACTGAAGCTGCTGTAAGACAGGAAATAAATACTCCAACAAACTAAATGATTAAATAACCTCGGGATCTGAAATCCAACTCAGGCCACCTACTTTGAGCCTGTAGACGCGGAAAACAAACTCCAAACGTAGTTATCGATTGTCTCTTCTCCTCACCTCGCTGTTCTTGGAGAAGTGAACGATTTCATCGAATCATGAGGTGAGGCCTGCACGGCGCCGTCGCTTGGACGTCAGAGGAGAGTGATGAACTGTTTCCTGCTGCAGTGTGGGCGGTATTTCATTCGGCTCTGCCTCTGCGTTCGACTTTGTTTCGTTGGTAAGACTCCTCCACAGTAAATAGCTAAAATCGTGCTGCAGTTTAAAACTTCACCGACGCCGGCGATAAATCTGAAGGCCGTATTATTTCCCCGCGACACTTTGAGAGCAGGAACGGATTGTTTTGTTTCACCTGTGGCTGCAAACTGAGTTTCCAGCAGCTCAGTCCAAATCGCATCAAGCTAAAGCGCGCGGTTACATAACACGACGCGGCCGTCCACACCGGACTCAGAGAGATCCAAAGCAAAGCCGTTTATTACTGTGAATGTCATCGCCTCACCAGTGTACAAGCAGTAAACGCACAGCGGTGCTGTGATGGGATTTTCATGGATGATGCCTCTTCATCATCTCCTCCACAGTATGTGCTGACTCAAAGTGTCGACTAACACGTTCAGTCCCGGCAACGAGCATTAATCCTGGGTTTGTCCTCCACGGCGGCCTTCACGTTGAAGTGAGATGACTGAAGCTTTGTCCAGCCGATCAGCTGTTTGACTCGCTCACCTCAGCCACAAACTCCACATATGACAAATGGAAATGAGATCTGACTCGGCAGCGACACAGCGCAGCAGCACGCAGAGAGCTGAGGAGATGAATGTTGAAATAAAGGCCCTCCGGCGTGCATACAGCAGCGGCTTGAACTTAATGCAGGTGGAGGTATGGGTGGAAAGGATTCTTGGAAATGTCTGCAGCAGTCACAGTAGCAAATATAAGTCAGCGTATGGATTGAATATGAGGAGGAAGGCCGCTGAATCAGTGCAGAGCAGAGCGCGGTGGTGGAGGCTCCCTGTCAGAGACATCCTGCCACAGCTCGGGCTCGTTTTAGTAAAGCGCGCTCGTCGTGTCAGATGAAACAGCTCGGCGGTTATTAAGGCCGCCAGATTCTCTGCGAGAAACCAAACATGCCTATTCCCCGGAACAAAAAGTGAGGATGTATTTTTAATAATGCAGGAGAGGTGCCACGTTCCCGGCATCTCTCCCAGCTAACCTTGTCTTACACTGTTTTGTTTACGTGTGTGTGTGTGTGTGTGTGTGTGTGTGTGTGTGTGTGTGTGTGTGTGTGTGTGTTAGCGGCTGAGGAGCTCTTCTACTCAAGTTTTATTTAAATTCACCAAATCTCATTAAAACCTGAAGAACAAAGCGCTCACTCTACAAGAGCAAATGAGTTTTCATCCCCGACAAACTGTTTGAGTGACGTTTGTTTAAAACTACAACACCCAGCTGCTTTAGGAAATCAGTCATATTTAAAATTTTAAACTTTTTATTATTATTATTTTACAGAATTCTTTAGTTGGAACAAAGTTTGGCTGAGAGTCTGACAATAAGAGACTTTAGTGTTTCCTGTTTTATTTTGAAATTCTCCCCTCTCTGCGTCTTGATTTCCTGCCTTTGTTTGGTTTTCCCGCCAATTTTGAGTCCGTTCACCTGTCCCTCGTCAGTTCCACCTGTGTCTCGTTGTCCTGTCTTCAGTCTTCCTCAGGTCGTGATGTCGTCATGTTCTCCTCTCAGACTGTTTTTGGACTCACTTTTTCTTATTTCGGGTCACTTTTCGAAGTCCTACACACTCTTCCTGTTTTTTCACCTCCCCTCTTTGCCGTGAGGACGAAATCCCGAAGATGCATCAATAACCGGATCGATGAGTTGATATCGACTGATAGCATTGATTTAAATCCACAGCATGCTTTGTTGCATAAAGGATTGAAATGTCAGTAGTTTAACTGCAGTATTGATTGTTTTTGCTCTCTTATGGATTCTCTCCCGCTGAGGTTTTAATGATCTGCCGCAGGAAATGATCCGAGAACACAAAATCCAAAACAATACACTGAAAAAAGAGTCTGCACATCAACATGAAATCACTGCAAACGTTATGAATCCAGATCACTGCCGGTTTAAATGTGTTGTTACGTTTCATGGCGACATAAAGCAGAGAGGCTTTCGTATCAGGAGGTTCAGTGTTTACGCAGTGTGTGTGTGTGTGTGTGTGTGTGTGTGTGTGTGTGTGTCTGACTGTTTGAATATTCAACACGGGCTCCAATGTAGAAAACCCCTCATTTTGCACTCCAAGATATGGACACAACTAGCAATTTGGCAGCATCAATTAGACACAGAGAGGAAAGAGACTGCTGTGTGTGTGTGTGTGTGTGTGTGTGTAAAGACAGCGAGCACAGAGCAGCTGCAGAGGCTGAAAGTTTAGCATGAGTCATAGATTAGTCTGGCTTTAATTAATGATGCGGGCCTGGAGCTGTCACATCCAGACATCACATGGCCGAAAGAGGAAACACAAGACACTAAAAAATGAGCCAAAGTCTGAAGGAGATGCACGAAAATCAAAGAGAGCAGACTTTGTTTCAATCAGACGAAGTCTTAGTTAAAAACAGAGTCTGCAGCGTGGAGAGAAACTCATTTTTAATGATGACATCTCCTGAAAAACACTCACAGATTAGAAAAGCTACACAAATAGCTGTTGTAGGCTTCCTGTATCTCTCCAAACAGAGGTCTATTCTGGAGCTGGAAAACATTTGAGCACCGAAGCATCTAAAAATGTTCTCCATCTTCATCCCTCGCCCTCCGTCTCTGAGTGCAAATGAAGTCGGGCTTTCAGAAAAGTTTATTCCTCCACCCACGCTGAATCGACCGCGACGCGTTTTCCTCCTCCTCCCACTTCCTGAAACCCCTTTTTGTGAAGAAAGGGGGGAAGACAGGTAGCAAATAAATCACTCAGCGTGTCGAGAGCTCGCGCGCACACACACACACACACGCGTAGAAACTCGATCTGGTTCAGATTACACGTTTCTCTCTGATTGGCACGCAGCACAATATCAGTAATTACCGCCGGAGTCAGAATAGATAGAGGCACGTCAGCGAGAGACGAGGAGAGGCTTCGAGGTGGCAATCGCTCTCCACTAAAGGGAAGTCGATTCCTTAAGAGGGAGAACAGACGGAGGGGGCGCGAGCGGCGCCGCGGTATTATGCAGACACTCGTGACTGATTGTTGTTCCTTTTATTTCCATAAAATAATACGCAGGACAAGTCAGAAGCGTCCGATCGGATCGATCCCGTCGGACATGAAGTCATCTCACAGTCAGGATGTGATCTTGAAGGTCTGGAGGACTCGATGACTGACTGACTGCAGGCTGCCATGAGGCCTTTCCAACCTCACAACATGTCGAGTCATGAATCAAGATATCTAAATGTCATTGCCTCATTCTGCTTTAGTTCTGGTTCCAGTGAGAAGCTGAGAGAGAGAGAGAGAGGACCAAATTCATCCATCCATCCGTCTTCTTCCGCTTATCCGAGGGCGGGTCGCGGGGGCAGCAGACTTCCCTCTCCCCGGCCACTTCGTCCAGCTCTCCCAGGGGGACCCCAAGGCATTCCCAGGCCAGCCGAGAGACACAGTCCCTCCAGCCGTCAGCTTGACGGCATCCCTCACCACCGGTGTCCACCAGCGCGAGGACCAAATGAAAAAAGGGGAAAATGACTCGTTAGAGTTCAGAATTCGAGACATTTGCCGGCCGATTAAAGCCGATTATACTGTGATGAATTATAATGTGGACAGGCTGCTTCAAAAGTAGCTAAAATTCTTCCAAAATCCGCTCTCAGATGAACAATGAGCCGATTTAAATTTGAGTTATGTGTCATTCTGGATTCGTTTCAGGCCAAAAAGAGCTTTTTAAAAAATATATGGAGGCTAAAATAAAAGGAGCCGTAATAACTGTGGAATGAAATTTAATCAATTCAATCCAAAGCGTAAAAAGACAGAAAGGATCCGATCGAAGACGCCTCAGAGCCGATCAGAGCGTTTGTATGAATTATAGCAGTTAGGCGACATTTCGAGTTTAACCTGTCGCGATTGACGTCACCTCAGATCACACAGGTGAGCAGCCGGGGAGTACACAAATACCTCTCACCTCCTGCGTGAGACTGTGGAGGCTCCTTCAGCTCCACCACAGGTCCGTCATTCCAACAGCCACTGTGAGATCATTAAAACCTGAAGCGTCGGTGAAACAGTCCCACATTAGTCTACTGAAGCTCACTACTGTTGCTAAATGTTCTCTTTAAACTGAAATGCGTTCGTCTGTGTTTGTCGTCAGCGCGCTCCGCTGTCTGCCGGTGCAGCCGGCTTCATGAACGGCCGGTTTAACGGTACATTTTACTGCCGCCCCTAATGGGCCTCTGTCACGGAGGACACGACGTGTCGAGCGCGGGCGTAAATAATAAAAATTAACGAGTTCCATTTGGCCGCTTCGGTTTCAGCGTCCCGGCGTCGAGCAGGCCGGCTCGCTGTCACAGCTTATGGAGCACTTAAATACAACCGAGACGGCGTTAACGCTGTTAGTGCTAACACCTGCGCTTTCTCTCCTGAGTCGATACGTCTACAGCGAGGAGCGCCGGCGGAGGTGGAGACACCTGTGGGAGGCGTATCAGTCTTCAAAACACACGCTGGCTGAACGCTAATCATCATCAAACCCTAATTATCGCCATCGCCTCATGTCAGACATCTCTCTCTGCCACGTGCGTGTGTTTCCTGACAGCTTGACGTCGAGTGTTCGAGTCCCTGCGTTCATTTGTTGCAGACACACTCCCACAGAGTCGTATTAAGGGGCCCGGCGGAGCATCTCCATTACAGACATTCATCCAAGTGACAGTAATGCAGCAATAAAGGAAAGACAGGAAAAAGGGCACAGACTGCCAGATGACCACTGCACACACACACACACACACACACACTCTGCTCTCTCAGATAATGTAATCAGCTTATGATGTTTACTGTTTTCCAGAAAGTATTCCGTGATGAAGTGCTGTAATCATGTTTTTGCGACACTTTCCGATATCTCGGATTCAGTTAGCGCGTTCGTGCGTTTCTCAGAGAAGAGTTATGAGAGCCGGAGCCCCCCGCGGTCAAACAGCACTAAAGCTGTGGCCAGAAAATAAAAAGGATGGTGTGTGTGTGTGTTTTCCTAAAAACTTCTACTTCACCTCAGGTAAAGACGTGAAGGAGAATTCATGACCTCAAAGGTGTGCGTGGTGAGAACGTGACGTCTCGTGTCACTTTTTTCTTGATTAATTCTGACCTGATTATAAATCCGTGCGTCGTGAACGAGCACCCGACTCAGTAAACACCTTGAAGTCTCGACTTGATTGTGCTCTGAAGTGACGCCGGCTGTGGATGTGCAACATCACAAAACTGTTGATTCCCTCAAAGACTGTTGCGATCAGCTCATCAGCGTCAATAAACGGCCAATAATCTCCCCAGCTGAGCGCTGTATTCTGATGAGCCTGCCTTCAATTAGCGGCCTATACGGGAGTGTCAGCGTCTGCAGTGTGGCTCACCTTACAGGGGAGCACTGAGGCAGAGCTGGTCAGTCCTACAATGATTTAATTAACCAAAGTAAATGTGCAGTGCTTCAGGGGCGGCGAGTCAGGCAGGGCGGGCAAAACCAGAGAGTCCAAAAAACAGCAACCAATCCAACAGGGAGCCGGAAAAATCCAGGAAAACAAGGTAACAATCCAAAAACATCTTCAGTTTCTCAGTTTTCTTCCTCGTACAGTTCTCCAGCTCTCAGCGGCGTCCTCTTATATCGCAGACCTGGAAATGTTTCGATTCTTTAACCGGCATTCGTCCTGTCACGCTCGCGTCTTACCACCTGTATCGACGGCTCTCACTTCACTTGTCACCGCCTTACGAATTTCCTAAGATGTGATATTTTTCATAAACGCAGTTCTAAAAATCCTGAACGTCATCTTTAACTGAGATAAGATTTCAGACTTCTGCGATGAGGACAAGAAGCAACTGACACAAAGACTAAATGCACTGATGGGCGGAGGATAACTCGCTAAAGTGAAGTTACACGATGATGAATAACTAAAACCCGCGACATCCACAGGAGAAGGTGCGACTGCGAAGGCTCGTGGGATTGTGCTCACGACTGGATAAGAGGACGCTGATGTGTGGTTTGAGCGTAGATCACAGAGAACGTGCCATCGAAGCATCTGAAAGGACTCCTGAACATGGAACACTTCGCCTCGATGATGAGTCATTAGGTTTAGAAACGAAATCCAGACATGGAGAAAAACATCAGAGCAGCTGTGCATTTATTCTGTTTTTTATCTGTGTCACCTCCAGCACGCACGTCCCTGTGCAGATCCATGTAGCTCCATCGTAGACGTGCTTCGACTGTCGGACGGCCCAACTGAGGAGGGAGAGGACGGATGTCTGGGTGCAGTAAATGGAAGTCCTCCTGTTTGACTTCGTATACCGGATGTGTGACGCAGTCCCGGCTCTCCTGGACAAGGTGGCTCGATTCCTTGAGTCACTGATGAATGTCACGTCCGTATCAAAGCTCCTCATAGTCCACATGCACGAGAACTCTTCCACTGTCTGTGACAGCACTGGGAGATTTCTGGACATATCTGTTGGTTGCCTTGGTTCAGCCCATGACACCACGGTGCTGAGTGTGTGTCAGGGGTTGCCACCAACTGGTTACTTCCTCATGTGAAGTGCTCCACTCGCCCTTGTTACCCCAAACTGGGACCCAGTGAGGGGCAGAGTGGAGCCACGCTTCGATGCTCACAGAGAGGCCTTCAGCGTGATGAAGTCGGGGTTGTGTGCGAGCCCTGGAGGCGCCTCTCACCTTTGGTTCGTAATGTCAGAGCGTGCAGCGCTCCACAACATGAGCATCACTGCTGGGGACATCCCGGAGACGAGCTTCACGAGGACAGACAGTCGGCCTCCCTCACCTCCGTGAGATCATGACTATTTCATTTTGTGAAATGAATAAATTGCTCTCCTGTTAAATTTTGGTTTCAGTGAATAATTTAAGAACTTTCCTTCCACATTTTTGTTTGCACATTAATAAATCATTTTCCCCACACAGTGTAATATTTATTTCAGTGGCTTTTTCTGGGAGGGATGCAAAGACCAAGGTCTGCCTAGGAAATACTCGAGTCATTAACTTTTCAACTGGTCTAACTAATCAAATATAACACATGGTGGCGGTATCCTGCATTCACACTCCCTGTCTCCATCTGTGCAGTCATATTTAGGTGGCCGGGAGCAGGCGGAGGACACGGACGACTCCTCCCTATCTGTGCCAGGCAGGAGGGACATTTATGACGTCTCTTCACATCCAGATGACGACGCTTAAGAGGCAGCCTGGCCATGTTTTGGCACGGAGCGAGAGGTAATGAGGGTGGGACGGCCTTTTCCCCCTCAAGTGCCTCGAGTATGGCATCAAAACCGCAGCCAAGTAGGGCAGTCGGAGCAGAACTGCACAGCGACCAGTCGTGAAATTCAACTTTGACCAAACGATGTGCTGCTTTAAAGGTTCCAGGCTGTGGGATTTGTTGGCATCTAGTGGTGTAGTTGTGGATTGCAACCCTCTCCAGTTCCAAATAACTAGAGAGAGAGAGCGCCAAATCTGACATATTGGACGCTGCTGTCGCAAGGAATTGTGGATATCTCCTTTCCTTTTTGTAAAGGATGGTTCGGTGTATCCTATGCTAGGATACTCTGGACCACCCGAGGATAGGAGATGAGAAAGGAAGCATTGCAAGCACGACAGTCGAGATGTTTCAGTTCACAGACAAAGACGTGAGCCTCGTGGTGGAACGACGGGAGCAGGACGATCTGCCTGACCGTGAATGTCTGCACAAACTTTATTTCTTTGTTGAATGTCATCTCAAAATGTCAGCCGTAGCTGTGCGGCACTAAAGCCGGATGTTTGTGAGTCTCGGCAGGGCCGTTAATGCACGACGCATATTTCACTTTGGTCTCGTTAAGTTTGTCTGATCTTACAGTGTGCTTCGACACGCTGACTCTGACCTTGCAGAAGCGGCGCTGACAGCATTACAGTATAACTGCCAATATGTTTTTCCACAGAGATGAACTTTATGTCCCGTATCTTTCTGTTCTTGTTTGGGGATTATATTTTATCGATGAAAAAACTGTCGAGCGAGCACAAAAACAAACTCTGTTAGCTGTAATCAGCCTGTGATCGTGTGCCGAGGCAGAATTCAAGCGGGAAAGTTGTTTTTGTTTCAGTTGTGATTTTGCATGCAGCGGGTACAAACGGCTCTAATTAAAAACATGCAAATTTGAAGATCAGTGCTCTGAATTAATGACAAACGGAAAGAACCTGAACCTGCCGCAGTGAAGCTGCAGCTCTGTCAGACTTTCACACCTGAAATCTGCAGCGTTCGGTCATTTTGACCCGGCGTGAAAGCCGTCCGTCAAACTCTGGTGCGGTTTGTTTGTGGCCGAGTTCTCACCTTATTATTCAGGACATCGATTTTAATCTTTGCTTATTTGTCACCATTCATAACGTGGTTTGATTTGCAGTCTAATAAAACTCCCAAAGCTCATGATTACTTATTATTTGTGAGCTCTTTGAGAAACCAAAGAAAACGAATCAACATGCTAGAAACAGATTTTCTGTCTGCTGTGTTTGAACGTGCTGACAGTGCGTGCATGCAAACCTCGTGCACTCTCACTTCTGTCCCTTTAAGTGCTAAACGGACGTAGCTGTTGTTTCATAGATGATGTGGTTTCTGCAGCAGCCGCCATTACAGCTTCATCTATCACGGGCGGCCTGGAGCGGTCCCGCAGGGTCCATTACTCGCTGTGAGACGCACACGCTGAAGACGGAGACGAGACGACAGGCTGTCTCATGACTTAATGGAATGAAACACTTTATTCTGAAACATTGAACACGAGGAGCGATACTTTTACGCGCCATGTGCGCCCTCTCCCACACTCCCCTCCTCTCTCTCCCCCCCCCCGCTGCTCGCCCAAGAAGATGAAATTTTGACAACCCAGAGCTAGCAAAGCTAAAAACATGTCAAGCGTCGCCAGCCGGAGCATCGCTGTTGTCTCGTGTTGTGTGTGCGGCTGTCTGTCGCTTGCATGGCCCGGCAGCTCTGGTTGGTTTTCCTCTGCCACTCTCATGACATGACAGGCTGTAACAAGCAGACAGGCAGGATGAAGCTCGACATGCAGAGGTACACACGTCACGAGGAAAGAGAGCTGGCTGATGAACTTCATCTTATTTAGCGCGTTTAGTTTCCAAAAGTTTCATCTTCAACCCCCGAAACTGGGTGAAGAGGAAGAACCTCATTCATATTCTTTAGGTGTCATGATGTCAAGACGGCTCCGATGATCACCAGATTTAGATTAATGAACACAAGCTCGCTGTCAAATAATTCAACCCCGTCTCCTACAAATTAAATTCATATGCAAATATCCTGCAATACATATTTACACTCTGTGTCAAAGATCAGCGCTAATGTAGGAAATAGTGTGAAGTTCATCAAAAAAGAAAAAGTTTGGATGAATGTTTAAACTTGCTGTTGTTGTGCCAAGACTTTGGCTTTTATTACAGTAATTATTTAGGCCGAGATTAAAAGTTTGTTCTTGACCTTTGAAACAATCCCGCGGGCTTCATTAGTGTCTCATCTGGACATCATCAGCTGAGGACGATTTTCAGATTAGCTGAATAAACTCCAGGATAGCTTCTGTTTTTTTTTTTTAAAGGTTTTGTTGGTCCTCATCTAAATCTGCAAGCACGGCAATATCATTTTATTATTTTGTAGACAAGCTGCCCAAACAGCCGAATTTTAACAACTCTCTCCTCAAGATTTCACTTCCTGTCTGAATTGTTGACATCTGTGTTTTTTAACGGCGCTCACAGGGAGAGTTTTAATAACGCAGATCTGAGTTTTGTGTTGATTTAACCACTGAGGATTAAAACACGCTGAGAGGCTGTCACAAACAAACCGAGCGCTGGAAGGATTCACGGCAGCTGTGATGAATTCATCATCGGCGTTAAGATCCAATCAGTTCTTTCGCGTTATGTGAGACGTACTCTCGTCTTCCGCATCAGGTCCGGTGTGTGTGCGTGTTTTGTTTCCCGTGAATACAAAGTGAGAGGTTACAAAGACACACAGACAGTATGAAGAAGAGGATTAACTTCAGTTGTCAACATTAAAGCCGACTTATACATCAGGAGTCGTGTTTTTAGGCTCTGTTCTTGAAGTTACGGAAGGATTGCTGATGCAAACGAAGCAGCAGCACGGTAATTCATTCATATTTAAAACGTTTGGCTACGTGCGTCTATACTCTGACCTCTATTAAGCTGTTGTGTCTATAAGCGTTTAGTTTTTGTGGCACAGCTTAGCTACAAACTTTGGCTATTTGTGCAGAGGATTAAAATGTTGCAATAACCCAGACAACCCAGACTTGCTGCTGCCTCAGTAGACGTTCAAACTTTTCTTATATAACTCGTGTTTTCTCAACTTCATCCAGCTGGTTTCTGGATTCCTGAATCTAGTATTACTTTGTTTTTCTTTAAGTGGCCTTTAGTTGAATGTATAACCAATTAAACACGGCGCTGTAAACACATAATGAAGCTCTATTCACCCCCTGCCATTTCTACACAACACTCCTGCTGTGAAGGCAAAATGTAAAAATGCCAAATGCAAATGAAAGGCTGATAAAGCTCAAGTGTCCCACAACATTACGAAGGACGCGATGTGGAAATATCAGGGAGCGTGGTAATGATGTAAGATTCTGTAATCTTATCTTCAGAAAACAGTCTAACTCCAGGCTGATTTTTAGTCTTATTTATTCAGTTGTTATTCCTCCTCCAGTCGACGTGTTTAAGAATCTTCTGAACTCTGTTTTTTTATGTTATTTACTAAAAAATGTTCGAACATAAAAGAATTCCCCCGGAGGATAAAAACACGACGGTTTTTCCAGGATGAGCTTCTTCTTTCATCGTCTGGAGTGTCACACTTCGTCCTCCACCTGTCGTCCACATATCGCTTCTTAACGAGCTTTTCGGTTCAGTAGGCGTCTGCGTTTTCATCAGCTCGTCGACCTCTCATCTCATCAAAAACGACGTGCTTCAAACTGCTACAACTCCTGCCTCTCCCCCCCTCAAAGTTTTTTTTTTAAAGGATGTCACAACCCAGTTAATATCTTTTATGAGTCAACATAATATCTGAGAAATTCCGATCTGGTTTTAGAGCCCCTCCGAGCGCAGGCTGCTGCTCTCTCCTCTCCTCGGAGAGGATGGTGACCTTCTTTTTTAGAGGCTGACGCTGAGGAAAGTTCCCTTTTGAAATCCTTTAAATCTCACAGCAGCCTTGAATATTGTACGGCAAATAATTTTACTGCAGCGCTTAAAGGCCCGCGTTGGGAGGACTTTAGATTCAGTTTGTGCTCTCGGAAAGTCACTTTGAAAGTGAATAAAGTTCAACACAAACATTTCCACTTCTGTGACTGATTCTAGCGCTGCGGGTGTGTCGTCACTGTCTGACTCCACCATAACAATACATAACAATACTCTTGCACGTCACCAGTCTTGGCTACAAAGGCCTGGGTCAAGTCCAAAATCTGTTGCTGTCCATCCATCAGTGACAGAAGGCTAACAGATGGTCAGACTCTGCCAATTATTTATTGATTTGATCAGTTTTTGGATGCATTTATCTCTCTGGCTGCGATTCAAAGCCTCTCTGATTCTAAATATACACAGTTGGCTACTTGGTGCTAGCACTAAGCTAAAGTTGACTCATTGCACGTTAAAATAACTGAATGTTTGAGAGTTTTGGATTTATAAAGTGGCTTGTAGTGTTTAACTGTGAACGCAGATCGGGGCATGCGGTCGTCGTGCCCTGATTGGCCCAGAGATCCTCGACTGGAGCGGCACCTGGCCCCGACCGCCGATCCCCAGTCTTCAATTTGAAGAACTACTTCACTTTTGGGCGTCTCGGTTGTTTGTGTTGAGCTCGCCTTTGCATCAAACCCTTGAATTGCTTGTGAAATTAACCACTGGGTCAACTTGTATTTTCTGGATTTATTTTCTTTGGCTGCCACGGAGGAATAGTTTCGTTTGAGGCGCTACGTTTATAGGTGCCGTTTCTCTGTTTTCCTCCTTTGATTTCATTTAGATAGCGTAGGCTGCGTTCTCTTTTGGTTATATTTATTTGTTGATTTGAACAGCTTCCATTTTCCTCGTAGTCTACCTTGAATTTCAAGAAACAAATAACTTTGTTTTCACCAAATAAAAGTTATTTCTTTCAAGAAGTCCTGCAGAACTTAAGAAAACGTCTTCACGGCTCAAATCGAGTCCCTAGATTTAACCTTCTTGAAGAAAGACGACCTGGACGACTTCCTTTACCCGACTGCTGGGACGTAACATGACCTCTGACCTTGTCCCTGCATGTGAACTACAAAAGTAATGTATAGAGTAGAACTGTAGTCTACTTGTGACCTCTTATTACAGGTTGTAGCTGTGACCTCTCGCTCTCAGATTCATTGTTGTTAGACTTCAGGTCCAGACCTTCAGGGTGGGAATGACGGATTCTGTTCCTTTTAGACTGACACAGATGTTGTGACACTCGGCGTAGATGCTCTGACAGTGTTTAGACCTAAACGTAGGTGGAGCACACATTTCTAAGAACAGTCTGTGTATCTCATCCGACGTCTGCAGCGACACATCATTCACCCTCCCCGGCTTTCGAGTCTGATCTCTGCAGAAGTGACAGACATCCTGAGGAGCGTGAACAACTGATCCCCGATCAGTGGAGGCTGACATCCTGTCTGAGCGGGGCATTACAATACATTTCCCTTTGAAAGTCCTTCCTGTGGGGTTTATAATGGCCTAATCTGTGCTCCTTCTTACTCTCCTCCTGCATCTCCTCACTCTCCTTATCTCATGAAATGAAATATGAATCCAAGAAGGGCCGAGTCACATGAATACTGATTCGACCGACAAGAATATTCGCACGTTTGCATGCGAACAGCGTATCCGTGCCCAGTCATGGATTCTTACCACCCGCCATTTTGAACCGTTGCTAGGAGCAACAAGTTCACTCATATTTTCCACGGATAGCTGTGATTATGAAGCATTTGTCACGGGCCCCCCTGTCATCAAAGAGGAGGACAGCGCCTGCAGAAGACTCCTGATGAACACGTTATCGAAATGAAACCTGCGCTGATTGTGATTCGCGATAGATTCCCCCCTCCTCCCCCTCCTCACGTCTCGGCTGGTGTGCTGCAGTGTGTCACAGCAGAGTGTTCATCTGCTCCCCCGCCCGCACACACACACACACACACACACACACACTTTAATGTTCCTGTGGTGATTCCTGTAGACTGGAAACTCTCGCAGCACGCCGACTGAAGGAGGAACTGAGTGAGTTATAAAACAGACTGTATATCTTCAGCCCTCTCGGGGGTAACGCATCTTAAAGCTGCATTAAAGGTAATAGAAGCTCACACAGCAGGCAGTGCCACTCGGGCTGAACAGGTTACTTTGGCAGCTCGCGGCAGCTTCGATGGTTCATGTTGGATTCCCTGATCAACAAAAACAAAACGATACCAAGTAACATGACAGGAGAGACGCAGCTAAGCTATCGTTTCAGGACTGTTTACTTTTGACTGATTGATTTCATCTTTATAATGTCAGAAAAAGTGACATCTTTAAATTGTTCCTTTCGATTTATCGTCATAAAACACAGAGAAAAGCTGCAAATCATGACGGTATAAAGCTGAAAAAAGCTGTTGTTACGTAGACGTGTTCCAGCTGCTGAAGCAGCAGGAGACCTGGAAGCTAACGAGGGAAATGCTTCTGGTGTTTGTGTTGGTGTGGTCTGATCAGCGGAGTTGGAAGCACCTGGTGAAATCCTCTGAATAAACCACACCTGTCTCTCTCTCTCGTCTCTCTGTGGTGCACGGCTTTGTTTCTTTCATTGATCCAACACAGTCTTACACTCATGCAAAGGGAAACACGCCTCATCTTATCTTCTCTTTAGGTTTCTTCCTTCCGGTCGAGACACTGAGTTTGTCTGTGGTGGTTTGGAAAGTTGTTTGTCGTGAGGCCAGCAAGACTTGGCCAAGTTGGCAAAGCAACACTGAGAAGAGGATATTTGTTCTGGACCTCCACAGCTCTTCAGCGTTCAGATGTCTGTTTAACAAAAGCTGCTGTGTCACTGTAGAGCAGTTAAAATTATTTGTGCTCCTCAGAAGACCAAAAGCTTTAATGTTCTCCATCATCAACTCTGGGAAGAAGAAGAAGAAGAAGAAGAGTCTTGATCTTTGGTGAAGAAAGTGCTCTCTCCTCTCAAAGCTTCAACCCATTGAGTCAGTTTCCCTCCGGTTGTCTGACTAGCCCCAGGCGATGGTAGGAGGACGGGGGCTTGAAACGCATCAGGCGGTGGCCCTATGGAATTAATCAATGAGAGAGAGAGAGGCTGTGTCGGGAAAGAGAAGAAAGAAGAGGGATGGAGAGATCAGAAGAAGTGTCAGAGCAGATGAGAGAAGAAGAAAGGGGAAATGGATGCACGGCTCTTTGACTGTGATCAGATTTCGCCCGGTCACCTCTGATGTGACGTCCACCTCGACTATCCCAAACTGTGCTTCAACTGTCGCAGACCGAACACCCATCGTACGTTTGAATTCTGCATTATAAATATAGTTTAATAACTTCGTTTCAGTGACTTGCATCAGTCTGGTTCACCAGGGAAGATCTGCTGGTTGTTCCCAGCACTGATATCAGAATGTTTTGCCATAGTCGCTGGTTGAGTCACTGTTTCTTGGTTCAATTTCATTTATTCCAACTGTTTGATCAACAAATGCATGACGGCAACTGCAGTGCAAACACAACCTGTGTTTTTTTCCCCTAAAAGTTGTTTAGAGGACCTGAAAAGTTGAAAAATCTTCATTCGTCTCTCTCTCACCATTTGTCCATTTTAAACACCTAAAAAGTAAACGGTAGACGAGAGTTTTGTGCTTCTAAATATGTAAATAAAGTTAAATTGTTTCCTTGTTGGCTGGTTTGACCATCAGAAGTTTACAGTATGCAACAGCCGCTTCTCAGCAGAGCTGGGCTGATACCTGCGTCTGAAATGGACCGTGACGCTTTCGGTGGGGTTTGAAACATTGACTAGAATGGCCGCTGGAGACGGGATTCATGGCTCCGTCCAAGCAAGACGGATTGAATGCAATTTAAAAAAAAGAAAGTGGCTCCTAAGTTAACGCAGAGATTCTAACAGTGGTTGTTAAATGAGCTGTGATTACTGTCACACATATTATCATCTATTTAATTAAAAGTGATACCAGTTCTCTGTTGCTATGGCGTATAGACAACAACACTCCAACTGTACGACAGTCTGTATTTCTGCACATTGTCACACCACACAACACAAAGGTAATATCACACTGACTTTTTAATCCACACGCCGCTCAGGCTGAAACAACTGATCTTAAATGTCACCATGTTTTATCCGAGTGTGGGAAATCTCCTCCGCTTACGGGTCATTGGCTTTGTTTCCAGCTCAGCTTGCTAACGTCAGTGTCCTGCAGGCTTTTGTTCCTCGAGGAGCAACACCTGGTGTCAGATTAGGTGTGGCTCATTAACCACCAGGGAGGAAAAGTCACATCTGGCGTGACACCAGAGGAATAAACACAGTTACTTGCCATCCCTGCTTTTGCCAACGATAACAGTTTATACTGTCAGCGTCCAGACGATAACACAATATGTGGACTGTGATGCAGCAATTATCAAGTCATCTGCACTGTGCTAAAACACAATCTGTGACTGGTGAAAGGCTGAGAAGCAGAACAGAGGTTGGATGGTTTTAGTGCAGTCGGACTTGTGCTGTTATATTTTCCCTCGGTGTGTTTACTGTGCTGCTCGTGAGACACTATTTCCAACCTGCATTACAATGCAGTGTAGTATATGCAAATGAACTCATTTACCTTGTCGCCTGCACGCAGGGCACTTCTGTTCACCAAGTCCGCCAATGATGAGCCCGCGGTCGACTGTTCCTGGAGGCAACAACAAGCAGAAAAGCCAAATGATAGTTTTCACGAGACGGGAACAAACAGGCCGCCTGTGACGACACCCACCTGTCAATCAAAGCATCCACGCTCTTAATCCTGAGAGCAGGTGAGTTGTATATAAATTCACCCTCAGTACAGTTGTCATGAACGGGGAAATTAGCTACAGAGACCAAAACTGTTTTTTGTACCAGGATGTAAACATCTTTATTTCTGCTGTCTAACATGGGGACTTATGGAGACTGACTCACTTCTGCAGCCAGCCTCAAGTGGACGTTTTAAGGAACTGCAGTTTTTGGCACCTCTGCACATTGGCTTCATTTCACAGCCTTGAGGCTACGCTTTGGTTTTACCCAATGACACACTACAACGAATTTAATTAAATATAGTCATGCCTGATGCTGATTCACATTCCAGCATCCATCTTTGTTTGGGCAGTTATTCTGTTGTGTGTGTAGAATCTCTGAGAGTATACAACATTAGTATGCAGTGATCGAGTTCATAGTTTGAGGCGATTCTACATTTTCTGATAGAAACGGGAGGAAAAAGCAGAACGACTTCACGTTCTACGCGATTCTTTTTCAAGTCTGATTCAAGAGGCGGAGGGAAGTAATGCATACTTAAGAGAGGACGTGAGGGAGGGGAGCGGGACCAGCCTGTGGCAGGGCGCGAGTGTGGGAGCTTTATGGGACATGAAGGCTGCAGGCAGCGACTGTTGATTTACTTCTGCGGTGCACTTTGGGAAGTATAGCACACACAGAAAGAGGCAGAGATTAAAACACGTGCGGACACAGATAAACTCACCGACGTCCAGGGGACGAAATAAAGAAAAAATGACACATAAATTCTCGCTTTTATTGTTTCGCCGAGAAGAAACTGCAGCATGTGGAATGACCCTACACTGGAAAACACAGAGAGCCCAGCAGTTATAGCCTCCTGGCTCACTATATATGACCAACAATGGGTGTCCGCGGTAGTAAAAGGCCGAGTCATAGAAATGATTATCCAGCATTGAGCTCACAGCGTGCAGGCAAAGAGGGGAGGCTTGTTTTCGATTCCCACCTCTTTCTGCTTCACGTCGGGACAGACCTCCCAGGAAGAGAGCGAGCGGAAAGATAAAGCCTTATTGCTCTCTCTCTCTCTCTTTATGTGCCAGGCTTTTATTACGTGATATGTCATTTCATGGCCTTCCTTACTGCTGTATACTGTTACTGTATTGTCCTTGGCTTGTACACACCAAATAAACTATGTTTTTATTGGTTCAGTGATTAGATACACAGTCAAGAAATACAATCTAACTTCCAAGAAAAGGCCAAAAAAAAAGGTTTGTTTCCGAGAAAGACAGGGTCGGGAATAAAGCCGTGCCTCTTCAGACTTCATCTAACAGAAATATCATAATATATATCATGATGGGTTGTTTGTTGAGCTCCCAGAACAACTCTGTAACTTGTTTAGTCTTTGTCGCCAACAGTCAGTGAGAGTCACAGGATTTTTTTCCAAAAAACATGTTTTTTGCAAGCCCTGTCTTTGAATTACCCCGTTTGGAAAACCATCAGTGCTCCGTCAGCGAGGATGGGACCGTTTCCAGACATTGTTTCATTTTTAAATCATGTTTCTCAGCAGTAACGTCACTGTTCAATCACGGGCAGACCGTCGCAGCCAGACCGGCAGCCTGCGAACACGAGAGCCTTTGAACAGCAACCCACTTAGCTCTAAAGTGTTCTTCTTATCGAACTTACAAATGAAACATCTCGACCTGCACCGCGGCTTGTTTAACAAGAGGGAAATGCACTGCTATGTCAGTTTGAAGGCTAGTGAATAACGTTAGCTAAAATAAACAGAAAACACCACAAAACGCTGCGCCAAGAACCAAACTCATAATATCTTAGACCCGAGGCAGACTGATCAGGAGCAGAAAGGTTTGGCTGCATCTGTTCGGAGTTTTTATATTTTTAATGAAGCTTTTACAGCCGACCAGATGAGTTTCTGACCTCATTGTGTCTAAACAAAAGAAAACGATCACCTGAAGTTCATGTGCTGATTAAAATGTTCCCTCCATCTCATCTTCATGACAGCCATTATCTGCGAAAACAGTTATTAATGTAGAGATGAAGAGCAGCAGAGAAATCACATTCTGAACTGAAGACGATTCTCCTGCGTTTACTTCAACCAGGAGGAAAAGACTGCGATATCGCAATGAATATAACATAATTAAAGGATCATACTCGGTTGATACTCTGATAGAGTATATTATGACTTATATAAAATGACAAAACAAACAAGAAATATAAATAATATGGATATTTTCCAATGTTTAATTAGATTTTGATTAACTTGACTTTGTTTTTATGTTATTTTTAATCATTTAAATTATGTTTTGATCTCTTCTCATGCATGTTTTCAAGTTGAACTGTTCGGATATATAAAGCCTTATAAATATTGTAACCTCTTGCGAAGGAAGCTGTCAAACTAAATTGAAATCTTTTTCTTGGAAAATTGGACGTGTCAAATAACTAAACAAAGTTAAATGACATAAATAAAATGCTTTTTTTATTTTATATATATATATATATTAAAAAAAACTGGCAGCTCAAAAATGAAACCGCATCTGTTCAGACAGCCACTATAAGTAAAACATTGCCAGTTAAGTGGTGATCAATAATAGTCCAACTACACCACATCCATCACTAAGTGCATTAAAGCAGCCGGCTGGCATCCAGAGCTGAAAGGACAGAATATATTAAAAAATTGTTGTTTTTCTGTCTTGCGCGTCTGCAGGAGACAAAAGTCGAGTCTGGTTTCTTGCCTCAGTGGGTCGTTTCAGTAAATCCCCGGCTTTACCGCGCTCGCGCTGACCTTTTACATGCTTTCAAGCTGATGGCTCCTTGGATACTTCCACGGTAAAAGCCACAGTACTTTTATCGATGGGGCGAAACAAGTTGATCATCCCTCAGAGAGAAGCATGTTAATTGGTAGAAAACACAGCCTATTATAAGAGGTGGGAGGGAAAGGGGAGCTTGTTGTGTATGCAGGGCCAGGCCGGTGCTGTCCAATATGTGCTCTCTCCATTTAAATTCAGTGTTTTACATTCAGCTTGGCGAATGCGAGTCCCACATCACTGATTAATTACAGCAAATGTGGAGGCCTACGCAGTTACCCACTTGTGTGCGTCTGCGAGTGGATTTAGAGAATTTGACATAATAATGTGCAACTCTGCAACATCTCCAGGCTAATTAGTGGTGGGATTTTGATTGGAAATGCTGACCGCAGCAGGCAAACACTTGTTTATGAGACCTACTTTGTTATTGTAAATGCTGAGCAACACTATCTGTAACCCTACGCAGCGCGCACAGCTTTGATCGTGCTTCAGTGCTGCGCCGCGGTGCTCTGATAAATGCCAGGAATGCAGAATCTCGGAGGCTCGAGGGGTGGAACTGGGCCGGAGCCTCTCAGAGCTTGATTTAGGCTACTACTTTTCAGCCACGCCAGCAGCCTTAACGCGTTACTCCAGACTGAATTATGGTGAAATCTGTCACAGAAATGTACTATTCAGATGATTCAAATCAAGATGACTTTGGTCACTCATCCACTCAAGTCCACGTCTTCACTTGCAGGCTATCTTACCTTCATCAGGACGGTGCCTGAGGCTGTCTCCAGGTGCCAACACATTGATTTTTAATGCATTTGATGCATCACCATAAAACGTCAACATTCACACCATTCCTCAACGAACACTTAAAGACTTTTCCATGTTGTATTAAATTGACTAACGGGTACGCCACTGACAAATTTAGTTCATTATTGAGTGTGCTGCGTTTTCTGAACCTTTGATTGGAAATCAAAGCAGCTCCCTCCTCACAATGTTGGACCAAATTCAAAAATCATTGTCCACATTACTCACTGTGACACAAAAACATGGGAAAATAAGGTCCTGAGTGAAAACACCATTAACCTTTTAACCCATGTTGAACATCAATTTTCCAATACAAGTAAAGTCATGTAAATCAATGATGTATTCTTTAAAATTATTCAGATTACATTTTCAAAAGACTTCATGTTCCTTAGCCTGGAGCCTCATGTTGAACATCAACAACACTCCTTTGACTGTCTTTGCACCAACTCTAAATCAAAGTCTACATAGAGATGGTACCAAACCAAAATATGAACATTAGCATGCTAATTATTACACACCAAACAGGTTTAACATGCTAACATACTAGCATAATTACTGTTACATGTATTCTAGGGTTGTCTCTTGCATGCTAACATGCTAAAGTTAGTAACAGCTAACAAGCTAACAACAAACCACAGTCCGTCTACCTCTAACAGGCTAGCATGCTAATGTAGGCATGGTAACAAACTAACAGGTTTAACATGCTAACATACTAGCATAATTACTATTACATGTATTCTAGGGTTGTCTCTTGCATGCTAACGTGCTAAAGTTAGTAACAGCTAACAAGCTAACAACAAACCACAGTCCTTCTATCTCTAACAGGCTAGCATGCTAATGTAGGCATGGTAACAAACTACGCTAACATGCTAGCATGATTGCTGCCTGTCAGCATTCTAGGGTTGTTGCTAGCTTGCTAATGCGCTAAAGATAGCATGATTCAGCTGAAAGCACGGCTAAGCTTAACTTTACTAGCTTCTGTGCTTTTATATGTCCCATATGTGTGTTTTTTTTTTGTTAGCTCTTAGTTATGTACAAATATAAAAGAAAAGCCCAGAAACAAGCAGGCGTTAGCCCAGACAGGAAGGTATTTTTTGCCACACTTCCATCAGAAAGGTGAAATCTGTGAGCTGTTTATTTACAAAGTAGCTTCCCGTCTCTTGGGCTGATTCAGAGCGGCAAGCAGAGGAATGCATCTCAATTTAAAATGGCAGCGACAGCGTGCCATGACAATTATTACGCCATATTAGTCTCCATATGGCCCTAAAAGGATTATCTATGACTACTGTAACACATACTACAGCCTCCAGGGATGTGAGGGGAAAGTGTGCGTGTCCGTCCCACAAATCTTTAAATAAGCAGCTTTTTCATGGATCATGGTTCTAATCCAGAAATTTCACTTATGGCTTCTATAAAAACAAAAGCAGGAAGACAGTTATTCCCCCCAGATCAACCTTTTTAATCCTCTTTAGATTTAACATGTGTGTTTACATATTCCTTATTAACAAAGGTAATTAATAAAACAGCGTGTGCGGTGAGGAGGCTGATAATCCCATCAGCTGTTCAGCAAATCTTCATATTATGTGATTTTCTTCTTCACACTGAGATATATTTCATGTTATTACGACATATTTTATCATTATTACAACACACCTTATTATACAGAGAATCTTGTTTAAACAAACTTTGCTGTTACAACAAGAAACACCCAAATCAATCTCAAGTTTTTATAGCATATGTTGATTTTGTGTATTAACTGCAAGTTTTGTATTATAACAACACATTTCCAGGGTCAAGCTTCACGGTATCAGCCTGATTTTAGCCTGATCTGGCAGTTGTAGGATGTTGGATCTGCAAAAAGAAAGCTGACCATCACCTTTTCTTCGTTTTCTAGGTTTAGACAGTCTCTTCCAGCGTTTGTTTACGTCGTTGTTCCATTGTGATATGATGAGAACAGTTCAGTTTATTTGTCATACGTAGGTTAACTCAACAGTACACCAGACAGAAAAGAGAAAAAGTGTGTTGGAATCTGCATTTCTTCTGTGAGAAGTTCAGCGAGTCCGGCCTTTGTATTGATAACTTTGTGGCTAATCTGCTATTTTTAAGTTGAACCGTGACACCTTGAAAAAAAATCAATCAGGCTCTGATTCATCTGGGGAATCTTCATCACCAGGATACAATGGGAAAGTTCCCCACACTGTGTTTACTTCCAAACATTCGGGCGTATAGTCACTCCATTTTCAATTGAACCCCCGAGGCGAGGGAAGAACGAGGCAGATTCTATTGACATTCATGTGGCGTCCTTGACTTTTGAGATGATTCACTCTGTAGACTTTTCAGTCTCCAGAAAAATTGGCTCCACATTGAAGACCTTATCAGAAAGGACACGGAGACCTACACCTGCCAATCACCGTGTCTGTGAATGTGCTTTATGTTGGGCTGTCTCTCAGCTTCCCGCTGGCTGATACATGGAGACAACATCGATGTTTTGATGCTGCGTGCTAATCGTAGCAACACGAATGATTAAAAAAGAAGTGTTGCTAAAGTAGCACAGAAAAGACCATTTCTCAGTGTTTGTGTGCAAGAAGGGAAATAACAGTTTGAAGGCTGAGAAATGAAAACAACTTTTCACTAACACATGTTTGCATGTGTGTTACTGCATGGCAGTCAAACTCTGCTTAAATTTGGATTTTTTAAAAGTCAACACGCAGCCTCGATTTGACACTTTGACAACAGCTAACGCAGAGTCTGATAGCTCAGCAGCAGCGGCGGCAGCTGCACACGCGCCCTTTGAATCACGTTGTGGGTTGCCAGGTTGTAGCTGTGACAGACAGCTTGAATGTTGTTTGGGAGCTGCAGTTAAAGCGCTGAAACAGTTTGAGTTAAGCATAAGGGCTAAATGGAGCTGAGGTTTTTTAATTTTTACATTTTTTTTTTTTAACAGGCAGGTAGCTAGTGTCGTGCCAGAACAGGAGCTGGGCAAACAAGCAGTATAACAACAATGAAAAATACTGTCAGAGGCAAAAATACTGAAGGAGATGTTGACAGAGGAAGAAGACGTCCGACAAGAGTAAATCTGGGAGTGATTTTTAGTGGCTGGCTAGAGCTTGGTGAAATAAAATGCTGAAAGACAGACGTGTTATTAGTTGGCTGGAATCTCAGGGCGCTCAGTCACAATAATACAGATTTCTACATAATGTTCCTTTAACAAACAACATACCTGCGAGACTCAAAGCTGATCAGTGGAAAGCTTTTTTCCTCCGTGGCACTTCACCTCCCCGTCTCAAAGAGGGGGAATAATCTCATTGATCATGCCCCTCATCGTGTATGCATTTTTCTTTTTCCAGCATCACCATGGCTACCAAGTAGGAAGAGAGACAGACTGATGAAAGTGTGTGTGCGCGCATTTGCGTCTCTCTTTGCGTGCCTGAGGCTTCATACTCGGGGGACAATGGAGAACAGCTCTATTTTCTAATTGAATAGTGATTCAGTCCTCAAACTCAGCGAGCTGAAGTGTAAAGCAATTAGCCGATTGATGGTGACCGGTCTGGGAGGTGAAGAAAACAGGAAAGTGTGTATATGTGTGTGTGTGTGTGTGTTCTTTCATCCCCGAGCAGCTACATCAATCACCATCAATCATCTAATTGCTCTATCAGTACACACACACACACACACAGGCAGTAAGTGCAGAGGGACCCCTGGTGTGTGTGTTAGTGTGAAATTCCCTTGGCAGCAAATAATTCACAGTATAGGCATGGAGCCCCCGTGTGAAATCCCAGTAGTGTGTGTGGTGGATTACTGCTACTCAATTCTCACTGCCCCTTTGAGAGACAAGCAGAGAGCCTGTCAGTCAGCCCGCCGTGTTCAGAAACACACTCTCTGCCACACACACACACACACACACACGCACAATTTGTAGCAAAAAGCATGAAGAAGAAATTCCTGAGAGCATAATGGAAATCAAATCAAAAGGACGGCGAGCGGAAACACACGCAGGGATTGGCGTGGAGAAGCTGATTATCACAGAGTTTAGTTACATTACGACAGCCATCTGCAGATGGGATTACATTAGCTGCTGACAGGCCGAGCTTCGAGCCACGCAGAGAGGTTTTAAAAAACTAAACAATACAACCGATGAACTGATCTCCATCAGGGCGGCTTCTATTGATTTATTCCCTCAATTGAGTTTTGTATTGATCATTCTGAAGATTACCCCACGTAACGTTCAGTCACTTACATGACGCGGTTGCTTGGGTGCCTCTAAATCACGACGAAATCGACCGAATCTGTGGCGGAGTCGGGGACAAAGCACGCTGGTTGCAGCAGAATAGCACCGATGTAGTAAACAGGAACTGCTCCTCGTCTGTGTCGCTTCACTTTTGATTCTGACGCTCAACGTTTTGTAACTTTTATACCACAATATAACAGATTATCAAATCAGGTGAATTCTGCCTCTGTCATTCCCATTCTGTGCCCGTCTGCATAGCTAGGAGGGTCTGCGTGACGGTTATTTCATGACTGTATGGACTGTACAGATGTAAAAATGTCTGTGCACGCAGAAAATGAATGTTGCATTAACGCCCTTTGAAAATATGCGCTTTCAACAATTTGGGAAATCTTTAAAATGGAAAAGCTGACTCACTCTTTGAAGATGCAATAAGACCAAATTTGGAATAAATAGATCGAGTTTATAACCTCGGTGAGGACAGACTTTAGATGACTCCACTGATGTTTCACGCCTCTGCCCTCTTCCTGATGGAAATAATAGAAGTGTAAGCTCCCTCTTCTTCATGAGAAAGTTAACTGAAAACTACTAGCAGATGGAAGGAGAAGCACGCGTAAGGCCTAAAGGTTGCCAGCGTGGATATCACGTGTGCAGATGTGTTAAACCTGAATATGTGGCAGGGCATGCGTGGATGTAAATGTTGTGAAGATGGAGGGCTGAGAGTTTTCTGAAGAAGCATCGCCTATAATACGTTTCTCTGTATGCTAATCCGTGCTTTCTTTCCCCTCTTGCCCATTTGCCTTCTCTCCATTTGAAGGGTCAATACACAGCATCAACTCCTGGTGCAGCAGTGATTATCATTTGCACATTCATCCACTGTAGAGCAGCTCTATGCCAAGGCTGAGGACTCGAAAAGGATTTTAATTACTCCATTTTCTCGAGAAATTCATTCCACCGCTCCAAGCATCATTTCCTAAAAGATTATGAGTAATGTGTGTGAGTCACTTTGGCATTTTTATACTCATCATAAACTCATCAGCTGGCGACACCATTATATTTGTCAGCGCGGTTCTGCTCTCTGGCATGCTGTCACGGTGAATTCCTGCAGAAAGCTTCAGATTCAGGTGTCAGCGCGGTTAACAGAAGCGCACCCGGCAGACGTGGAATGTATGTGCTGCAAATCCCAGTGCACAAATGTATTAACCAGCTCCAAAATAGACAACAAGCAAGCTGAGAACATTAAAGCAACATTGTGTAGCTGTATAATCAGGTGATGGTACGATCATCTGCACACACAACCAACTATTTCACCGATTCTGGTGAAACTGGATCATATTTTATGGAGAAAATGTTTCCTGTTTTTCCCTCTGACGTCCTCCGACTGCTCCGCCACAACTCTGTGATTTACAGAGTTTCCAGTGAAGCAAACTGCTGTCAAATGTAGCGGCGGTTAGCTCAATTTGCCCAGACTGTGAGCTCAGAGCAGCAGGGGGAGTGTCAGTGTTTGGACCATCAGGGAGGAGAAGAAGAAGAGGAGGTTTTCAGGTGGCGAATTTTAAACTGGAAGCAGAGCCGGTGTTGTGCCAGAACAGGAGCAAGGAAGGAAGGAAAGGGTAGGTAGGTTTTCAAGCCATGGGGAAGTGGAGCCAGTGTCGTGCCACGTAAGCAGGCAACGTAACCAAGCCTAACAGCTTTGATGAATGTAGCTGATGATGAGGAAGAAGGAGCCACCGGATCAGTAAATCTGGGACATAACTAATGTAATCATAACAAATTCACATGCACAGCTGTCCATATTTATGATGACAGTGGCGATGCGAAATTATAGAAATCCTCATTTCTAGGCAGTGCGCTTGGCGGGTTTTTCGAAATAAAGGCTTAGAAGAGCCATCGGCATTTTACTGGTTTAAGTATCGATCACACAGTATGTTGACTGGCACTGAACCATTATCACAACGACCTCCTCGGTTCGCAATATTGACATTCCTGTCTTTATGGGTCCACATTTCTTCTTTCTCTTAGCGTACTGTACAGAGTTTAACCCCGGTGCAGGCTCTACATCTCGTCTGAAAGCTGTAAAAAGTTGCTCAGCGTTGACCCGACCAGCGTGCGCGCACATTAAATGCCTGCTTCACACAGACGGATTCATTACAAGATATTGTGTTTGGCCTCTCTACCTCAAACAAACCCCGCATGTCACACACACAGGAGCTACCCTATTATAGATGCTCATTAAATTCACTTGTCACTGCAGATGTTTGAAAGCTCCTACAAAGAGTATTATCCTGCTTGAATAAAGTGCATGGATGAACGGCTGAATCCTCAAACTCCGGCTTGGATCTTATAATGAAATCTCCTGGGTAGAATCCCTGCAGTATCTTCTTGTTTTTTTTCTTCTTTCCTGTGATTAACTATGAAATAAAAAGTTTGGTTTGGTTAAAAAGCCAGTCACCTTCTAGAAAAAATATCTAACCACACCACGTATAACACGAGGGCGGAGAAGACGCGTCGGAGGCAAAGAAGACAACAGAAACAAGCGTTGATGAAAGAGACGGGTCTCAATATACAAGACAGCTTTGTGAGGGAAAATCCATCACTTACAAACGTATACTGAGGGTGATGCAAATCCACACCATGACTCCAAACTGTGTTTTTGCCGAGGGCAGAAATCATTAGGACGTCTTACCCATATTGGTAATGCTCAACTTATTTAGCTCGGAGCCACAGAGAGGCTCAAAGGCCGACTTTCAGCTGGGTGGGAACGCTGCAGCCGCCTGGGGTGAAGAGCGAAGGGAGAGATGAGACGGAGGAGCGAGTGAAAGAGGCTGGGACAGGAAAGTTGAAAGCCAAAAGAACGACGGGGGTGAGAGAGAGATGGAGTGATGTGTGTGTGTGTGTGTGTGTGTGTGTGTGTGTGTGTGTGTGTGCGCAGTGGAAATGAAGTGTGAGAAAAAAGCGGAAAGGCGGCAGAAAAGCAGCTTTAATATTACCGTCCACGTATTAGCCAGTTGTCCTCATTAATTTAGGTCAAGCTCTTTCATGATTGTGTGAAAGTGCTTTACCCAAATCCCGCGTGTCTCCGGCTGCAAGATGAGGTGGGAAAACGTTTTGTGTGTGTGTGTGTGTGTGTAATTATATGAATGTTGAGCTTCCTGATCCATGAGTTATCTGCGTGCGCACGCACTTACCCATGAGTCAAATGAATTGAGGTTAAACTGATACAGTGGGACATCGGGGTTAGGCCCTGCTCGGGCCAAATCAGGCGTTAGCCGCAGGGTTCAAACTTCATGATGCAAATTAGGAACCAGGCACAGACAGAGAAGCTGCGTACATGAAATAAACAAAGCTAGAATGAATGAATCCACCTGGATAGTCTCAGTTTCAGAGACATTTCAGTAGAGTCTGATCATTGGATTGGCGTCAGGTTGCGTTTGTCCGAAAGCTGAATGTGGCTCTACTTCCTTCTCTGGGTAGACTCTGTGGCCTACATTGCCAAACCTTGAAGCCTTGAGTCACACGTCTTAGTCCATTATTTTTATTTCTTAGGCTGTGGACAGAGGCCGAACAGATCGAGGTGTTTTAGAGGAAAGAGTAAAGTAAATCTGATCACTGCCGCTGCACATTGACACGTGTAGGCAATGCACACGATGTGTGATTCGGTTCTATGTCATGATTATAAAATAGATCCGGCAACTAGAGCTTGCTCTAAAATCAGTTTAATATTATTTAAAAGTACTGTACCACCCACAAATTTGATTTGAGTTACATCAGCTTGAAAAATTCATTGTTTCAAAAATGAGTTATCACAGTGAGCTGCAGTGCCAGAAAAGAAAGGCTGAAGACAGTTCAAATATTTATATAAAGTGCTAGGTATTGGTGCTATAGTGTGTATTAGTTAGGCTCCAGAAATCTCGGCTGCATGTGTTTACAGTCTGCCCTGTTAAGTATGCCACACTGGGATAAACAGACGTGTTTTACTGGCCGTTCTCTGCCACCCTCGAGGTTATTTACGAGTCCACTAACATACAGCCTTTGCTTCGCGGCCAAACACCCTGACTGCTTTATGCTTTGTTGTTTCTAGCTCAGTGCTCATTGTAAACACTCGACACGGCAGTGAAATTTTATCTTGTTCAAATTTGGAGGATTTGGAGGGGAGCGAGAAGGCTGGAGGGAAGTGTTGGTGCACGAGGAGGATCAGGGAGGGAGGCTGGATCCAACGTTTCACTTCATTTCGTCTCCTTTCCTGCAAGTCTGTCTGCTGACGGTGAGAGGCGGGGTTTGTACTCAATGATACCACTATGTTTTTATTCTCCATCAATTTTCTTATCGCATTCTTGACAAAAAAGGTGGTAATAACATTTTATTTTGAAAGTCTATCACTGATTGTAATCTGTCATGTCACAAAGCTTCACCTGCCCTTTTTCTTCCTGACTACACACCAGATAACCCGCACCGCTGCTCGTCGCTTCTCTTCTTGTACTTTTCCTCGCGTCCTTGGTGGTGCATCTTCGCTTGTGCAAAGACAAATTTCCCTGCGAGTGCAATAAAATGTATCTTAATCTCAAACTGAACCCAGCCCGGGTTTGTATATAGCAACTCCTCCATCAGAGTGAGTGAATGAGGCGTTATCGCCGGCGGTTCACACGCTGCGATGTCGAATTGCTCCCCGAGAAGTGCAGGTACACAGATAGTGCTGAAATATGTGACAGATATGGTTGATAAATCACGAGGCTATCTCAGGTCTCAGCATCCATGCACTTAAGAGAAAGCATCGCCGGCTGTTACGGCATCATGGCGAGCTTTCAGGAGACAAAATGCACTTGGCAGCCAAGTTTTTTGACCATAGATATGTTTACAGTTCCTGCTGATGCCTCTTGACTATGCATGAGAGCAGGCGTATGTCACTTTCATATCACCTTTCAGGTGGAGTGGCACGAAGCCTAAAAGCTGCTGCATCACATTTGCCAGCCACAGAGAGGAGGAAAATGGTGAAGTGTGGGACCCAGCCAGTCTGGATGAGCACATCTGTGGCAAACACTTCACCAGTTAATTATATTAATGAGTTAATGACATGCACCGATTGGGTATCCATTGACAATGGGTAGGATTGTGAACACCAGGTTATCCAACTGGTTACATCTGTATTTGTTCTTCTACACACTCCTGGTGAGTTCATCCAGACATCCTGAACACTTTTCTACCCCCCCCCCATTTTGTTTCAATCTCACATCCCTTTCTTTAACGCCTCTGCTGCTGCTGTCTTGTGTATTGGAGAATGCTACCGTGCATGTTAGTGCCTTGGAAAGTAATCATGTTTTAACACACTATTAACTACAATGTAAGGTGTAATGACATTACCCACAGCCAATTGTATTACCCTTCACAGCCTAAAACAAGAGAGTCTGTCTCAGCTCATGTTTAAAAGTACTCTTTAAACCGGGTTACTGTGAAATGACATAGTAACTGACTGGCAGCTGTTGACAAGTAACTAAATGTGAATAAGTTCACAGTAACTGACTGCAGCTGTTGACAAGTAACTCAATGTGAATGAGTTCACAGTAACTGACTGGCAGCTGTTGACAAGTAACTCAATGTGAATGAGTTCACAGTAACTGACTGGCAGCTGTTGACAAGTAACTCAATGTGAATAAGTTCACAGTAACTGACTGGCAGCTGTTGACAAGTAACTCAATGTGAATAAGTTCACAGTAACTGACTGGCAGCTGTTGACAAGTAACTTGGTACTGGTTTACAGTAATTTACTGGGCACAAACACAGTGAGTTACTGTTGATTTCACAGCTGATTTACAGTGTAACAGTGGTTCAACAGATTTCCTTTTATGCATCATTGCTGTGTTTGTAATTTAACATTATACAGAGGCCTTTCTACATCCTGTACAAAGAGGAATATTTCATCAAAGGACGATTGGAGTTCACGGCTGTACAAACTCAGTGAACATCAGTAAAGCTTCAATGACAAGTCTCTCATCAATGATTCACAATAAGAAAAGCACATTTATTCATGAGTGTCCTCTTATTATTGCAAGTTTTTTTTTTTTTTTTTAATTTTTCAGGGTCACAGGAAACGCATGCATGTTCATTTATATACAACAAATCTCCAACATTTCACCTTTATCTGTCCATTCACAACCCCGAGACTCTCTGTAGACCTGGTCAACATGTATTTTTAACGGATTATATCAAAATGTCAGTTAAATCAGAGCAGCTGTCTGAGGTGGTTCAAGCTCCTGGTTCAGGTGGCCTCTCCCTTTGGGAGTTTACCTTTAGAGGTGTAGCAGGCAGGACAGACGGGAAGGAGACCCCGGGGCAGAGACAGGATGTGCTGGCGGTATAAGATCTCATAAAATCCTCCGGGCAGGTGTCAGAGAAGAGAATATTTTATCTGCTCTCCATGTAGAAACTAGAAAACAGACAAATGTATGAATGACATAAGTTTTAAACTTCACGTCACCTCTGGATTTAGCTCTTCGTCACACGTCCTCCATCTTTTTCTTTCTGACACTTTGGCTCATTCAAGTCGAATCCAACTCCGCATCGACACATCTGTCATTTTCATCAATGCAGCAAACTTGTTTATGTCTGTGGCAGATGGCCTGAATGTTTTTCTTTTAGTCCCCCGTGAAGACGGAGATGAATGTGACTTGTTTTCATTTTTGATTTCTTATTTCCCGTCCCTCGCTCCTCGCTCTGTCACGACGCATCTCCTTCAGGTCGCTGATGAGTTTAAGCAGCGGCGCTCGGAGCAACGAGATAATTGTCACTCCTCTCTTTCCACCCACACACAGGGTCTGTGTGTGTGTGTGTGTGTGTGTGTGGTGTTCTGGGGGATCTACAGGCCTTGTGGCAGTCTCCTTTTCATTGTTTTGTATGCCATAATCAGCAGACATCTCTGGAAAACATGGCCAAACGCACACAAACTGACACGCACAACCTCGGGAGCCTGAATCCCCCAACACTTTAGCTTGTAAATACTTACTAGTTTCGGGTTTAAATTATTGTTCAGACTGAAATTCGCTGTATTTTCTCACCCCCACCCTGCAGGTCATTAGTAACAGCAGCAGTCCCGCAGATGGAAAAACATGAAAGGGTCTCTCATGTTGAGCAATCGACTCAGTCCTCTCAGATCTTGAAGCAACACGCTGATCAATAAGGAGGTATCGCCTGGCATGAGAACACATATAGAGGAAGCCCGCTGTTTGTATGTGCGTCTGTTCAGCAAGACATTTATCTTCCAGCACAACACCGCTTGCGTCGGTCCCTGTAGTGTCCTCTTCATTCAATATCTATATATCATTCAATCCAGCTTCCTCTGTTTTGTTGTTTTAGCTGAGGGGACCGTCCTCCTGTGAGGCGTTAAGCATCATGATGACGGGGTTGATAACAATGCGGTGTTGCACTGAAAACATATTTATTTACGGCTACGACACTGAAATGTGAGAAAAACATCATGTGGACTTCAGATAAAAGACAGAAGTAGTCTCCATACAAAACACAAATTCATGTCACAACTTGCGTGAATTGGCAACACACACATATATATAACTTGCTTGTTTCAATATAATTTGAAAATATTGAACACGGAGCAAAGAAATTGCATATATTGCATGATGTTTTATGGTCAGGAGCAGGCGGAGTCAAGCAACAGAGTTAGACCAGATTCTGGATTTTTATTAACTCTGGTTTATCAATTTGGGTGCAACAGCGAGAAATGGAGATGCCAACCACCTGTGGGCACCCAGAGCTCGATGGTACTACTTCGTATTTACAGGAAAGAAACTATTTAGGGAAAAGTAACAGAGTAAGTTTGACGACCTCGTAAGAGCTGGAAACATGTGACTCCAGCTAAGTTCAGAAAACATTTTAAAAGTTGCCACCATGATGTAGTCGTTTCAGCATCAGCTTCACACCAGCCTCATTTTCTCTCAGATACTCAAACTTTTACTGACCAGCAGCCATCACAAGCTGTAACAAGTGGCACGGATGCTAAAATGTAATGTAACCGGAGCTCAGGTCGAATAAAGTGACCGTATAAAGAATGCTAACGTCAGCTACCTCGGCTACTGGTTATACTAGACAAGAAGTAATGCTGCAGCAGCAGAATCACAGAGTGTAAAGAAGCGAGCAAAAGTTTGTTTAATTGCTCATGACTTCAACTTTTCATTGGTCAGAGGAAAGCTCGGGTATTTCTTACTTGTATGATTTGCTGTAGGAATTGTATAATTTTTCTCTTAATGAGCCGTGATACATTAAAAAAAGCCTCTGGGAAGATAAACACACACAAGCAAGATTAAGCTGAGAGGGTTTTGATTGAAAAACGATGAGATGAAATCAAATCAACAGAATATTTCAATCCAACGTGAACCGACGCATGCTGCAATAAGAACTGTAGATACATCAGAGTTATGAAACAAACCAGCGACTGTTCAGGAGAACGGAGCAGCACCGGGCTGATTCATCTTTATTTCCATTGTCATAATAAAACAGTTTATAACAAATGGAAAAATATGAGGCATTTCTCTTTATAAACTGGAGGCTGTGTTTATAAAAGTGTGTGTGTAGGCTGCATGCTTCAAACCGGCGCTCCTAAACTTGGAACTGACGCTGACGAGCCCAACACAACAACACTAACTCCATAATAATTAAAATTGATCCGGGCTCGATCCACCACTGGCTAGCAAGTATCAGCAGTCATAAAAATCAGCGAGCTAAACGAGGACAAGCTGAGATAAATTGCTCAGCGTCGCCTCCAGTTAGATTTTTCCATTTGTTTTTGTTTAGTGGGAGATAAATGCGTTGTGTGTGTTAATACACACAGGCTTGGAAAAGTCTTTGGAAAGACTTGATGCATGATGCATTAACTAATGCACTAATCCTCTGTTCAAAACACATAATGCCTGTAAAGAATAATACTGATGAGTCATCGTATCGCACAGCAGGTGGGCGGGAACAAAAAAAAACAACTTAATGTTTCTTGTTCTACAGAAAATATCAAAAATATGGAGCCTGAAGTTTGAAGAAGTTTGAATAATCAGACCCGATGTGACGTGATTCAGCATCCGTGCTGCCATCCATACAGTTTATATTGTTTCATAAAGAATCATGCTCTCGCACTCAAACACATAAACTAAAGGAAAATGTATTTCCCCTGGCAGACACGACGCGCCCTCCCTCCCTGCGTCTCTTCTTCTGTGTAATAAATATAAAAAGGAATAAAAAAGGCCGAGGCGCTCACGTGGAAACGCTCGGTTAACTCTCTCTCTCTCTGCAGCAGCGATATGTATCCGGCTGTCTGTTTGTGTGTTGCTTAATGCATGTGGAATACGTGTTATCTTGTCTCATCTCAGACTTTGTCTCCGTGTGCTTGGCTCTTTCGAGGCTGCAGGCGTAGCTCAGTGGAGTGTATCTGTGTCCAGAGCTATTGATTGATCTGGAGTTCGGTCGGCCTGCTGGGGGGGAGGCCCGTGACAGAAAAATCTGTGCTTCCTGGAAAAAAAACCCCAGGAGCTGCTCTGAGGATTAAAGTGACACTAACCAAGATTCTTTTTATGTACAAATAAAAATGTATTACCAGCCTGAATCAGAGAGCGGAGCCGCAGCAGCGCTCGGTGTCTCATTTCTCCTGTACCGAAATACCCCAAATCTAATTTTCCCAAAATTTAATTCTGGTGATGGGTACTGTGTGGTCACTTCTCTGCCTACAGGAAGCCATGCATCACAAATTAAGGCCGAAATACAAACATTAATCATCAAGGCTAAGGCCGATCCTTTTGCTTCTCTCATTCCTTTTTTCTGAAGGAATCGATCGCAGGTGGTTTTTAAAATTGAAATTCATGTTTCTTTCAGGTTGCTGGCAGCGTTTGAGACTCCCCGGCAATAACATCAGAGTCACTCCCTGCCTCTCTCTCTCTCTCTCGCTTTCTGCAGTGACTTTACAGAGCTAGTGCTTTCCTTTGTTTCATCCTCCAGGAATTTTCTTTCCTTTGTTTTTTCCCCCTCCGCGTCTCTCCGTGACGACACGCGAGGCGTTGTTCTGTAATTAGAAGAGATAAGATGCAGGCCCTCGGACGGCGAACGCTCGCTAAGCTCGGGACGCGAATCAGAGACAAAAGCTCCTGCAGTGGTCAGCAGAAAGAAAGAAAAGAAAACAAAGACAGGTTGGAGGAGGGGAAGGATGCAAATATAGAGGAAAACAAAGAGAACTAACTCAGCAGAAATGTTTGCTCTTTTGCCGTGAAGCTGTGAAAAGTGTGCGTTTGCTGTGTGCGTATATCGATCACAGTGGAGTATCACTGAATCCTCCATTTACCATCGAGATCTATTGGTTTCTCACCAGAATCATCTGCCAGCGCGGTGCACAAATGCACTCTCTATAAGGTCTGTCTGACATTATCCATTAGTTCCTATAGATCTCTTAAAAGACTCGAACTCGCCCTGCCCGCCTGAGTCATTCCTCTCCTGTCCACTTTCTCCCCACTTCTGCCATCGCCTCCCCCTCCCCATCCATTTCTCCGCTCTCCCATCCTCTCCTCCACTCTCATCAGCTCAAGTGACAAAAAGTATCACTCGGTGTCTAACATTTCGTGGAGCGGCAGTCGGAGTCATCTCAAAGGACCCGACTGTGGCTAATGATTCTCAGAGAATACAGCTCGGGCCCTCAGGCCAACTCGCACATGAAAGGAAACTCTGGGAGAGGATAGGTAAGGAGCTAATTTGCTTCACAGGGCCTGCTGTGCTAATTATTCGTACCACTTTTAACTCTTTGGCACATCGATCCATTTACTGTGTAAGCCCCGACGGCAGGCCGCTGAGAACATGCATTCAGGCTACGGCCAGAGCAAAGACATCATGTGTAATCTATCAGAAGACATTAGGAACACTTTGAATTCCTCCTTCCTTTTTTTGCATGTCTAATTATGAGGAGGTTTTTTTTTCTCCGCGACAAATCAACCTATAAAGCTGAATATTTATCTCAGCGTCACACGAATGAATAATTTAGAATTTTTGTGTGGAGTAGGGGTAAACGTGGCTGATTCAGTGGGGACATCTTTATCCAGTTTGAGTCATATAATCATGTGTTTGAAGAACAAACCCCTCCACCTGTCCACTAGGTGTCACTGTCAGGCTCCTTGTGGTGTTTTTGCAGGTGTTGACTGGAGGCTATCAGGTAAATGAGCTGCACCTGGACCAATCTGGGCCACCTTATCAAGGCCTCCCTAATCTGCTGCTCTGTTTGGGCTCGGCTCTCTGGTACTCTGGTTCTAGCTATGAGCCAGGCTTAAACACCTGTACATTAAGTTAAACTGAGTTCTGGTGAAGGTTCAAGGTTCATCTGTCAAAGCTCTTGATCTCTTGATGCAGAAGAAGGAAAAACAAGCAGAGATTGGTTCAGCTGTGTGTTTGCTGTAGCCTCTTGCATTGACAACAGGGTGGGATCTTTTAAATGAACTGCAGACTCTATGCTAGTCCTAGTTAGTCACATAGCTGCTCACAAGTCGCTAGCTACATAATACAGTTCATCCTTCAGCAGATAAAACAGTGGATGTGCTACACAGCTAATAAACTACGATAGCTTCCTCTGTTTTGGACTCTTCCAAAATGAACTGCAATTAGATTTTAGATCTGGTCTAAACTAAAGTGTATTAAATTTCATCTGGATTTTATCTGGACGTTGACGAATGGATCCCCAAGTTCAGCAAAATTAAAATGTTCAGCAGCTGTTGTGACTGAAACCCAACACGGATCTTTAAGTTTTGTTGCTGATTAAAACAAAAGCGTACTAACTAGAGAATAAATTCTGTACCGTAAGCAAGAAACAAGACAATGACTCCAAAGCTCTGACATAATTACACGATAAACAGACATTTTCTGTAGATGACAACATTCAAGAATGCAGAAGGTTGAAAAAACATGAACCATCAACTGAGACGCAGTGAACAAGCTTGGATCTTGTACTTCTTGGATGCTGCTGCATTGTGGGGAGCTTCGGTTGGGAATTTACTGCAGCACCTCGGTACGACAAACCCCCAAGGACCCCACAGAGAGGAGGAGGAGAGTCAGAAGTTATAGAAGCAAAACAGGCTCAGGATATGGGTAGGAGAGTATTTATAGTTTATGCCAGCAGAGGTGCGATCGAGGTGTGTTCCTGCTCCTGCTGAAAAGCTTCCAGAAAAACTTTGTCCAGGCCGCGTTCTTCGAATTTCAGACATCAAGAGTCAAACCTGCGCTGAATATACGAGCAGAAGGGAAGCATCATGTCCTCTGAAATGGGCAAATCAACCTTTTCAACCTTCTGTCTTCTCCCCCCTTCCCCTATACGCAAGGTCATAAAGACCAGGCACTGATGCTCTCATGTTCCCATGAAGCACCACCATCTGGTTAGATCGATGTTGTCTGTGCAGTGTGTCCTGTGGCGGCAGTGGAAATTACCTTCCTATTAGATCAAATCGATAAAATTGGAGTCCGAAATGTAAGTGAGGCTGCGGTTACCTCCTCAGGCGTGGTTTGCCCTGCGTTTAGAAAATTAATTATAGACCGCAGAGAGTTCATAACAGACAAGATGGCATTTCATCTACTCAGCAGTCTTCTTCTGCCCCTTTTTATCTGTCACGACTGACGAAAAGAAAGGAAAGTGGAGAGAAATCTTCTGTCGGGTGCTGATTCATCATCCTTCAAGGATGTCTTTGTGAGACACTTCGCAACATGTGAACAAAGCGAAGTGTGCAGGAGGTTTTTTTAGGTGACGTGAAAACAGCCTTCGCGTAAGAAAGTCCTTCAGACCGTGTTTAAAAGGGAAGTAAGAATTGTTGAAGACAATTACTGGTTTCAGTGGCTACAGTATCTGAGCGTCAATGAGCTCATGTGGTGGTTAGCAATGACTTCTTTTTTTTATTTAACACTGGATTTAAGGCAGATTTCCCATCAGAGCCCAATGAGAAAATGGCTTTCTCCACGCTGTATGGTTTGGAACAGTTTGTTGTGTCCATAAGTCACTGAAATGTGGCCAAAACATGGACCACTGGAAAAAAAGTCAACTTTTATAATTGCAGAACTTCTCTTCTCACTGCTATTGATTCTCCAGACTGTTACGTCAAATCCAGGGCTGCTGCGTGTTGTCGCAGGACGTGATAATGTGTGAAACTTTATTTCAACATTTTGAAAGTTTGAGATGTTTTAGTGTGTAAGTATAAGAACTGCTGGGAACACACTGACACATCCGTTTGATCTTCCAACAGTTATGTAGGTGATGGTCATTAATCAGGTTCTGCATCCTCCTAAACCTGAATGTCAAACCACAGGTGGTCTGCTAGAAAAATCTAGTTCATACAGTGTTTTGATTGATTGTGGACTAAATATCAGAGATGGTTAAGGTGAATGGAAAATAAATCCCTCCATACAGTTTACAGACGAATCCTCTCTTGGTACGCCTTTACAAGTTTTTGTCTTGTAAACAATCATCTGTCAATAAAGTACTGGATTTTTGAGGCCAAAACCAAGGTGGCAGTCCATTTCTAAATAAACACATAGCACGAATCTCATAAAACCTTCCACATAGAGTGAGTCCACACCGCACTCTTTATGATGTTATTCACAGAAACCCAACAGTTCCCACCGTGAGCAAGGAAATACCAGAACTGAGCTCGTTGACGGGCGTCCATCTGATGCTCAATAACACCTTCAACCTGTTTGAATGGGGCAGAGAAATGTGCTAAGTGGGACATTTTACATAGCATACATCATTGCCAAACATCTGTGTTCAGGTTATATCAGCTCAACTCAGCTGCTTTAGTGTTTTCAAGACCATGAAATGGAGCTGAATGGACTTAACCTTGATTTTCTTGTTTGGTGCATACCAACATAATCTTTACTATATTAAAACATCTATTCAGATATGAGGAAATGTTGGACTCCATCATATATACAGTATGTGTGTATGTGTGTTAGAGGTAAGATCGGGCCTAAAAAAATCCAGCCCGACCCGGCCCGAGCCCGACCAATTAACTGCAGGCCCGAGCCCGAAGCAAGCCCGAAATTTCATATTTTATTTGTGAGGACTCGGGAGGAGGAGGGGTGATTTATGATAACAAATTAAAGCCTGTCTTTTGTAACAAAATCTAAGTTAAACAAGACTGTATAAACATTTACATTTTTATAAACATATATTTATTTTTAAAAAGTCAGCGAGAGAGAAGCCCGGCCCGACCCGAAGCAATGATTGACATTTTAGACCCAACCTGACGGGCTCGGGCTCGGGCTTAAGATCTTACCTCTACTGTGTGTGAGGCAGCCCAGTGTTACAAAACCTCACATCACATGGATCCCAACCTTTGCTTTCTTTGCTCCCCTTCCTTTCTGTACATGTAGTCTTAACACACACACACACACACCACACACGTGTGGACTGTATGTCCTTTTGACGTAAACCATTCAGACAGCGTAATCTACAAACCCAGCCTTGTCCTTTTTAACGGCGTACCATCTGTGGCCCCCCTCTCCGTTTGAGAGATGACAGGGCAAAACGCGAAGGCACAAGCTTGGAAATTGCACTTGACATCAAGGCAAAACCTTTTTCATTAGACTATGACTTTTCAAAAAAAAAGAAAAGGCTCTAGTGAGTGGTGAGGTGCTGCAAAGAACACCTTAGATCTCAACATTATAGTAATGGACTTCCTGACACAGGCGCTACACCAATGGGCCTTGCATTATGTATTATTTGGGGCCATCTGCACAGCTTTCAGCTTTGATGCACGGCAAAAGGCTTCATATTACACTGCAGCAGCCTGATGGACGCTTAGAACTGTATGCGTGCGTGTGTGTGTGTGTGTTTGCAGCTGATGATTTCTTGCTGGTGAGAGGACTGATCTAATATTTGTGAACCTCCACATAACCATTTAGGAGGTTTGTCCACATACTAAATGTGGCTGCAGTTCAAGGCGGGTTATGGCTGCCAAAGATGACAACAAGACGGGGGGGGGAAGATGATGATAACAGGCAAACGCTGATGTGCATCACAATGCTCGGTGGCCTGCAGAGGAAGGAGGAGCACGTTACAACATTTCTGACAGAAATGTTTTGAAATAGTTTAGAAGAGGAAGCAAGATGCAGAATATCACCGGTGGTGATGGCACGCGTCCCAGGAAGAATGTTGACTTTGATGAAGTGGATATTGCTCTGCATTGTATGCACTGAGTGATGTTGAATCTTTAAACAGGCGAAGCCTTACCTGTTTGTGCAGGAAAGGATCCGGTCAGGTTTTGTTTGTATCATGCACGAGGGACTCGCCTGGAGGTGTCCTGTCGAAGCGTCTTTACTCTGCAGATTTAAGAAGCTAAAATATTTATGATTCCTTCATTAGGTACCTGGCAGTGCAGTTAAGTAAAACCTGAAGGCATGCCATGTTTTTTTCTAAGATAGAAACAAGCAAAACATACTTCAGAATGAAATGTAATGCATTTTTAAGCCTCTCTGTGATAAGATGATTAACAAAAACAGTTCCAAGCCAGCAATTTTATAGAGTGCTTAAAGCTCGCCTCTCTTATTTATTTATTTACTTTTATTATGCAGGACAGGACGTCGGGGGAAAAGAGACAAATGTAACCGAATAGTTTCTTTGATAAAGGATTAACGTGTGGCTGATGAGTTGTATGCACTTTAATTCATCAGTGGTCAGTGCAGGGAAAGTGCACAGAAGCCGCGATGTTTTATGCTGAAAGGTTTACTGAAGCTCGGCCAAGGAGAATGGAAGATTTATCGATACGCTTGTTATGACAGCTCTGAAGAAGCTGTCCTCTCTGGCTCGTCTAGATTCCCTCAGGACGGCGGACACAGCTACTGCATGGTCACACTTTTATGATCATTAGTCTGCAAACAAGTAAATGTGTTTGTTATCTGACTCTGTAGAGGCTTCTATGTCGTGTACCTGTGGGGTGAGTCACTGGTTCCCAAAGTGGGGGTCAGGACCCACCTGGAGGGTCAGGAGGCAGCAAAGTGCGGTCGCACGATGATTCTCAGAGATCAAATATGACACGTGTCAAGGGCAAACCGCACATCACTGGTACCGTGTGTGTTTCGGTTCTGTGTAACAAACCAGCTGACACAGCCGCAGGTTAAAACGTAGCTTTTATTTACCCTTGAACATTGAGTTAAGTTGAAACACTAGAATAATAATGAAACAACACAAAGACGATCACAGCTGTGTGACGGAGGAGAAACCTGTGACGAGGCTGCAGCATGAATATTTCAAAAGCAGTTTTCATATTTCTTCTCTTTGTGCTCTTGTTTTTCTTCTCGCTGTATTCACTTGGAAAGAACTCTGTTTTGACAAGCACCGTACGGCGTGATGTATCATTATCAATAGGGAGGTTTGCCGTAACTCCGGCCCCTCTCGTCCCATGGAGAAATAAAAGCTGCAGGAGACGCTGCAGTCTAAATGGGAAGTCCAGTCTGATCCAGTTAGAGCAATAAAAACAGAGGAAGCCAGACTGTCTCTGTACAAATTACCAGAGATGGAGAGCGTGGGGAAATATACTCAGGCACATCAACAGGGAGTTGTTGTCTGTGTGTGTGTGTGTGTACTATACATACAGTCTATCTAATTGTATCATACAGTTTGGCTGCAGTGCTCTCCGGTTTAGGAGGTTTTACAGCTAAGAGACTCACTCTGTCACTGCTTCACCGCTCTACTAGCAACCGGTGCTGTGCACGGTATTGATCCTGTAGTCACCGACGATCTCAGCGAGTCACCAGCAGACCAACTGTACACGCAATATTATACATATCCGTTATACTAATACTGTATACATACATGAACTCTGATCATAAATGCTCAAGTAAAAGTGTGCAGGTCAGGATACAGTGTGTCCCTTAATCATATCATAAAGTTATCATGATGTTCACTAATTCACTCAATTATTCGAATAACTGTGTCGTATTCACCGCGCCACAGAAGCTGTGTTAGCAGTCGCTGCTTAAACAATTCTGATGCGAATTTGTTTTGACGTTTTTTGACGTTAAAAGATTTCCAGGAACGAAAGATTATGTCGCCAACACACTGGAAAAGTCATATTCTGAAATAAATAAAGTGTCGTGTGATACAAAAGAACAGCGACAGCAGATAAATATCGCAAACAGGAGCTTAACAGACTTCTTACTAAAACACGATAAAATATGTCTCTAATGAGGCTGGTGACACTTAAAGTAGTGCTGAAACGTTTATTTGTTAACGGGCATGCAATTCATCTTCAGCCGGTTTGTTAAATAATTAAATGTTTTAGTTATTTATCAGAAATGTCAAAAGTCGAGTTTCTCAAATGAGAATATTTGTTTTGTGCAGTTGTGAGTTGAATATCTTTGGACAATAAAAGACAATAAAAGCAATTTTAAAACTTTATTTTGACATTTTATGGAGCAAATGTATCATAGAATATAATAAATATTACACTATTTGACGACAGAAGAAGAATAAAGGTCCGCCCAAAATTCAAGCATTTATGACGAAGTTGTACAACAATTTTATTGAATATTGTAATATTGTTGTATTTATAGCTACGGCGCTGCATTGTGGGAGCAGATTTACCATTTTAAAACTTCATTTTGAAGCACAGAGTCTTAAATTAATTTTAGGATCCCTATAAAATACATCCAGCTTTTTATCTGCTCACAGAATCCAAAGGCTGACTGCGGGTCAAGCCTGAGAGGTGATTAACAGTGCGTCGTCAAGTTGCCCAGCCACCGCGGACATAAATGAAGAAACTAATGAATTCCATTAGGATTTAGCAAATGGCCTCTGTCAAGGAACAGCGACCAAGGAATCTGTGCGAGTGTGTGTGTGTGTGTGAGTGTGTTCGTATGTGAGCCTGCATGTGTGCAGGCGTTTAATCACTTGGCAACTTTTAATTAAAGGCTGGGAGATTACTTCAAGGAAACAAAATACAAATCTGAAACACTTAGACCTTATTTGGTATCAAAGTATACTTTAATGAATATTGGAGGTACTGTAGCCGAGAAATACGACGAATTAGTCCAGTGCTGTTCGAGCTCTGCCTTAAATCCAGTCACACTCCACCGGCAGGGGTACAACAGCCCTCGCGGGACAGTCATGTATTTCAAATCAGAGCACTTTAAATGGCCCACCACTTATTCTCTCTCTCTCTGGTCCAACCTCTCTGAGGATAATGTCGTACTCAAGGGCCGAGGGTGGACTATTAAAAGAAAAACAGGTCTGGGGACACGCTTTTAGGCTTTCTAGAAGTATGTACCCGCCTTTTGTCGTTAGGGCTAACCGTTTAAATCAAGTGTGCCACAAATATATATATATATATATATATATATATATATATATATATATATATATATATATATATATATATATATATTACAGCTACTAAAACTAGAAAAACCCCTGAACCAAACAGTCAGTGGTAGCAGACTCCAGTCTGCAGTGCTACAAATGATGTTTACTGTCTGTCTCATTGAATTCATTTTCTACCCGGATACAAAAAGCTGCTTCACCAAAACCAGACGGCGTCTGACCTGCATCCAACCCTCGACCGGACGAGGCCTGGCGAGACAGATAGCCCGCCAACAAGTGCGTCACCGCGAGCGCCTGAGGTCAGTGACAACGACATCAAATGGCGTGTCACATAAAAGAAAGGCAGGCAGTTTTTAGGATCTATCTATTAGCCTTTCAAATGTGAATGTTTTTTATTTGCTTTATAGGAACATAAATTAAATGAAGCTTGGTTCTGGATAAAACAAGGTTTTATTTATAAGAGCAGGTCTGGACTCTATTCTTTATAATATTATCCACAGAGATGCAACAACGCCCACCACGAGCACTTGGTGTCGTTGGCGAGGAAAAACTTCCTTTCAGAGGCAGAAACCTCGAGCTCGAGGGTTCATCTTGAGTTTATCTTGTCGCCAAGTGTTTGCTCATGGTGGGAACTGTTGAGTCTGAACTGTTGACCTGCTGTATATGAAAAGAGTCATGCGATAATGTCCTTTATGATTTGGTGCTCTGTGCGTCCTTGCTTGAAGGCATTACTGAACAGAAAGTGTTTGTCGTAATAATTATTATCGGTAGGAATACATGTGTGTGTGTCTGTTTTGAGCAAAATGAACTTTCACTTCTATTAGAATGAATGTTGAATTTAAAAGAACACAGCTTGGATGTTCTCGATCCTGCGCCGTGCTGCATTTGTTTGGCACGAACCTCTGACGAAACAAAATTTGCCTTTCACGGTCAACAAAGCGATCTCGGCTCCTCTTTCTTCTTTCTTCCATCTGGTGAGGGAGCAGCTCATAAATTATGGAGTCCAAATTGGACCATGATTCACGCAGAGCTGCAGGTCTTCATGATTACTTTCCTTAATGCTAAAAATCTAAAGGCTCCTCCTTTTAATATATGTTTCACGTTAGTTTGAACCCGGAGGGAATCCGTAATGGACTCTATTAATGCTTTTACAATGGCTGGACACATTTGCTTGTTTCAGTTGCTGTGCTGCTCTCAGCTGTTTCTTTCAGTTTCATCATGGCTCTGGCTTCTGCTTATTATATGCACCAGATGAATGAATGGGAAATGAAGTGGCTGACTGATCCTAACACAGATGACTGGACTAAAAGTGCTGCACGCTGAAATGTTCCTGCGACAAAGACAAAATGTTTTTAGGTGTGTGCTTTGTATTTATGAGCTGCTGCACACGAATCGAGCCCCCGGCTACATGCAACAGTCCGACAGAGAGCGCTCTCCCCTTCACTGGTGATTGAACATACTGTATGTAAACATTACACAGTACATGGGAGACTTTCTGCACGTGTCGTTCGGGTTGTTTGGGTGCAGTTTTGCTGACAATCAGCCTCTTGCTGGTGTGCAAATTATGACTGTTGTCTCTCAGATGATTTTTTGTTTGTTTCCGTGAAAGTTTTGAGTGAGTCGTTGGAACAAAGAGCTGAACTTTGACACACTGTCCTTGAAATAATCTTTCCTTTTGTGTTAAATATCATAATTATATATTTTCTATTGATTCTTTGTCTATGAAGTTTATTTAGAAAAATATCTGATCCGTTAAATAAAGTTCTTGTGCGTGAGTTGGAACCAAACACCAAGCCGACACATTGAAGTCAAAGATTTCACGGACTGAAGTGGATTTCTTTGAGTCTGCAGGAGATGCAATGAATGAAACGCAGTCAGTCAAAGTGTCGTGTGTTCACATCCTCCGTCCGAGCTACGGTCAACGTTGGTTTCTTTCGACCTTGACCCTCTTTCCCCGTTCATAAATAAGCATTGCCTATCCTAACCAGATCACCACATCATGCTCACACAGGTGATTTTAGAAGCTAATGACAATCAAACAATAATAGGACTCACGTGCTGTTTATGACATGAATAACATGAACTGACATAAACACTTTACTGTGCAGTCAGGGGAGCGTCTCCAGGACGAGATAACCTCCGCCTGTGACAAGCGTCTATCAGTCTGACATCTCCGGAGAGAGGCGGGGGGGTTTATCTCATGAGCAGCCTCACCTGCGTTCACCAAAGCAGGCTAGCTCGGTTCTTCCCCGGCCTCCGAGAGGAAGCATTTCATAACATATAATGAAGTTAACTGTGCTGGAGAGAGGAAAATTTTATTTAGTTCATTAAGTTTGGATGTTCATTTCCCTTTTTTTTTCTGTCTCACCTCCTCCAATGTGTTTTTTTTTCCTGTGACAGCATCAATTCAAACTCCCACACAGTGTGCTGGATACAAAACACTGTGGATTTTCCAATGACCTGCTGAGTGAAGCTGAAGCAAACCAAGCAAATTCCAAATATTACAGGGGAAAAAAATCATGTTGTTTGGAGTAAGATGTTCATTTGCAGAACTTTTCTTTTTCGTTTTAATATCTTATTCAGAACAGTCTGAGAAATGTCTTTTATTTATCACATCTCTCACACTCTCCGGCCCATGAGAATACTTCAGTAAAATGCAGCAGTTAACATTCATGTATGCAGATTGGGACTTGACTCTATTGCAGGTAGTGTGGTACAAAATCAGTCAAAACGATCTTTCAAGCCAAAGCAACGTATTCATAAAAAAAACATGAAATCACACGCAGATACTTCAAAGATATTTCCCCTCGTGCTGCTTAGCATGCAGGCCACACACGCGAAAACAAAGATTAGACGCACGCACACACACACACACACACACACACATGCTCGCACATGCACAAACACACACACACACACGTGAGTGTTTCTCCCTCCTTTCTGTTCGAGACACGGTGAATAACCACTTCGCCGCCACCGGAGCCCGGCAATTTATGCATGAAGAGGATGCAGAGGGGAGAAATGTCGCATCCATTTTCTCCGATACACACACATTTATGCACACACACACACACACACACAATCGGAGCAACATGTTGCTCTCAAACTGCAGCATGTGGCCGTGTGGAAACCATCACGAGTTGAATTACAATGTGATGATTGAGACACGGAACAGAGATGAAATTTGAAATGGAAGGAGAGATCTCACAGCCATACAGCCTACACACACACACACACACACACACACACACACACACACACACACACACACACATATATGAGATGGGTTGACCCCCATTTTCAAATCAGTTACCAGTACAGATAGCAACAGCATGCAGCGTGTGAGGATGTGGCCAAAGATCAGGGGGAAGACACACCTGTCACCTGGACTCTTTGTCTGCTGGCGCTGGTCGTGAACAGCTGATGTAAACAGCTAGCTTGCTGTGGTGCTGATACAGACGGCTCGTCTGAGGACTCGGGCGCCATTCAGCCTTCGTCAGCTCCTCCGATGATCCACGTCTTTGCCGAGTTTTAGATTAGATCCAGTCCAATTCACAAAAATACACCTGTTGTTAGTTACCTGGTCATTACTTTGGTAATAACATGATATCGTGAGCTGGGATCTGCCTTTCTTTCCTTTTTACTCATCTTATTTTTTCACTTCCAGACGGAAAGTTCCTCATTTTCCGTCACTGACTTTCAGTTTCAACCTTTGAGAGCGTTTGGACAGAAACGACACGGCTCTCCTGTTGAGAGGTTTCCTACTGTGATGGCGTTGCAAATCGTCGTTGGTTGTTTAAAGGAGGCTGCAGTCCTCGCCGTCATTTTGAGGCGCCGCTGTGGAGTAAAGTTTGTCAGCCCTCGGGGGCCTCCTAACAGCCTCGGGCCCCGGGCTCTTTCCCGCCTTGCCATTAACTCTGTGACACGCAGCCATCATCCCTCCCATGTATGTGTTTCAGTGAGACGAGCTGAGGAAAATGCCTTTTCACACACGCTGCTCCTGGTAGACCGGTATTGAATATAGCTGGGCCCTGGTGTGTGGACTTGGTTGGAGGTTGATGGGTTTCACTACAAGAGTAATTAAAGTGAGTGACAGCTAGTCTGGGGCAGAGGACACACCAAGCCAGGCTGTTGGGATAATTATTGAATTCTGTTAAACGCTTACTATGCTGTCTGCCAGGGGAGGTTAATAGGAGTTTAACAGCAGAGGTGACAAGGACTGTCAGCAACTCTGCTCTCTCTCCGTGCCTAACTTCCTCTTGAGAAACGGTAGACAGTGTGGTTAACGCTTAACTCATCCATCCGTTACTAAACGCAGTGGAGATGACAGTGATTGTGTGTGCTCTGTGTTAATGCTCCTGACAGCAAAGGCCATGCATCGGTTGAAATGTAAACGGCCACGACAGCAGAGCTCTCGGAGACAGTTTCATTGTTTCTTTCATTTTTTGCTGTTAATATGCGACGATACCAGAAACCGGCATCAGAATTCATTTTATGCTGAACTCGGCGGCCTGAATCTGAATTATCCAGGGTCGGGTTTCCGTTCCAGACATCCCGCTTCCCGGCAACGCATTCCAGCTCCTCCTGGGGGAACCCGAGGTGTTCCAGGCTAAATGGGCTAAATATATATAATCCATACTGTGGGGTTCTGGTTCAGTCCTGGGATTTCCTTCCATAGGCACCTGAACCACCCCAACTGGCTGCTTTTGACACCCAGAGGCAGCGTCTCTTCTCCGAGTTCCCTCTGCATGTCCGAGCTCCAAGCCCATTTTAGCCACTCCCCAAAGCTCATGACTATCGGTGCGGGTTGGAACAGAGATGGACCTCCCGGCGCAAAACTAGAGAACAGCCACAAAGTCAAAGCTGCCCGTACCACACCAAACAGGAAAAGCCTTGTGAGCAGTAGCCTTGTCCAGGGTGTACCCTGCTTCTTGCCCAGCTGGGATTGCCCCCTGTGACCCCGATAAGGATAAGTCCTTAAAGAAAACAGATGGATGGATGGATGACTGTGTTTTTTTCTTTCAAAAGTTCCATGGTCTTTTTTGAAAACTCGACTGGATTGGTCCTAAAACACAAAAATACCGACCTGACTCGGATTTGACAGTTGTAAGTTGATTTCTTGAAAACTGAGCGGAGACTTGACTTGAGACTTCAAAAGCAAAAACACATTCCAGTCTTGTGTTTCGACCTGGAACAATCCCAAAACAATAAAAAAAAATAGAGACAGAGCAGCAACAGGCAGGCCAAACATCATGAATGTTTAATTCTGAGGCGATGCTCTGAAAGGACTTGGAAAACAATACTACCTGAAAAGCTTGCATCTCGAGGCAGTAGTCCTGCGTGTTTTCAGCCTGAAAGCCGGCGAACTCTCAACTTCATCATTTGAGACTTCCACTTGCCACAAAAGACAGAATATATACAGTATATAACATTTAGGGACTAAAACTGACGCCAAGTGGAAGAATTCTTCTAACTTCTCACCAATATAAGGCTTCTGCTTGAAATCGTACAGTGATTTCTGCCACCAGGATGTCTCTCTTACAGATCTCTCTGCATTTTAACATTGTTGGAAACAAATTATACATTTTAATGCAGAAAATGTCACATACTATACATTTAAATGCCATTAAATATTGATATTATTGTCGACAAACAGGATTCTGTGACATTAGATGCGAGATTTGCTCCGTTTTCAATGCACGACTTAATAATTTAATCTTTGTCTGCACAATAATAATTAAAAATGAAGGCGAGTCTTCTGAGAAGTAATTGCACACGCTCTTTGACACTTTAATTATTGATATATTACATTCATGGTTATTTACATCATGTATTGTGTGTAATTTAAGGAATTTAAAGAAGTCCTGTAAGTGATACGAGTGGATCAATCGCCTTCTCGTAACAGAACTGCAAATTTCTGCCTCAATTAAAGCAGCTCTGGATCAAATCAATTACTACGTCACCTGAGAAGCCACATTTCCCATAACAAACACACACACACACTCACAATCTCTCTCTCTCTTACGAACAAACAGCAGCACGGCTGCATCAAACAGCCGTCTTGACCCTGTGAGATGTACGAGCACCTCGGCGGGGGAAACTGCTGCCGAGCTAACATCACGAACTACAGATACAAACACATCATGCGCTCGGCGCGGAGAGACACAACAAGATGTCTTTGTTCTAGCAGATTCATGTCAGCCACAGTTTTCTCAGTTGGCCCTAACAACTGTACTGAGATGCAGAATTCAGCCTCATAAATAGTTTCATGTAAATTACCCTCGGGTGCTGATATTGACTCGCTAAAATGAGCTAGGGTCCGCCATGTTGCAATAAACCAGATGCTTTTTTTTTTTTGCAACACTGGTACACAAACACACGCATGAATACACACAAACACACACACACACACACACACACAGGCCTAACCAAATGTAATTTACCAGCTGCTTTCTAATGGGGCTTCATCTTTCAATATAAATGTTAATAATCTATGATTACTCTCCGCACTGCAACACAGGGAGCTGAGCTTTTCTTTCATGTATTTATGGAAGTTTCTCCCGCTCTCGCTCCTTTTCTGCCTCCCTCTTTCACTTCTTCTTCTTTTGCTTTTGGGAAAATGTTTTTTGAATACAGACATCAAGAGAGAGATTTTCATCTTTTTGTTTTTGCCTGCATGGAGCGAGCGGCGACTGCGGCAGCAGCTCTGTGCATCATTAACCTCCATTCTTTGTGTTAATCATCTGTTTTTTACATGCTCTCTATATAGTTTTGAATCCTGGGAATGAATGTGTAAATAATGTGGTAAGCAGAATGATCAAAGAAGAGCAAAGCTGTCAACACTTGATACAAAAAAATAACTTTCTTCAGTTTAACAGGCTCGAGATTTAAGAACCAATCAGCTCAAAGGGAATATTTATTTAACGTAATTCATTATGTTATTCATATTTAAATCAAATATCAAGCAGCTTATTGGCAGCGAGGTGTTAATAACAGCAGCAAGAAACTGAACTTTTGTTGTTGTTGTGTAGTTTCCAGGCTGCAGATGGTCACAGCGTCCTCTTCTAAATCCTGTTGTGGCATGAAATCTTTTTGTTTTAAGGCGCCTCAAGTTCACTGACTGGAATTCTCCCAAACAAACACACTTTTCTGAGGACGCACCTTGTTATGACTGTGGCATCACATATCTAAAAACCTTAATGAGACTTAATTAGTTGTTTGGTCAGATACTTCCTCATCAGGAAGTCAGGAGAGATAGTGACTTTTTTAGTCCTCGTATGGCTGCTTGTGTACAAAAACAAAAAGCTTGTCGTCTTAAGGCGTCAAACTGAGGAAAATGAGCTCCTCGGGCTGAAAGCAACATATTCACCGCACCAATTATCTCCAGGATCGTCTTATCTTTGCACAAATATGATAATTCAGCAAGCTCTGGAGCGAGGAAAAGATCACAGTTTGGGTTAAAGTGACTAATTGGTTGTGAACAATTGTGGTCAAGCTGTTGGTTGGAGAACCAAACAGCACACTCCCATGTCTAAGCCTTGGCCTTGTCTAATACCTTTAGAACAAACAGTAGTAGAAATGGCTGGATGGGTGAATCTTATTTCTTAATTCCAGAAAGAGGAGCATCGTTGTCAAGAAAACTCAAGTTAAGACGTTAAAAACAGAGCTTTGGTTTTGATAACCAGGCTGAGATATTATACCGACACTCAGTGTCAAACAGTTGAACGAGACCCGGCCCTGTGTGGTGCTATCCCTTTAAACCCTAAAGACACACATGCTGCCCTCTGCCATGCAGTGAATATGGAGGCTATCTCCATCCCATTTATTTTCCATTTGTCAGTGTCTGAGTGAGGTTATAATAGCTTGGTTAAGAGCCACATTAGCAGGATGTGGTGCGACAAAGCTATGGATTAATACTCTTTGATCCCTCGCTGTCAAACCCATTAAAATGTATGCAATTCAGTATTATCTCTGGTGCCACGCTTGCCCGTCTACTCACATGGCGTGGACTGAGTTAAAAATGATTCTGAACGTATCGGTGCCTCATTTGCCGTGTTTAATGACTCGCCAAGTCTTCAGTTTTTCTTTCCCGCTCCTCCCGTCTTCCCTCCGTAAAAATAAAGATAAGGCGCGCCTGTCATTCCTCCGAACCTGTCAATCATAATTCACAGCTGAAATTACATTCCCCTGCGTCGCTCTGGCTCTGTGGAGGGTAGAGCGGGCTACCTTCATGTCTACCTGATATTCAGCACCGTATTTTCTCAGTCCAGCCTCCATCTGTATTTCTCTTTATAAAAACTTTGTGCTACAATGAGGTAATATTGACTTCAGCGCCCGCCGGCACACAGCCTGTGGTATTACATGTCACTAAAAGTATTAAAAATGCGCTCAGACTTCTGAAGTTCTGCAGTTTGATGTATTAAACTGGGGTTGATGTGTTTTGTTTGCTGATATTGGATTCTTATTACAAGTCCACTCAGTGTAAATTAGCTGAGGCTACGATGCTGCTTAATTAATTACAGAAACTGATTAGCACTTCATCTGTTGTTGATGTTGGCCATTTATTGGAGGCTTTTTTTAAAAAAAACAAACTGATTTTAATTACAGATTTTTATCCGATGCCACGTACGGCCTCCATTCACTGGTTTGTTTTTATTGGTGGCTTTCAAATGTTGCTTTAACCTGACAGTTTGGTGACTGGGCTGTGATTATCTAATCATTCATTGTATTTCCTTTGTATATACAAGCTTCCTCTCCTGTCAGAATTAGTGTAAAGTCAAACAAACATACAATATTGTGAATACGGCCATCTAAATGCAGCAACTGTTACCAGGAGACACATTTCCCAGCATTACAACTGCCTCATACTGCAGTACCTTTGTATGTAAGGCAATAGAAGCGTACCTTTTCATAGAGAGCCTTTGTGGAGACTTCAGTCTGCATGTTCTCTTTGTGTTTCCACCCGGTGTGTTGGTGCTCAAGGGCTCAGTATGATTTAACCCTTCAGACTTCACAGCTCAGGAAGTGCTCATCTTTTAAAAGTAATTCCCCGTGTATCAAAGCATGGAAAATAAAGTCCTGAGATCTGTGTTGTGGAGTTTAAGTTGTCATCAGTAACCACCGCCGAAAGTGTACATCATTACATTGATATTTTTCCACCCGGTTTCCATTGTTCATCTGGAATTGGCTCTGCCGACAAAGGGTCCTCGGGTTTGCAATCTTCTGGAAGCTGTCAGGCTGTGCTGTGAGGAAGACCCGGGCCTGCCGTGCAGAGTGGAAAGCGATGAAGACTTTGTGAATTCAACTGTTTTGCGCACATCACATAATCAGCATCGGTGATATGACCGACGTGGACGTTTTCTGGGAGGGCAGTTCACCGAAGGGTCAGACCATTTTGCATTGACTTTGCCACACACAATCGAAGATCTTTTCCAATATAAGTTGCCAAAAACATTCTACTTCCACATTACTGTTGTTGGTAATAACAATGTGGGTTGCTCGATATTTCATCACATCATCGGCATAGAAAAACAGCTGAATTTTAACTGGCTCTCACTGCTGAGATGTTTTCTGGTGGACAGTTTGCCCAAGAGTCGGTAGGGAGGACATATAAATTGGGTGAATTTTTTACTCATGTATTCTTATCAAGGAAATACATGTTCCAAGTAGCCACACATGAAGTTGACACATAGCCAGAGTATGTAGGACACAATCCAGTTCTGACGTCAGAAATAGATACAATATATGCTGGAATGTATATTGGCAAAGCAAATCAGTGACAGAGCTGGGGGTGGTTGTGCCCACCCATTGTCCAATTTATACCCAACAAACATCCATTGTACGGTGACACAACGACAGATGACGCATGATCACAGTCTACGAGTTGGTCTCAGAAACTTCCCTGTCCAAAAATAGCAGCCTTAAAAAAAAAAAAAAATACCTGTTCTTGTCCAATAGCAGTTTGAACTGAAGTCAATGCAGCATCTGCTCATTATCTCGGGCTTCGGAAAATTCACATTATTCATGTCACACTGGTGTGAAAAGATCTGGAAGAGAGGCAGAGTGGACTTCACAATGATCACAGCGCTGAAAATAACGCAGTTGAAAGAGCAGCGGAGGGGGAATCTGCTGATTAAGAGCTGGCAGTTGTCTCATTCTCATTCACAGTGACACGTCAACTCTCCTCATGCCTTCAGCACAGCCGCAGCACACACACACACCTCATCTTACAGTACCTGCGTTACCTTACCTACTGCCAATTGGATGTTACATTTATTTAATAAAGAAATGCATCTAAATCTTACTGTAAAAAGACTATATTCTACTCTATTTCCAAATCTTCCAAATCGTTTTTTTTTCTGTGCCTGGGAAAGAAATAACAAGAACATGCTGCTCCTCAACCTGCCGGCCGAACACACACACACACACACACACACACACACACACACACACACAGATAAGGAGAGGATGTAGTCCTGGGTGTTGCACAGCCATGTAATCTCTACAGAGTAACAAAGCGAGCAATCTCCACCATCTTCACACGTACAAACATATGAAGCTCTCAGATAATTTCCTCTTTGTCTCAGTAGACAGATGGTTGAACAGCTGGCCTTCTTAAACACAAGCATCTCACATGTGTGACTTATACATATGAATCAATATATTTATGCTTTGTTCCGCATGTTGTGAAGCCTCGCAATGACACATAAGTGCTCTTTGCAACGGTAATATAAATATTGATGACGGTGTAATGTTGTTTTCATTGATGGTGAATAAGTAAACAAGGTTAACATCGACTTGGTTTGTTAGCATAGTTAACATGCTGCTCCACATCCTGGTGTGAGCTCATGGAGCAACTGCTTCTAGGTGGTTGACAGTTGATCTATCTATCTATCTATTTTCTCCATCATGATTTCAGATTTAGTGACTGGTTTGTGACCTTATCTTGATATTCTAATGATAAAACAGATTTTGACCAGATATCTAGTGTTGTTCTGTCATGGGTATGCTCGTTTTGCTGTTTGGTTTTGCGGCTAGGTCTGCAGAAGATCGTCCTCAACCTGTTCACCATTTAGGAATACGCTGTCTACTGTTATTGTGACTATGTCACTTCATCAGCGTACTTACAGTGGTCCCTCATGGAAAAAGGTTCGTAGCCTTAGAGTCTTATCATCAGAACCATCCGATGCGCTGCCTGTGTTCTGTCCCCACTCAAAGGATTTCTCAGATAAACAATGTGGACAATCTCAGAATCTAATCTCTTCATCGACACGTCGGCTGGTTGCTCTAACACTCGCTCACGTGCTCCGCTGAAGCCAAATCAAGTTGAAAAAAACTCCAACACAGGGTCAAGTGAAAGCAGCTCCTCATTAAGCACACTCTCTACACACACACACACACACACACACATCATTAATAGATGATAATCATAATTACAACACGAGATGGTATAGAATGCATAATGTAGAAAAGCTTTAGGGACTGAGTATTCTCTTTGGTGACTTCATAATTAATGTCAGTCCTATAATAAGATCACACTGTAATCGTGATGAATTATAATAAGTGTCATGTTTTCCCCATGTGATTGTATTTTAATCACATAAACACAGCATGTTAGAATATCTTCAGGCTACACAAAACACTTGAGCTGAAGAGCTGCACACTCCTGCGTCTTTGCTGCGTTCATGCACATGTGAGCTATCTCGGAAGGATTATTACCATCACTGAAGGATGGAATATAAATTGTTGTAATAATCAGCTGTCCAAACTCTATTTAGAGATAATAAGAGGATGCAATAGAGGATGTAATAGGCTTACCTCGAACTTCACATCGCCCTTGATGTGAACAGAAGAGCAGAGCTCATTAGCATCGGTGAGAGCAGAATCCGGCTTTCTCTAGCGATGGCAAAATAACTAACAGTGATAATAAAGCCATGGCACATCCTGCAGAGTGTTATCTCATCGTATTAAAGAAAGTCAGTGACACTCGTGCAGCATCTACAAATGGGACCATAGTTTCTCCTGACAAAATAAGGCGCGCTAATCAAAATAAAAGCAGCTTCCTGCAGCTCCTGACTAACAGTGAATTTATAGCTACAAGAGGTACTGTCAAGACTTTTGATCAAAGAACATAGCACATATAGCAACACACATTTTGTTCTATTTTGTAACATTCACATTACTGTCAAACTAAATCTAATAGTAATAGTTCAGAACTTGACTTATCCGTGGCCCCAAATGGAAAAGAGTGTATGAGAGGTAACTGTGTCAAATGGAGATAATCTTAGAAACTGACATTAGAGTTTTTTTTAAATACATACCTGTCAGAGTTTACGCCCCTAAGCTCTGTGAATGGTGCAGAACTGATATGGAGCAGGTTTTAAATCAGGTCTAAAAGAGGCCAAAAAATTTCAACCTGACACCATCAAAAAGACTTTTTGGGTTCAAATCTGATGCTACTGACATCAGACATGTGCATATATTACACACTCTTTTCAACCTGCCTCTCTCTATTACATTTTAGCAAACAAGGAGATTATGCAACAGCTGTGTTTGGACACAATTTGACAGTTTTTAAATGATGCAAAAAATAGTTTAACCAGGCTCAACATCATCTTGCAAGGCGCTGTCCTGATCTGTCACGTACATATATGTAAGGTAAACAGAGTATATCAAAGACAGCAGATGTGTACAGCATGTGTAGATTGTGTGATGTTTACATGTTGCATGTCTTGAAACTTGTTGAAACAGAAGTGTTTTCTGTCTCTGGACGTAACATAATTCCTGGATGAAGGGCCAGTTTGCACCAGTGATTTTCTCTGCAGTCCCTGACGGTCCGTTTGAGTCTGTTTCTGTCCTGTTTGGTGGCCGATTCCAAAGTAGACAGTGATCGATGGACGGAGAACAGACTGAATTATGGTGGTGTAAAATTAGATCAGCAGCTCCTTGAGGCAGGTTGAACTTCCTGAGCTGGTACAGGAAGCATATCCTCTGACGGGCCTTCTGGATGTCTGTTTTGGACTCCCACTTTAAGTCCTGAGAGATTGTGGATCCAAGAAACCTGAATGTTCCCACAGCAGGCACAGTGTTGCTGAGTATGATGTAATATGCAACTAAACATTGCATTTGAGTTGCCCGTACCTGAAGCACAGATAGCACTGTTGTCGGTTCTCGTAGCTATTATATTTATTAGCTGTGTTGTTGTTATTTAACTTCTGTTGGAGTATAAGCTGGTCAACAAAGGACAAATTATGAGTAGACGATTCAGTTACTTCTTTGTAGGAAAACATTTTTCAGTTAGCAAGCCAACAGGTCCAAGCTAATGAGCTTGTTAACTAACTAGCTAATTAGGAAGCAAGCTAAGTTGGACAGCCTTTTCCCTTTTATGTGTTTATTAACTCTTTATTGAATAAAAACTTGTGAACAAAAAGCCAGGTGGGAGTGAACAGTACAGAGAACAACTCCTTGGAGAGTTATTATAAATGACTTTTCCTGGTTAGCGAGCATGTTAGCCATTAGCCCCTAAGCTATGGTGTTCCACATGCTAGCTCTGTGCTAGTCAGTACCACGCTGAAACTTTAGGTAGTTGAATAATTAATAATATAAAATGATAAATGGATTTCTATGCAAACAAAAAGATGATGTGACAAACATTAATGAACAGGCATCTCTCCCATTGTTCTGTTTTATTACACAAAAACAAGAATACCTTATATAAGCGAGTGAACACTAATAATGTTTTTCCTTGCTATCCTCCTGGGCTCCTTTCTGAAGATGCTACTGCATACAATACGTGTGCGCGTCTGAACAATGTGTGTGGGAGCGAGCGAGTGTGTGTTAAACCCTTGATTGTTAGCTTGCAGTGAAACAGAAAGTGGCACTAGCTGTATGGAGAGTTACCGGATAAATCAACAGTCTAGAAGGTTTGCCCCGAGGCTGTGTTCATCTCTCAAAACACCAGCGACGGAAGAAATTGCTCTTGTCCTTTTACTCTCTATTCTTTTCCCTGGTTTCATTTTCAGTCTATTTCTTTTAGAGCCCTCTATTTCATCTTGTCTTCTTGCTTCCATTGTTTTCGTCCTTCGCTGGAAAGCTCATAATTTGCTCCTTGGGGCTTATTTATTGAATATTTATGCATAAAGCGAGTATCTACACACAAAGATACAGAGTGGAAAGCAAAACATGTTGGAGAGTACAGCACTGGCCCGAAACTTCCACCCTAACCTGATTCACCCAGACCCCACAGGCATTCTTTTAACATCAAGCATCAGTCTAGTTTCTAACAGCAGGTACCAGCAGGATAAACAAGGTAGCCCAGACATCCAACTCCCCGGTGGCTGGCTATGGTTCATTCTGGGGAATCCCTGGATGTTCTCTGGCTAGACAGGATATCCTGTGTTGTGGGTCTGTGCCAGGCTCTCCTCACCTTTAGTCATGCCAAGAATATTTCCACAGGGACACGTTCAGGGTTTATCCAGCAGCACAGGCTCACACTGACCAGGATGACACAACAAGAAAAAGACCGTCTTTGATACCTGTGCTGATACCAAGTACATGTACGAAGTGCCTTTCTGATCAGAGTCATCCCCTTCTGGGTTTATCCAGCATTATCCACATTAGAGCTTGAGTGCCATGGGAAAACTGTCCCCTCCAGGACACCAACAAGACACAGAGAAAGTCAGATACTTTCACGATAATTGGCACTTGGGAGCCAACAAAGTCAAACTTTCTTGCCTGTTTCTTACTTCCAACATGTCTCTGTAACCTTAATGTATTAAAAGCTCCAGGGCTTCTTGGAGCTTGTGGCTTTCATAGATAACCCTGAAGGTCCCAAGTGCTCCTGGAGCTTTGATACTTCAAGACTACTTCCCTTTCAACTGCACCCTTGCAAGTACTTTCGATGAAGTTGTGCCAAAACCCCCTCCACTCCACCCCCACATTCAGATCCCCACACCAAAGAAGAACTCTGTAATCAAGCAAACCTTTTTCAATATCCTTCCCATACTTCATGTCTGCAAAATCGCAC